>CM069449.1:48149185-48464772 GCA_035610835.1 Ophiura sarsii
AAAAATACAGATATTTCTAATATTGGCGCTCCTAAGACACCGTACTTCAACCAAGGCTCATTGCACTCCGGGATGGCGACGTGCTCCTCTTAGTTGCTGATTATTTAATACCCGAACATTCTGACCTAATTATCGCCGATTTAAAGCTTACACAACCCGTTTCGATCTATTTGGACTCATTTGGATCTATTTTGGACCCGTTTGGATCTATTTTGGACCCGTTTGTACCCATTTGGATACGTTTGGATCCATTTGGACCCGTTTGGACCCGTTTGGATCCATTACCAAATATACAAACACCCCTAAACTGGGTACTTGACAAGTTCCAGTGAAAGTTATCAAAAGTAATGTGTAGTTGGGATTCAGAGCTGCAACCATGGCTAGCTTTGTAATACTGGCTAGCGCCCCACCCCCCCCCCCCCCCCCCCCCCCCCATCACATCATATCAGGGATAATATTGAATTGGGGATAGGAAAATCCCCTACTGCACGTACGTAAATAACAGGTCCCGTTTGCATAAATTAATCAATGCAACAGCGCCACTTTATGATGACCACCGGAATGCATGGAATGTAAAGACTTGCATCAAGTCCGTTAGACACAAACAATGACGGTTGGGGTAAAGTGAGAAAATGAATTCAAACACATAAAATTGAACACTGAAACGTGAAGTATCATATATGTCAGGTTTGTAAAAAACCGTCCAGCATGTACGTTTCATCATAACTTTCAAAACCACACAATTGTTTGTGAATTTTGCCAACAATTCCGTGTAAACTTCAATTAAGTATACCTATTAAAAGCAGATGATAAACAGCGACACCAAAAATGTACCTGTCGCTTGTGGACTCTACGCACATGACCAGTCACCGGCGTGTTTCTATTATTCGTACAGTGAAAATTGGGAAAGTGTTAGAGTCCGAGCTAAACGGCCATGGTTTGGGACGCGATTATTTTTTTCCTACATCAGTTTAACCAAATTTATTCCGTTTTAATACGAAATAAAGCAAAATGCACTGAATAAAATGATTTTTTTACATTTTTAAACAAATGAACTGATTTTGGTTAAAATGATGTACTAAAAAAATAATCTCGCCCGGCACAGTGTATTCTTATACAGTGTGACGTCAGAAAAGAGGAGGATGTAAAGGTTATTACCAAGCCCCTGCCAAATATATTATCTGCCCTAATCGGAATATACATGTATATATATTCGGTAATACCGAATCGGTATTCTTAATTTGAATACATTCAAGTTTTATAGACATTGACGGGTAATGGTAACAGAAGCTTCATTCATACGGTTGTTCCACTGTGGAAAGTCTTCCAGACATTGTTGTTGGCAACATCCTAGAGGAAGGAATCCAGTCTTCTAAGTATCGTGTGATCAGACACCTTCACTTCAACTCTTCAGAGTTTGTTGGCTAAGCTCTCTCGATGTCAATGACCTCCAGATATTATTTTGTTCTCTTGTTTATATTTTTGATGTTGTTGTTTGGACTTTTATCTTATTCCAGTGCCACGCCACTTTCATTGGCCTTTTCAACCCTGCCCATTTATGTTTTCTTGTATTATGAATATTTTCTCTAAGTTGCAGTGAACCAATTGATTGACCGATCAGAGTTCTCTGTAGGGATTTACCAGTTTGATTTGTATTTAATGTCTGTTAATCGGGCTATTGTTCACATTTGCTCTTTATGTACAAACAAAATGGACTAAGATAAGAAGGCTAAGTGGACAAACCGATTTGCACATGTTATATTTAACGTTCCATCAAAAACTAAATGAGCTCAGTCTTAGATTATTCGCCCAGTAATGCTTAATGGCCCCTACTTTAATCAAATGTAAATACAATACCAACTTAGATTAGCTAGTAGCTAAAAATGGCTGCCAAAACTAGGTTAACTTTTTGTTAACCACCCGGTACACAGCTTTTGTGCCATACCACCTCGCTTGACTTATTTTTCATTCAATGTGTCATCAACTGTCATAAACATGGCTTCATGACTTCTAATTTGCTTAGATAACTAGGGTTATATATCGTTTCAACACCTTTTTCAAACCAATTTTAAGTAACTTGTATCAAATCAAAATAGTTACTTGATTCCTCAATGGAACCACATGCATTTGTTCGTTGGTCACTGCATAAGTTGGAGAATTCAAACGGTATTCGTACGTACATTAACACTTTCCACGCGGCTATTAGTTTTACCATGTACAAAACAGATTTTTTTTCCAGAAACATTTCCCAACTTTAAAGGTGTATCTCAAGGATTACTGAACCAATGCTAGGCATGTTTGTACTTATTTCAATGCATTCCTCATAGAGATTCCAAATATAGTAATGAAATTCAATAATTACGACATTTTTGAAACATTTTGTGAAATTTTTAAGTGTCGTCTGCTAACGCCTGCCACATGGAAAGTATAAAGCACGTGAGGTGAATCGAATTGATGCTTACACAACAAACCTGAACGATTCAAAGGGCTTGCACAGAATGCGTTAGGCGACGAAAAACACCCTGTTTTACGGGCAAACGGACCTATTAATTAAGTCGGCAATAAAACGGCTAATTTTACATGATTTCAGAAAAATGATCTGTCGGGCCCGTAAAATAGGGGTTTATTTTACCTCGCTTTAGCTTGGACATGACACGGCCAGGATAACTATTCTCTGGTGAATTCAGATACGTCAAAAACAGAAACAATTCTTATGATTTACTTAAGTTCAATTTACTGACTTAAACTAAAATGTAATACAATGCACACTTCACCTTTTTCTCGTACTTTAATATTGATGATACTAAGAACTTGTGTTCACTTATAATAATCATAACGGTGCTGATCGCAACAAGAAAACCGTATCCCATGTGCCATTTACGACGCTGTTCTAATCAACGGTAATTCATCATTTACCAATACAACGATTTCCTTTACATAACTTTCTTCCGTAAGGCGACAAAAACATACCTGTTTTACGGGCGAACGGACCTGTCAAGTAGGGTCGGTCGGTCGGGCGATTTTGTTTACCCAAAATGTCACAAAAATCTGCAAAAATCTGAATCTTTTTTTCCCCCGAATTTGTCGAAAAATTATTTCGACATATTATAGGCTAAAAAAAGGCAGATGTTCCATGATTTAAGAAGAAAAAAAATTTAAAAAAAAGAAATCTTGAAAACGCAAAAAGTGGGTCGGTCGGGCCAGTAAAACAGGGTGATTTTTGTCCTCGCCTAATAGGATCTTTACATTAGTCTACCTCACTAATATCTTACAGTACACCAACGATAAACTCATTTAACATACAGTGCACGAATAAAATTAATTTCCCTATTTTTATATTCATCAAGGCCGAATGTCTGCCAATATTGGACCAATATTGGTTTTACATGGGCGTTCTTCAATTGGCATCATTTTGCCAACCAATATTGGACCAATATTGGTTTTGACATTGGCGCTCTTCAATTGGCATCATGTTGGCAACCAATATTGGTCCAATAATGGGCACAATATACCAGGGGCGGAAAATGACACCATTGATTTCATATACAAATTCTGACGTGGTCTAAACATTGCGGCCGCTATTATAAGTTATCGCTTCTCGGCCTTTTAGCTAGGATCTTGTGCCTTGTCCTGTGTCTTGTCCTTTCCCTTTTCCTGGGCTTGCCTTTTGCCAAAATTGGTCCTGGCCACGGGTTGGCGCCAATATTAAAGGCCAATATTGGACCGATGAAACATCAATATTGGGTCAATATTGTAATGTTGTCTGGGTTAAAGTTTAGCCAAAAAATATAAAAGTTTAACCAACATTTTTAACCAACCACTGTTGGTTAAACATGTTAACCAACAAATGATTAAAAATTGTAACCAACCACATGTTAAAGTTTAACCAACAGCTGTTGGTTACGGTTTTAACCAACCAATTGTGTGGTTCACCTGGTAACCTCCCGTTGGTTAAAATTTTAACCAACATGGTTACAAATTTTAACCAACATGGTTACACATTTTAACCAACAAGGTTACAAATTTTAACCTTTGTTCTGAGAGTGTATGATCATTCCTATTTACAGGCCGAAATTATCAATAATTATTTGACAGATATGGTTCCGATGTGCAGGCACGAGCTTTACAGATGGAAGTTAAACATCAGGAGTAGCTCCTTAAACTGCGCAACCTTATTATCAACTATCTAGAGTAAATACGTAATGCCAAATGAATATTTTGGACCAGTTATCTATGACTTCTTACTAACATTTTAATTACTTATCTTGATTAAATTCAAAAACCTTTTGTAATCCTATCATCAACATATCAAAGATGAAGAAGTATAGTTGAAAATCAAGTCACTTTGTAAGTTAATAATGTCCATGGCTATATAATACAACAGAAGACTACATATCAGTATCGTTAAGCAGTATCCATGGCTGACAACCTTTGACTTAATACAATGGTGGAACGGCCTGTAAAAAGAAGACAAAATAATAAAGAAATTACATTATAGTTGGCTTGCGTGTGGTATTATTTGATTTGATTTGATTTGATTTGATTACATTTGGGTCCTACGACCCTGGATAACCCAATAAACCTCTTTTAGCTTATTTCCATCGGGGTTCGTAAGATGTGTGAACATACATATAGGGATGATCCCCTACTCTTTACGAAAGAGTCTGTAACATTTCTTTAACGTGCTCGGGTGTTGCTCTTCCGATGCACGGGACCGCCATTTCTACGTGACTTCCGAACCACGGGTTTTTTGCTGCCATTAGGAAATCGTCACAATCACTTCGCTTCATTTACCTGGCTGCCGACACGGCGCATAATGTATCAGCACTTAGATGGCTGGATAGGGGATGGGGGAAGGTGAGTGATGGTGGTGTTTGGTGAGCACATTCCAAAGGGATTTGGTATAAGGTAATGGATATTAATCTGAGTACAAACTTTCAAAACGTCACGCATTACAAGCAACATCGATTTAAGAGGTTGTATAACGCTATATTGAACGTCCGGCGCTACTCTATATTGCTTCCTCTGGACAGTGATGTTACTTAACATGCGCAGCTTTTACGCACGCGTATGTATCTTCCGTCTTTTAACGCTCGAATGCAAACGCCAGCGCCTCTAGTGTAGTAGCCGCGCGCGTTATGTGCTGCAATTAATAGAATATGCAGTTACGTTATTGTCTCGCGATGGCCAAATAGACTATATAATGTTTTATTAATCAAATCATTTTTGTTTGCAAAACAACTCAACATCAGGCTCTTTCCTCCTAGCTTTGAGTACCTACATGCAGTATGTAGAACAACAAATCCGCGGATAGCACGTGGCGCCTTTGAAGGTCACAGAAACTCTGTCATGTTGTATCGTAAGCAAACTTTGACATAGTATAAATACGATGGTTCCCTTGATGCATCTTTAACTCACGTTTCGTTCCAATTCAACTCCAATGAGCAAAAACTTGACTTAACAGCCTATTTTACACTTTGACCTGATTTGACCTTTGACCTTGGTATGTTACCTGCGACCTCATGACCCAAGTTTGCTTCCAATATGACTTTTAAAATGAAACCCAAATACCAATTTTACAACTTGACCTGATGAGGCCAGCAAAAAAACCACGTCTGTGATAAATGAGTGTGTCGTTTATGATGGTTCATCTACAAAACCGCTTGTACTTCGACTTAATCAAGATGTCGTCACAGACGTGATCTTACACCGTTTTCACAATATCTTTTATATATTCAGTTCACGGATTGATTTAGCCTCCATCACATCACATTATAAAAGGCACAGGTCCGCTTAGCTCACACCTGTTTTTAAGAAATCTCCACCTTGAGACATTCCCAAAGGATCTGGCTAGTAAGAATGGACCTGAGGGTTTAAGTTTTAGAAAAAGCATCATACCATAACGCCACTATCGATCATATAAGCGGGATTCATTCCTTCGTAGGGTCGCAGTTGGATTGGTTGTAGAGGTGGATTCTGCATCGGCAGCGGTATATTGTTATTCACACGACGTAGCGCTACACAACAGCATATCCCCAGCAATCCAATTAGCAAAATAGCCGCCAGAAGACCTAGAATTATTCCAGCTATGGCGGCACCTGATAACGTATCATTCGATGGTGCTACATCCGCTTCTTGTTAAGACAAAAGTTAAAGTGTATTATCTAATTATTATTCTAATACTTAAAAGTAGCGCGCTCTCTCTCTCTCCTCACCCCAGCGTCAAAGCTCAGCGTCATTCCACATATGTCAAGAGGAATTGCCCGAGGAATTGCCATTCAACCCCTTTATGCGCCACTTGATAACGTATCGTATAACGTATAAGGGTACTGCACCACGATAGAATCTGTCCGCCAAATTTTCTTATATTCACCGTGAACACATTTTGAACGCTTATAAAAAAGAATCTCGAACAAAAAATGGGGGGGGGGGGGGCACCAAATTAGTTTTTGAGCTACAGCCATTTCAAAACACGTATATTTAGCCATTTTTGACCACTATTTAGAAAACAATCCTATGGAAATATAATTTGTAGGCCAATAAACATGTCTGAATTTCAAAACAAAACTGCTCCGCCAATTTCTGTGTAAATTTAATAAAATTTGCGCATTAATAGGCACTACAAATTAATGAAATACAAAAATAGGGTCATCATTCATCAACTTAGATTTTGAGATACTTCCATAAAAAGGACGTATTTTTGGTTCAAAAGTCTTACAAAATGAATGCCGCGTTTATGGTAGGGCGTAGGAAGCTATGTAAAGTACGCGGTCTAAAACGCAGAACTGGTCCGCGTTGCGTAATGCTACATAGCATGTTGGGAGGGGGAGACCGGGCCTCAGTCTGACTATGCGTGTATTAAACTAACCGATATACGTGAACTCGTAACACATTTAAATTATCGGGGGGGGGGGTAGGTTTAGATGGGAAAAGGATAGTATAAACATGATAAAATCAATCCCATCCGCAAACTCAAACTGATAAATGGTGCTCGTTTTGATAAACGGTGTTTCCGCAGTTTGTTCGTGAATTTAAGGCCCGAAATTAGTTCCAATGTATAATTTAATTGTGCAAAACGAGTTAATAAAAGTAACATTTCATAGACCTATTTTTCTTGGAGGTCCTCATTTGATAGGCCCTTCATTTGATAGGCCCTTCATTTCATCATCATCATCATCTTCCTATACTGTGCAGAAACCTCTGTAAAAGAGTATACTCGCACACGTGTTGAGGTGCATTCAAGTTTGGAGTAGACATAAAACTCCACAGGCATAAAAATAGTATATATATATACAAGTTAAAAATATTGTTGTGGGGCGATGACTAGGTGAAAGACTGGACTTCGAAGACCCGGGTCTTGAAGATGTCTAGTGATGGAGAGTCCACGACTTGCTGGGGGTAGTAGATTCCACAGACGGATGGTGTCAGGAAAATACGAGCCTTTCATCAAGTTGATGCGGGTGGTGGGAATGGTGAATTTCTTGTTGTGACCTCTTGTCATTCTGTTGACTGGGGCGAGTTGATCATCAGGGATGTCTATGAGCTTGTTGGTAATACGGTACATCATGGTTACTTTGGCGACTGCTCTTCGATGTTGGAGAGAGTTCCATCCTAGGTCATTGAGCATGTTGGTGACGCTAGTATTTTCACGTGAGTAATTGTTCATGACAAACCGTGCTGCACTACGCTGGGTTGTTTCAACTGTGGCGATGCCTTTCTTGGTAGATGGAGACCATACACAACTGGCATACTCTGTGATTGGACGCACAAATGTGTTGTAACATCGGGTTTTGACTTCACGTGGGCAGGTGCCGAGGTTGCGACGGAGGAAGCTAATGGCTCTCATACCTTTATTGGTGATGTTATCTATGTGTTTGTCCCAGCATAGGTTGTTTGTTAGTTCAACTCCCAGGTATTTGGCTGACGAAACTACTTCAAGTGGGTGACCATGGATAGAATAGGCGAGTTTTACTGGATTCCGACGCTTGGTGATGTTGAGTACTTGGCATTTCTCAGGATGGAATTCCATGAGCCACTGTCTTTTCTCATTTCTGAAGTGCGTCTAGATCCTGTTGGGGTTTGATAGCGTCGTCTGTGTTCTTGATCACACGATATACCACGCTGTCATCCGCAAATTGTCTGACATGGGTGTCGGCAGAAATGCAGTCTGGCAGGTCATTAATGTAGGCCAGGAATAGTAGTGGGCCTAGTACTGTACCCTGGGGCACTCCAGATGAAACAGGAGATTTCTCTGAAGATTCGCCATCTAGAACAACTTTCTGGACTCGACCTTGAAGGAAGTTCCCAATCCAGGTTAGGAGGCTACCATGGATGCCGTAGTGTTCGAGTTTGTGAAGGAGACGGAGATGAGGGACCTTGTCGAATGCTTTGGAGAAGTCGAGCAGTATAAGGTCCGTCTGTAAGCTATCATCCAGGTTATGAGCTATGTCGTCGACAGTGATGATCAGTTGGGATTCACAGGAACGAGCCTTACGGAAACCATGTTGGAAGTCAGTCAAGATCTTACAGGAATCAAAGTGACGCATCAAGGAGCTGTGGATGATATGCTCGAGAAATTTGGAGCAGATGACAGTCAATGAGATATGCCTGTAGTTGGAGGGTTTGTTCCTGTCCCCCTTCTTGAAGATTGGTGTAACTGTGGCCGATTTTCAGATTTCAGGCAGATTACCGCTTTTGAAATGGAAGATGACATTATTGGAATTCCCCTGTCTCGCAGCCTCGCTTCCTGCCCCCCCCCCAATTGATAGGCTCTTAATTTGAAGACCCTTATTGCCATAATTAAAGACCCTCATTGCCATTACATAGCGGCCTTTTTCTTTCACATTATTTTCAGGCATACGCCTACTGGTCGTATTTAAGGTCCTCCTAGAAAAGCACCACACCAACAGCGGTCTTTGTTAACCCCCTGGGGTCTACCTGTCTATCTTACAGTGGTTCTGATTGGTTTATTACAAGATGTACTCATATGAATAGCCAATTTAAATGCAGCTTGTAAAATGTTTCACTCCCATCTTTATCAGGGACACAATTATTCTAACAATGTCTCTCATTGGTCCAATAAATGATGTATCCATATTTTTAACTAATCGGCCGAAGGTTCTTAGGGTAATCTGATAGGAACTCCTTCATGAATATGCTTATCATTCAAACCTAATGACAGGTTGCTATCTACGAATGTTGTATCAGGTTGCTACCTACTGAAGACATTGATGGAAATATATTTCATGATATTTGAATTCATACTTTTTAGGCCTGCTCTTTATCTACGAATTCCAATGTGTTGTTGTACGCCTAGAACATTTAGTTCCTTGTTTTAATCGTAGTAATCCATTCATGGTAATTATCAAGAAAAATCGCCCATGGGGTCCATGCTGCAATAAAAGTAGGCCTCACCTTTTCAAATAGCGGCACGTCCAGAACCCGCGTGTTGATCGGCCGCACATTGTTTAGCGTACACTTTCGCACGGGTGGCACGTAAGTCGCACTCTATTAATTTACGCGACGCGACGCTCGCATTTTCGGGTCACAAACTCAGCTGGCTCTGTGCCAGCGGCTGCGCGTCGCTATCGTGGTGCAGTACCCTCAAGACAAAAGAGGTATGTGTTTAAGACGTTATAGGGTATATAATTTGATTTAAAAGCTCTAACATTTAATAAGTAGCTCTCTCTCTCCATCCCTCCTCCTCTCCGTCTCCAGCGTCCTTTTTATTCCACACATTGCCATTCAGCCCATTCATGCCACATCAATAACATTATCATAATTATATTCTATCGACCAGATGATGAAAATGCAAATCAGTTGCGGGCATAGATCTATACGCGGATCAGCACCGGAAGCAGAGGTGTACCGAACTTTAAATCCCACAATGCAATGTGCATTTTGCATTAAAATGGATACGGGCCAAAAGTTGATTCCCTGTTATTGTAGTAAAAAGCTAAGTTCAATGCATTGCCGGGCTAAAATGTCGGTATATTAGGCTTTTGATGCGGAATACCCGAAACCGCGTATAGATCGTTGCTCACTTGCATTACATGTAGTGACATGACCATTTACTGACAGAGCTGCGTGAGGTTAGACTTGACTTCCATCACACACACCGTTACAGAGCCCTCTTAACCCTAACACTTTTTGGATTTTCCAACGAAATTTTTTTCAAGCAAAAAAAACCACAAAACACAAAACAAGAGGTGCCACGCCCCGGGGTTTGAACCCACGACCTCTCGGTTACAAGTCGAACGCTCTACCAACTGAGCCACGAGGGGGGGCTATGCAGGGCGAGTGTATTCGCCCAGCTATGTAGCCCGCGGCCATTATTTTGAACAAAAACCTCAGCGCCAGGTGGAACCGACAGGCTGGGAAATGGGATTGCATGGGGTGCGGGGCTGTAAGGGTTAATCAAGGTGAAATTAGAGAAAAAAAGTGAAAATTAAAAAGAAGAAAAAAATCGTTCCTTAACCCTAACACCTTTTTTGGATTTTCCAACGAATTTTTTTTCAAGCAAAAAAAAAACACTCACAACAAGAGGTGCCACGCCCCGGGGTTTGAACCCACGACCTCTCGGTTACAAGTCGAACGCTCTACCAACTGAGCCACGGGGGTAGCTATGCTGGGCGAGTGTATTCGCCCAGCTATGTAGCCCGGGGCCATTATTTTGAACAAAAACCTCAGCGCCAGGTGGAACCGACAGGCTGGGAAATGGGATTTCATGGGGTGCGGGGCTGTAAGGGTTAATCAAGGTGAAATTAGAGAAAAAAAGTGCAAATTAAAAAGAAAAGAAAAAATCGTTCCTTAATCAAGGTGAAATTAGAGAAAAAAAGTGAAAATTAAAAAGAAGAAAAAAAATCGTTCCTTAACCCTAACACTTTTTTGGATTTTCCAACGAATTTTTTTTCAAGCCAAAAAAAACACACACAACAAGAGGTGCCACGCCCCGGTGTTTGAACCCACGACCTCTCGGTTACAAGTCGAACGCTCTACCAACTGAGCCACGGGGGGAGCTATGCTGGGCGAGTGTATTCGCCCAGCTATGTAGCCCGGGGCCATTATTTTGAACAAAAACCTCAGCGCCAGGTGGAACCGACAGGCTGGGAAATGGGATTTCATGGGGTGCGAGGCTGTAAGGGTTAATCAAGGTGAAATTAGAGAAAAAAAGTGAAAATTAAAAAGAAGAAAAAAAATCGTTCCTTAATCAAGGTGAAATTAGAGAAAAAAAGTGAAAATTAAAAAGAAGAAAAAAAATCGTTCCTTAACCCTATCACTTTTTTGGATTTTCCAACGAATTTTTTTTCTAGCAAAAAAACACACACACAACAAGAGGTGCCACGCCCGGGGTTTGAACCCACGACCTCTCGGTTACAAGTCGAACGCTCTACCAACTGAGCCACGGGGGGAGCTATGCTGGGCGAGTGTATTCGCCCAGCTATGTAGCCCGGGGCCATTATTTTGAACCAAAACTCAGCGCCAGGTGGAACCGACAGGCTGGGAAATGGGATTTCATGGGGTGCGGGGCTGTAAGGGTTAATCAAGGTGAAATTAGAGAGAAAAAAAGTGAAAATTAAAAAGAAGAAAAAAATCGTTCCTTAACCTTAACACTTTTTTGGATTTTCCAACGAAATTTTTTTCAAGCAAAAAAAACCCACACACAACAAGAGGTGCCACGCCCCGGGGTTTGAACCCACGACCTCTCGGTTACAAGTCGAACGCTCTACCAACTGAGCCACGGGGGGAGCTATGCTGGGCGAGTGTATTCGCCCAGCTATGTAGCCCAGGGCCATTCTTTTGAACAAAAACCTCAGCGCCAGGTGGAACCGACAGGCTGGAAAATGGGATTTCATGGGGTGCGGGGCTGTAAGGGTTAAGGGAAGATAATTCAGTAGAAGTAGAAGAACCTAGAAGTAATTGGTATTACCCTAGATTCACAAAACAAAAACAAGGAACAACTACGCTCAATAAAAGAGCTAGGAATATTATGTTATGGCTTATTCTTATAATAGTGGGTGTGGTTTGGAATGTCAGCAGGCAATTTGATTGGTTTTTGGCTTATTTTTCAGCCGTTACGCCCATACCTTATGAGACAATGGTGTATAGATTGGGGCGGGGCTTAATTCATTCGAAAAATAATAAGAGCTTGGAATATGTTATGGCTTATTGAAAGTGAAATACAGATTTGGAAACATCTGGACTAAATATAGAAACTGTTTTTTTAACGGAATGAATACTAACCATCATTGACGTCATTATCATATGACAACATGCACTGCGATCCATAAAATCCTGCAGGACACCTGTGGCGTATTGAAGATACATACATATTAGATTGCATGTTATGAATGATCCATTAAATGTGTACGGAACGCTATTGGAAGACCAAAATCTGATATCATCCCCATACCGGCGCTCTACATTCATATTAAGATTTAATAAATATTGTGCAATTTTCCTTTTTGATGCAGAAAGAAACTGCAGTAAAAGTCTGCATTTTAGAATTGTGTACAAAGGTAAGGATCCTGTGCGAATCGGCTTATAGGTGACTCCGAAGATCCCCCTTTGCCATTGACAACAATGCAAAATGTCGTGTCAGCGACTGTTGTTTACATTATTAAAATTTATTTCCAAAATTCGTAAAATGTAAAAGGCATTTTACTAACGTCTTATTGCTTAGTTACATTAGTAATAATTACTTAAGAGCAGATTTTTTTTCTCATTCAGTGTGCATGTTTCTGACTTCCGAAAGTACACTTTACTAGTCGACTGTTGCGTGGTACATAGTTGCAGTCGCGACTAGCGCCAATGGTCGCGACCCCAACTAATGGTGACCATGTCCTATCGCAAGACCATTTTCTGCACTAGAATGAGTATATTACACCATTTTAGGCTACGTATTCATACTAGGTGACAACATCTTGCACGAGGTACAACGTTGAATCCCATTAATTTCCAGTGACACCCATCATTTGTATATATTATTTCATATTATTATAATATTAAGCAGTTTACCATCCTACGGTATTTTACAATAGACAATATAACAACACATAATTATTAACAAACATTAAGTATGTGGTTCAATAGACTTGTCAACTATTATTAACAACTAATTAATTATGGATAAGACAATGATCATCAGCTTTCTTCCTATTCGCTACACAGTCAACATGAATAATCAGCCTTAATTTACCGGATTTATAAAAATGACTATAACAGAAAAAGTTTTCAACCTATGATAGCAAAAGTATACATTTTTGGAAAGCTTGTAACTAGAGGAATTCAGAAATGCAGTTTATATCATGGAAGGGTTCATCCTTAAACAAATATTTCTGAAAATTCTAAAAATATATAAAATAAAAATTTGAGATATTCACTAGCCGGTATAATTACCATACCGACGTAGTAACTTTGACAAATATATATCATCTAATGGGTAATTGCATGAGGAATTCAAATATGTAAACAAAATAATGATAGGGATAGGTATACAAAATATATGGATCTCAAATTAAAAATTAAAAAACTCTGATATTTTCCGAACATTTCCGATCATAATGACATATTTGGTTTCCTCATGCAATTTCCCTTCAGAAAATGTATACTTTTACAACCTCAGGGGGGTATACAAGCAAATATAAATGTGTAAAGTTAAATTCATGTCGCGAAAGCCAAAATCCGTGTGTAACGCGAAAGGAGGCGAGCTTAAAACACATGACCATAGGCTTAATAAGTATAACAAGTGATGAATTGCGTGATCGCGCGCGTGGGGTACGGTATACCGACAAAGAGCATAGCTCCAGTTCACTTGCGTGATCGCGTGGGCTATACCGACAAAGAGCATAGCTCTGGTTAACCAGCTTCGCCTCCTACTTAGGGATTGTTCATTATTTATGGTGGAGGGTGGGGGGGGGGGTAAACTATAGGGGGGGGGGGGTCATGTATGTATTAAATTTCCCTACATCCAACTTCTTTTTATGTTGGTCCGTTGTCTATCCCACGGGCAAAATGGGGAAAAAAATCGTAAAAAAGTGAAGGAATTCGGCTCACACGGGTTCTTTGAAATAGGGGCAGGTCTACTGCCATTATTTCCGAGTTTTCTGGTTTTAAGGGGAAGGTGGGGGAGGGGGGGGGGTGGTGGCATGGAAGGGCGCATGGAATTATATTTCTCCTGGCATATCATATAGGCTTAATAGTATAACAAGTGATGAATTGCGTGATCGCGCGCGTGGGGTACGGTATACCGACAAAGAGCATAGCTCCAGTTCACTTGCGTGATCGCGTGGGCTATACCGACAAAGAGCATAGCTCTGGTTAACCAGCTTCGCCTCCTACTTAGGGATTGTTCATTATTTATGGTGGAGGGTGGGGGGGGGGGGGTAAACTATAGGGGGGGGGGGGTCATGTATGTATTAAATTTCCCTACATCCAACTTCTTTTTATGTTGGTCCGTTGTCTATCCCACGGGCAAAATGGGAAAAAAAATCGTAAAAAAGTGAAGGAATTCGGCTCACACGGGTTCTTTGAAATAGGGGCAGGTCTACTGCCATTATTTCCGAGTTTTCTGATTTTAAGGGGAAGGTGGGGGAGGGGGGGGGGTGGTGGCATGGAAGGGCGCATGGAATTATATTTCTCCTGGCATATCATATAGGCTTAATAGTATAACAAGTGATGAATTGCGTGATCGCGCGCGTGGGGTACGGTATACCGACAAAGAGCATAGCTCCAGTTCACTTGCGTAATCGCGTGGGCTATACCGACGAAGAGCATAGCTCTGGTTAACCAGCTTCGCCTCCTACTTAGGGATCGTTCATTATTTATGGTGGAGGGTGGGGGGGGGGGGTAAACTATGGGGGGGGGGGTCATGTATTTATTAAATTTCCCTACATCCAACTTCTTTTTATGTTGGTCCGTTGTCTATCCCACGGGCAAAATGGGGAAAAAACTCGTAAAAAAGTGAAGGAATTCGGCTCACACGGGTTCTTTGAAATAGGGGCAGGTCTACTGCCATTATTTCCGAGTTTTCTGATTTTAAGGGCAAGGTGGGCGAGGGGGGGGGGGTGGGGGGGGTGGGGGTGGTGGCATGGAAGGGCGCATGGAATTATATTTCTCCTGGCATATCATATAGGCTTAATAGTATAACAAGTGATGAATTGCGTGATCGCGCGCGTGGGGTACGGTATACCGACAAAGAGCATAGCTCCAGTTCACTTGCGTGATCGCGTGATGGGCTATACCGACAAAGAGCATAGCTCTGGTTAACCAGCTTCGCCTCCTACTTAGGGACCGTTCATTATTTATGGTGGAGGGTGGGGGGGGGGTAAACTATGGGGGGGGGGGGTCATGTATGTATTAAATTTCCCTACATCCAACTTCTTTTTATGTTGGTCCGTTACGGTCTATCCCACGGGCAAAATGGGGGGAAAAATCGTAAAAAATGAAGGAATTTGGCTCACACGGGTTTTTTTAAAAATAGGCGCAGGTCTACTGCCATTATTTCCGAGTTTTCTGATTTTAAGGGGAAGGTGGGGGAGAGGGGGGGGGGGTGGTATGGAAGGCGGGGGGGGGGGGGGCATGGAATTATATTTCTCCTGGCATATCATATAGGCTTAATAGTATAACAAGTGATGAATTGCGTGATCGCGCGCGTGGGGTACGGTATACCGACAAAGAGCATAGCTCCAGTTCACTTGCGTAATCGCGTGGGCTATACCGACGAAGAGCATAGCTCTGGTTAACCAGCTTCGCCTCCTACTTAGGGATCGTTCATTATTTATGGTGGATGGTGGGTGGGGGGGGGGGGGTAAACTATGGGGGGGGGGGGTCATGTATTTATTAAATTTCCCTACATCCAACTTCTTTTTATGTTGGTCCGTTGTCTATCCCACGGGCAAAATGGGGAAAAAACTCGTAAAAAAGTGAAGGAATTCGGCTCACACGGGTTCTTTGAAATAGGGGCAGGTCTACTGCCATTATTTCCGAGTTTTCTGATTTTAAGGGGAAGGTGGGGGAGGGGGGGGGGTGGGGGTGGTGGCATGGAAGGGCGCATGGAATTATATTTCTCCTGGCATATCATATAGGCTTAATAGTATAACAAGTGATGAATTGCGTGATCGCGCGCGTGGGGTACGGTATACCGACAAAGAGCATAGCTCCAGTTCACTTGCGTGATCGCGTGATGGGCTATACCGACAAAGAGCATAGCTCTGGTTAACCAGCTTCGCCTCCTACTTAGGGACCGTTCATTATTTATGGTGGAGGGTGGGGGGGGGGGGGGGGTAAACTATGGGGGGGGTCATGTATGTATTAAATTTCCCTACATCCAACTTCTTTTTATGTTGGTCCGTTACGGTCTATCCCACGGGCAAAATGGGGGAAAAAATCGTAAAAAATGAAGGAATTTGGCTCACACGGGGTTTTTTTAAAATAGGCGCAGGTCTACTGCCATTATTTCCGAGTTTTCTGATTTTAAGGGGAAGGTGGGGGAGAGGGGGGGTGGTATGGAAGGCGGGGGGGGGGGGGGGCATGGAATTATATTTCTCCTGGCATATCATATAGGCTTAATAGTATAACAAGTGATGAATTGCGTGATCGCGCGCGTGGGGTACGGTATACCGACAAAGAGCATAGCTCCAGTTCACTTGCGTGATCGCGTGGGCTATACCGACGAAGAGCATAGCTCTGGTTAACCAGCTTCGCCTCCTACTTAGGGATCGTTCATTATTTATGGTGGAGGGTGGGGGGGGGGGTAAACTATAGGGGGGGGGGGGTCATGTATTTATTAAATTTCCCTACATCCAACTTCTTTTTATGTTGGTCCGTTGTCTAGCCCACGGGCAAAATGGGGAAAAAATCGTAAAAAAGTGAAGGAATTCGGCTCACACGGGTTCTTTGAAATAGGGGCAGGTCTACTGCCATTATTTCCGAGTTTTCTGATTTTAAGGGGGAGGGGGGGGTGGTGGTGGTGGCATGGAAGGGCGCATGGAAATATATTTCTCCTGGCATATCATATAGGCTTAATAGTATAACAAGTGATGAATTGCGTGATCGCGCGCGTGGGGTACGGTATACCGACAAAGAGCATAGCTCCAGTTCACTTGCGTGATCGCGTGATGGGCTATACCGAAAAAGAGCATAGCTCTGGTTAACCAGCTTCGCCTCCTACTTAGGGACCGTTCATTATTTATGGTGGAGGGTGGGGGGGGGGGGTAAACTATGGTGGGGGGGGGGGGGGGGGGTCATGTATGTATTAAATTTCCCTACATCCAACTTCTTTTTATGTTGGTCCGTTACGGTCTATCCCACGGGCAAAATGGGGGGGGGGGGAATCGTAAAAAATGAAGGAATTTGGCTCACACGGGTTCTTTCAAATAGGCGCAGGTCTACTGCCATTATTTCCGAGTTTTCTGATTTTAAGGGGAAGGTGGGGGAGGGGGGTGGTATGGAAGGCGGGGGGGGGGGGCGCATGGAATTATATTTCTCCTGGCATATCATATAGGCTTAATAGTATAACAAGTGATGAATTGCGTGATCGCGCGCGTGGGGTACGGTATACCGACAAAGAGCATAGCTCCAGTTCACTTGCGTGATCGCGTGGGCTATACCGACGAAGAGCATAGCTCTGGTTAACCAGCTTCGCCTCCTACTTAGGGACCGTTCATTATTTATGGTGGAGGGTGGGGGAGGGGGGTAAACTATAGGGGGGGGGGGGGTCATGTATGTATTAAATTTCCCTACATCCAACTTCTTTTTATGTTGGTCCGTTACGGTCTATCCCACGGGCAAAATGGGGAAAAAAATCGTAAACAATGAAGGAATTCGGCTCACATGGGTTCTTTGAAATAGGCGCAGGTCTACTGCCATTATTTCCGAGTTTTCTGATTTTAAGGGGAAGGTGGGGGAGGGGGGATGGGGGTGGTGGCATGGAAGGCGGGGGGGGGGGGGGGCGCATGGAATTATATTTCTTCTGGCATATCATATAGGCTTAATAGTATAACAAGTGATGAATTGCGTGATCGCGCGCGTGGGGTACGGTATACCGACAAAGAGCATAGCTCCAGTTCACTTGCGTGATCGCGTGGGCTATACCGACGAAGAGCATAGCTCTGATTAACCAGCTTCGCCTCCTACTTAGGGACCGTTCATTATTTATGGTGGAGGGTGGGGGGTAAACTATAGGGGGGGGGGGGGTCATGTATGTATCAAATTTCCCTACATCCAACTTGTCTATCCCACGGGCAAAATGGGGGAAAAAATCGTAAAAAAGTGAAGGAATTCGGCTCACACGGGTTCTTTGAAATAGGCGCAGGTCTACTGCCATTATTTCCGAATGTTCTGATTTTAAGGGGAAGGTGGGGGAGGGGTGGGGGTGGTGGCATGGAAGGCGTGGGGGGGGGCATGGAATTATATTTCTCCTGGCATATCATATAGGCTTAATAGTATAACAAGTGATGAATTGCGTGATCGCGCGCGTGGGGTACGGTATACAAAGAGCATAGCTCCAGTTCACTTGCGTGATCGCGTGGGCTATACCGACGAAGAGCATAGCTCTGGTTTACCAGCTTCGCCTCCTACTTATTTCCATAGGATTTTTAAAACAATTTCTGTACCGTCCCAAATCGCACTATGTAGTCATTATGGGAGCAAGCAACTAATTAACAGGCTGGGATGCACGGTGGCGGTAAATCGGTGGATAAAATTATAATAAAGCTCAAAAGGTCATAGGGGTCATAGAGGTCAATCTGTGCACACCCCATGTTACCCATAAGTTTATTGTCACCACTAGCTTGTTTGTATACGTTGACCCCTTTCTGTCAAAACTTTAAACTGTTTATTGCTGTTTTGGGAATAACACTATCTGAGGCAATCTGAAAATCAATCAATGGCGGTCAATCTGAGGATCTCTACAATGGCGGTCTGTGGACAGGTAATAAATAGTGGGAGAAATGTGTAACTTTGCACAGGGACTTTGTAAAGTTGTCTAAAGGATTACATATCAAAATAAAGTTTCTGGCTCCTTCACTTCATTGACCTACTGGAGGCTAGGCTTACCCACCCTACCAGGAGAAACCACGCGCTACCAGTCAGCCTCCAAGTGTTTGTCGCCTTGAAATTTGATGGCAAAAGGTTCTGTCATAGACACATAACATAACATAACATAAATGCATTTGTATAGCGCCACTACATCAAGAACGCAGCGCGTGTGAAAAAACAGAAAAAGCAAACAATGTAAAATAGAGTGAAAGCAGTAACACAAAAACCTGAAAACCAATGGCAGAAGGACTTGAGGATTCCACACCTTGATCCAGAGAATGACATGGATGATGATCAACCAGAAGACGAGGCCCAATATGGTGCCGGTAATGATGTCCTTGGATCAGTAGCCAGAAGTCAACTAGTTAACAACTTTTTTGCTACATAGACTGTTATCATGAGCTGACTGAAAATGTATCTATTGCATGGAACTGACCCATTTTCATATCATTATCAGCAATTTCATTGGTAAAAGTCTACTAGGGTAGCAATACAATTGGTCTTATACGCTCTTTGCATGCAATCGCCATTTAAAAATGGAAGCGAGGCTCTCCCACACCATGCGATGCACACACCTGCGTGAAACCACCGGCGCAGTTAGGCATGATAGTGCATGGCGAGGGGAGAGCCTCGCTTTCAATGTTTCCATCTGTACCATGCAAGTTGCGTATTGAGGTATTAAAGCATATTGAAAAAGATATATATACAGTGGAACCTATAATTAACACTATAACTCTGATAACACATTGTCACTGTCCTGTGAAACAAACTGTGTACGTTTTTCCGGCCCTTCAGCATGTATAAAGTCAAACTACCAAAATGATCATACATACAAACATGTAGGAATTGTGTTGCTTTGTAGATGTTCAGGTGCAAAAACACCTAAGTGTTTTGGCCCTTGAACATGTTTAGAGCAGACATGACAGCCCAAAGGTTATACAGAAAATATTACCGGATGGAGATACAAGGTTTTGACAGCTGAACAGCAATGACATAACTACTGATAATGCAGAGTAAGTTTATAACCCCCAAACATCTGGGCCAGCAACATTGTGTTAAAATGATGTTCCACTGTATCTCTATCTATTTCTGGTATTTATGTACTTTAGACATCATACACTTCAGTGAGCTAACAATAAGAGACATATCAAACCATATATTACTTTTGTTTTGTTTTAATTAATTTAATTTAATTCAAAACAATAAAAATGTCATAATTAAGATATATATATGATATTTACAATTTTACATTCATCTTAAAAACTTTCATTAAAAAGAGAATATCATTGGGTGAGGTGTGTGGGGGGGGGGGGGGGGGAGGGGGCACTCATGTATAAAAGTTGTAATAATCCGTGTGAATCCACTCTCAAAAACAAACCTGGATTGAAATGCATGACATTAATTGGGTGATACAGTTTTGTTGGTTCATTTCTCTGATAGGCCTAACCATTTGCATCTATTTTGACACATGACTTTCGGCCCATATCAGCACTCCTTTCGACCCATCAGCACTCCTTGGCAAGGATTCAGGTTGAAAAAGACACCTTCATGTCTCTGAAATTGGTGATTTTGATACCCTTTACCACGAGCCTACGTTGTGGTAGAAAGCACTCTTATTCTGTGTTTTTGTTCACACCGATGATTACAATATTATACCTGACTGCCCCCCTGTAATATAATTTAACGGAGTATGACATGAAACAGGTGTTCCCTTAGGTACATACTCACAAAGCAAATATCCATTCATTCATTCAGTAAAAATGTCAGAGTGTATTCAAATGATTTTATATAATTTCTGTGATTCTTAATATGCTAAAATTCTAGCACATCTACCCATGCAATTCAAATCTCAAAGCTTGCATGTAAAGTCTGTGGTGATCAATCACTAGAACATCCTCTGACATAATTTTATGGAGCTGTGGTACAAAAGAACTCACAAAAAGTTATAACTCACTTATTCCTCTGGTCATACATAGCTCATGGGATATTTGTTTGGCTCTTGTACATATATCTCTTTAATAATAATAGTTAGAGAATAAAGGTATTGTTTTTAGACCGTACCCGTGTTATATTGTCTGACATAAATGCGGACGATAGTATTATTTTACGCAAAAAATAATAATATCGAACGCATTTATGTCAGACAATATAACACGGGTACGGTCTAAAACAATACCTTTATTCTCATTCTTAAACAATCATACTTTAGACATTTATCAAAGAAATAAGTACATTTTATTGTCCACATTTGACAACATTTACCCCTGCTAGGATCGAATAACCCACAAACATTCCATCCAATTACATGCGATGAGTCAACCATGCGTAAGCGTCGCGACGCCGGCATAAACGCAGGAAAAGCGCTAAAGACGCACAGTATAACCCTAATAAGCGCCCATGTCCTGATATTAAGCTCCCACCCATAATTCTTTTAATGACTTTGAAAGTATAAAATAAACTTACACATTTGGGAGATGATTCACACGATTTAAAATGTATGTTTTAAACACTTAATCCCAAAATGTTCTTTGATTTTCTGTATTAACTTGCCATTCAAGATCTGACCCGTTTTTCGGGGGGGGGGGGGCGTACCCGACCCACCCCACCACCACAAAAAACTTTAAAAAAACCTCTATTGATCCCACATGTAACCCCTCATGTCAAATATGGGTCATCTAAGGTTCTGTTTTGGACTTTGAAAATGAAGAAATGTAAAAAACAAAATTTAAAATAACGGGCGGGTTCTCGGGTACAAGTCACAGCCTTACGTGTTGGGGCATCTTGAGATTCATCATCAGACTACTGTACTTGAATTTAATTAGTTTTTAAATTAGACACCCCTTTACATGTATAATGATAGGTATTACACATTATAACAACAATATTTGACATTTTGAATAAATGCATTGAGACTAGGTTTAAATAAGATTTAAAAATGATCAACAGAAGCTTCTCTCTATGGTTATTGAACAAACTGTTTTGAATCAATATTATATTGATTATTACTGTTAACTAGGAAAAATATGTTTGTGTTGTGTGCTGGGGTGGGTGTAAAGTTCTTTGTTGAGCTAATGTTATTGTCTGTAACTTTTAATAGCAATTGATGCAACTTTAAGCCAACATGTATTTATGGTTCTTGAGGTTAGCCTTTAATATGACAAAACGAGAGAATAGAAGGTTAATTTATTCCTAACATTTTTTTCCTTTTTATATTTTCTTTTCTGTTTACAGGTTGACTGACTATACCCTCGACCAAAACTAGCTCATTGTTTATACAATACCTTATTACTGCAATCCTGCAACTATTGTCAAAAAATCTCAATTTGTTCATCCAGCGTCTTACAAACTGGGTTCAATGTTTTGATTGAACATTCATCATTCATCCCACATCACTAACAATGGCAAGTAATGTTGTCCATGAAACCCAAAATGATAGGGAAGACAAGCCAAATGATGGAGGTAACAAAGATGAAAATGACTATGTAAGAAGTAAAGGAAACATGTTTGTGAAAGGATGGAATGGGAAGAGAAAGGCGTACTACACTGGGAAGCATAAGAGAAGGAAGGTTAAAAGTTTGGTTTTAGACACGGATCAAGTTGTGGTATATGAAAGTTCAGCAGGGAAAGTCTTCAAAGGCGTTGTATATGGCAAGTGCAAATCGTGTAACAATGACTGTTATTTAGTAAAACCACAGCAGGGCAGTGATGGTGACGACAGAATTGACCATGTACCTTCATCATCCCATCCACGCATGCTGAAGAATCTCATTGTAGAAACATTGACGCCAGGAATGGATATCTTAGTCACCTGCAAGTGCTTGATGATGGATTCGTAGAATTAAAACCGGCCGAAGTGGTGGAAATCCATGATGATTACTGTTGGGTGGTAACCAATACCAAGGAATTCATCAAGATCGGAAATGATGAACTGTGTCAACCAATTAATCCTAACCGCACAGTCAAACACAGCGCCTCCGCAGCACCATCAAGATTTGGGGCAGGACAACATCAACGTCCTAAGACTTGTCTTGTACACAGCAAGGACCCAATTTAAACAGCTAAATGAAATGCATGACAAAACCAAGACAGAGTTAGAAAAAACAATTCATGACAAAAGTTCACTAAGTGAAAAAACTCGTGAACTTGCCCATCTGTACCAACAGTCTCTCACAACTATAACAGAACTTGAAAAACAATTGTCAGACCAGGTAACAACAGATCAGATGCAACACACATTGTACGGCATCATTTCAAAGCAGGACGCCGATTTAGACCACCGTTCGCAGGAGATCCTGGTGCTGAAAGACGAGATTGCTATACTGAGAGCGGAATACCATGAGCAACAGGAATTAATCAACAACAAGGTGCAAACTCTGGAGGCTCAGGTGAAGGAACTGAGGAATGAAAATGAAATTCTCACCAACAAACTGAACAATCCCTCAACCCTGCACAAAAATCCTGCTGAAACCAGTTCACCAGATGTGATTGGAATTCGTCCAAAAGAGAAGATAAAGTATCACACCTTCATCCGGATTGATTGTCCATCCAAACCCAGCAGCTCGACCAATATAAACAAGAAGACCCTCAAGAGACGGGCAGAGAAATTACATGAGGTAAGTGCTAGTAATGTAGACTTGTGTAAGGCAACGTAAAACCCACCTGTGCATGTTGTACAGGTCCAACCGACCCATTTTGGTCATAGAAATTGGTAAAACAAATTGTTCATGTGCAAATGAATTAAGCAACAATGGATGACCCTGCGAGCAATTGAATCATTTTTTGATATTTACAGCAGTTGAACAAAATTTCAGCTCTGTGTACTCAGCCCCTTCAGGCTTCATGGTAATGGCGAATTTTCTTTTTTAAATTTGGCAACCCATTTCAGATTTGACAAAGTATTTTAAGCAACATTTAAAAAAAAATGTCCCAAGAAATTTCTGTTACAGAATTGTGACATTATGAAAGATATGGGGGGGGGGGGGGGGGGGGGGGGGGATTAAGCATTCATTGTTTTTCTTCAAAAATACTTAGTCAAAATCTGAAATGGGTTGCCGAATTCAGCAGTCATGATACATATAATATGGGCACTTGGGGGTTTATATGTATTTATATTACTTCATACCTTTTACTTCTGCAGGTGTTAAAAGCAGTATCTGCTAGGGAAAACCCATCAAATGAAGATATCATCTCCACTTTGGCAGCATACTTAAAGAAACATCCTGATATAGCCATCCCAGCATGTCAATCAGCAAGGATTACATTTTCAAAAGGTAATATTACTTTTAAGTTAATATATTTTGCCAATTGCCGAGAATTTTAAAATTGATGCACATTTATATTTATGACAAATTAGGCCAAACAAAGAATAATGTTTGTCTCAGAAGCCGCCCGCATTGGTATGTAAAATGAGTTACGGCGCGTAGGTCTACGTTGATGCAAAAAAGGTGGGTTTTTTTGGTTTGGATTTGTTTGGATTTTTTACAAAAATATGGAAAAAGGGTCTCTGTAAGCAAAATAAAAAATTAAAAAAATAAAATCTGCATACCTCATAGCCTTTTTTCTAAAAGAAAAAAAAAAAAAATGCACAGCACTTACATGTAGGTATTTTGCAAAATGTTTCTGAGACAAACCTTCTTTGTTAGGCCAAACCCCCCCCCCCCTCAAAATAAAATAAAAAATAGGTCAGTTGGGCCCTAATACTAATAGCACAATTTTCTTCTTTGCCTAAAGTTGCAGAATTCAACACTCTCGAGCATCAATATTTTATGCAGTACATCTGGGGTTTAGTGTTTTAAACAATTTTAAATTGTGTGATTACATATATAATATATATGTGAATCATCTCACAAATTCAGGGTTATTTATTTAGGGTGGGCGATCATTTAGGGATAATACGGTAATTAGTTTTGCTTGGAATATTCTCATTAACTCATCATATTGTAAAAAGTTCTACCATTGATTTATAAATATTATTTTATATTTTCTACATGTAGAGCTGACAACCAAAGAAACTGTTGATTTGAAAGTCCTCCTGAAGTTACCTATGAAAAAGTTACGAGACTTGAGAAGATTTCTAAGTAACCACAACATCAAGCTTTTCCCATCTGAACGTCCCATATATGATGAGCTAAAGGGTAAGTTTTCAGAGTTTCTTAATAAATTTAACTCAAGAGTGCACACAATGATATGGGCTATTTCGAACACTAGTATTGATCCATATTTATTATCATTGTGTTCCATGACTATGTTATGTTCCCCATTATATCACCCTCCCTCCCATTCCTCCACAATCAATATGACATTACATGGTCATGGGCAAATCTTAGAATCAATTATTCATCAGGGTAAGGCGGTGAAAAAATGAAACCACCCAGTTGTACGGGCAAATGCAAATAGACTTCTCAGGTCTAGTCCGTTGCTCGGGGGGGGGGTCTTCTTAAAAAATGTCAAGAAAATTTGTTTTCCATTTTAGGCCTTAAAAAAAGGGTGGGTGTAAAAAAAAATCCTCACTCAAAATAATAAAAAAAATATTCAGAGTCGGCGATATATTTAGGGTCGGTCGGGTTAGGCCAATCAAACTTTTTTTTTAGGCCTTAGAGATTGACAAGAGTTTGCATGGAAAATCAAATTAATTCTTAATTTGGATTTAAGGGAATGGCTTTGGATTAAAAAGACCAATTAATAAATACAAAAAAAAAGGTATTGAGAAATATTATATATTAACCCTAACCCATTTGGGTGGTTTGTAGCAATATAAAAGCTTACATTACATGGAGAAGGACAAATGCTTTTGTGTGAAATGGGGTCCACCGGTCGTGTGGCGGTTCTGTTGGATTTAACTCAGGGTTCTATTCTAGCTAGGACGGACGGCGCCGGGCGGGCCCGCCCACCACTGGGCTAGCCCGCCCGGAATTGGGGCTGGCCACCCACCTGGCCAATAAAAAAAGTTTTTTTTATTTGTACAATTTGTTGATAAAATCATTAAACTGCCCCATAAAACAAGAAATTATGTGGCTGGAACCCTCAAAGTGCATTAAAAAACCCTAAAAAGACAATTAAGAAGGTCTCTGGATCTGTGGGGGGGGGGCACTGACATTGGAAAAGGGTATAGGTATGTGCCGCGCTGAAGACCCCCTTTTTCACCCTCTGCTGCTAGCTCTTATGACCCCCCTTTTGAGCCTGTATTAGTTCTTAAGACCCAATTTTATTCCAAAGTCCAAAATCGCAAAATTTTGCATTTCAAAGCCCCAATTTTTCGAAAATATTGCGTTCTAAAAAAAAAAAAAAAAAAAAAAAATGCGTTCTTGCTAATCAAAATTGAACTATAGGCCAGTTCTCAAGACCTACTTTTTGGAAAAAATCAGTTCCTAAGACCCTATTTTTCATCATAAAATCCACTCAGTTCAATTCTGTAGCCCCCCTTTTTGAGACCCTGGCCTGGGCGGCACACCCCTACCTAAACAAAGTTGAGTGCCCCCCCCCCCCCCCCGGGCTCTGGATCCCTTGCCATGATCCACTGCACTTCGTTCGCTACATTTTCTCCGTTCGCCGTCAGTAAATTTACCCGGTTCTATAATAGTCCTGGCTAGAACCCTGATTTGACTGTATTTGACATGGTTAGGGTTAAGTGGGAATCTCCTTCCAATTCATTTTATGTATTCTTTATACCTTGTCTTTTCAGCACGCCAATCCCTCTCCCCTGAAATAGTGGAGATTGGTGTACTTCAGCTAGAAGAGTCTGCACACGGTCCAACTAAGGGAGTTGCATTTGCGCGGGTGAAGAACCTGAAAGATTACCTAACTGATGTCCTCGATAGACAGTTCACAAATGGCAACACATGGACACATGAAAATTTCAATGATGAAATTTGGCTCAAAGTTGGGGTAAGTTATTAGTAGGCTACTTAAGACTTTAAATCCTCCAGTTGCTAACATATGGCACGGACGCAATGCTGTGCTGTATTGGAGACAGGAAAGTAGAGAGTTCAAACGGTGCCGGGTTTCTGCAATGCTGCTTGACGTGCGCCTGATCGCGTTGTACTGCGCCGTCGTATCATGATTGCTGAATTCGGCAACCCATTTCAGATTAAGTAATTTTTGGAAAAATGGATGTATAATTTTTTGTCCCCATATCTTTCATAATGTCACAATTCTGTCACAGAAATTTCTTGAGACTCTTTTTCTAAAAATGTTGCTCAAAATCTGAAATGGGTTGCCAAATTCAGCAGTCACGTTACAAAGAAAATGGGCAAAATACCTGAATTTAAAAGCGGTGCTTGACCATGAAGGAGAAGAGATACCAAAATCAAACTTGGTCCATACTGTGTATTAGACTTAGATTAACAAATTGACAAGAGTTTCATTTTGGTGAATTGTTTCTTACGGGGTCATAGGTCACTGAGAAGGTCAGGATTTTTTCGACATTTTCTGGCTGGAGCCGATTTTGGAGGTGTGCTGTAGATAAACAAAATGAGTGGGAGAACTGGAATTGGGGGGAAAGTAACCACATGTGACCATAGAATGCATATGCAATTTGAAGCTTTTCTGATTATTCATAGGGGGTCTTAGGGGGGGGGGGGGGGGGGGGGGGGGGGGGGGTGGGATCTGAAAATCAGGAAAACCCTTCACGGTTGAATAACATTGCATTTTCAAGGTCATGTCAAAGGGAAAGGGGGTGTGGTACACTTATTTTGATGTCAGATTCAGGTTATTTGGCTTACTGTCTCCCTAGAAACCCAAGTTTCAGCTCAGTATCATATTGGGAAGGCACTTTAAAGTGTCCTACAAAACGTAAAATATTCAAACGACGCGACTTTTGCCCAAATGTTCGGCCGTGACCCCCCAACTTCGACGGGCTATAATTCCCGAACGACTTTGATTTGGATTTTTTTACTTTGCATGTGTTCATTTCACACATAAATGAACATTATATATGAATTTCAGCAAAATCTAAGAGGTGACCTGTAACACCCTTGGTTGATTTGACACGGAATGACCCTTATTTGATTAGTCGATTTAGCATTGCCAAATGTTGCTGGAAGCCCATTTCAGGTGTCAAACGTCTGCTATGAAGAGAAGTTCCTTTAAGTTGTAATCCTTGCGATTGATGAACAGTGTATTGAAGTTTCTTGACGGTCTCAAGTTTCTGTCCCCATTGTTGGTGTTAGGAGAGCTAGAGAGGATCAGGCATGAGAATTTTCAGTTATTAAACTGAATTTAGGTTTTTTTATGGTCCAAATTTTCTGCACTTTCATTTAATTTCAGGCTGTTTTTTTGGCCTTTTTAGCCCGATTTCACGCACATATTCAGTTTTTTTCATGTTTTTTCATTCTCATGCCTGGAGGATGAATAGCTTGCAATAGTCAACTAGACTTAACATAATGAGAGGATTCAGCTGTACCCAGTTAGAACTTGGATGCAAATACTCGAGACTTGACTGCTCAGTTGCTGATCTTAATTAGCTGTTGAAGAAACAATACTTGAGATGACTTTAGTTACTCGGTTATACATTTATAAATAAGATTTGAGGTGATTTACTAACAAATGTTTCTTCTCTTTCACTTTCATTTTTCTCACAGGGTGATAAGGGTGGTACCTCAACCAAATTAGCCGCACAATTTGTCAACCAAGTGAAGGGGTGTTCTGCAGATGCTGCAAACATTTTGGAATGTTCAATGCTACAGATACCTATAGCAACCTAACGGAGGTATTTTCGTTGTATTACGACCAGCTGTCTGAACTAATTAATCTTAAAACAATAAGTGTCAATGGTCAGCAGAAAACTTTACGCGTCTTTCTCTATGGGGATTATGAGTTTTTATGCAAGTATGTTGGACACATGGGGCCAGCATCCTCATACCCGTGCCTCTGGTGTAATATTACTTTGCACGAGCTTCGTAAGCCATGTGAAGGGACCCCTCATTGCCCTCGTATAAAGACTTCCCAATGGGCAAAAAATGCCAACTGGGCACAACCTCGGTCAACAGAGCAGTATGTGCAAGACTATGCAAACATGATGTCAAACCAACAGAGAAACATTACAGGGCACATGTTTCATTCAATTTCGAAGAGGCCACTCTTTCCACTCTCTGAAGGAGTTGATCATATTGTTCCTCCTTCTCTTCATATATTACTCGGTCTGGTTGTGAGGTTTTTCAGACTTGTTGAACTCGAGTGCCACAAACTAGACCAAGGGAATATTGATGAGAAGGATTTGGAGCAGTATGATGAATGGAAGGCTGCTTCAGAGAATGCAAAGATTGCCGAATTGGAATACAATGAAGCCAAATCCGCCCTGGAGTCAGATGAGAAGCTGTTGAATAGCTTTGTGAGGGCGCAGAGAGGCAGGGATGTAAATGGGCCCGCCACAGACCCGTGTTCCATGCCCGTTTGTGCTCTTGCTGAATCTATCCCACCTGAAGTTAACAAGGACAATGTCCAATGGATTAGATGCACAGAATGTGGTGAAGGGCAGGAAAAGGGATGGTACCATTCTTACTGTGCTGGGATAAAGGAAGGTGAAACCGATGATCCAAAGTACAATGCCTGGATCTGCCAGGTATGTGAAGGGGAGATTTCTGGCCCAGATGACATCATTCCATATCAAAAAGAGAGAGTTGCTTCCAACAAATCACAGGTTATAACAAAGAAGAAAACATTCACTGTTTTGGAGAAGAAGCTGAAAGAAGTGTATGAGAAAGTCACTAAGGATAGAGGACATTATGAGAAATGCTTGAATGATCGCCTGGAAAATGATTTAAAAGTCAAACGCCAGGCTTATCATAGCCAATGTTTTGTGGGAAATCATTGCCAGAAGATAGTTAACAACTCAGAAACCCTTCTACAAGATTTACCTGATGGAATAATGAAGACCAAATTCCAGGGATTGTTTGGCCGGCTACGCAAGATTTTCAAATTATTCAAGGCTGAATTTCTATCCCCTGTGGAGATCAAGGAATTGTGTATAAGGTGTTGGGAGTTTGGTTATTTTTTCCCACAAAACTTCCCCGGTCAATCAATACCACCTAAGCTTCATATGCTAATATGCCATATTCCTGAAATCGCGATGAGGTGGAAAACAATTGGATTGTTATCTGAGCATAACCTAGAAAGTATGCATGCCTGTATTAATTCATTTCAAAGGGTATATGCAACTGTGCGTGACAAACAAGAACATATGAGACTTGTTTTAGGATGCCATCAACAGCGAGGTTTTACTTCGAAACAAGGTTTGGAGGTCCAACCTGAAAAAGTAAGAACTTGTCGAAAGTCAGAATACTGTGGTGGAAGGTACCAAATTAAGATGCACGGAGACAAAAGAGTGCGCCTGTGCAGTAAATGTGCCCATGTGATTCATACATATTCTAATTAAGAATTTCTTAAATAGCACTAAGGGTAGTGGACATACTGAAACATGTTTGAATATGAGAAGTTAGTGATAGATTTCCTGTCAGAATGTCTGTCAATGGTGCAGCATAATACATATTGAGAGGTTTAGGCTCTCATATGACACTTGAACAATTGTTTGTGTACATTGTACATGAAAAAGGGATCAATAAGATTTATCACAATCCCATATTGTGTGCTGCTTCAAACATTGTGGCTAAATGGTAAATATTATACTAATGTATTCAAATTTTATTTACATAACAACACTAAAATGTATCATCACATCTTGTCATTGTTTACTCAATTGTTGTATTAACTATGCCCATTTACTAGGAAGTATAGTAATGTGTCTAAACTGTATAGTTATCTTAGTCTGTTTATGATGCAGATTTTGAAGACTCCACTTTCCCTGAGCCGGCTGTTAAACACTACGTTTCTCAGCTGAAACTAGCAAAACCGGTTTTATTATATTATTTTAATGTTGTTGGGTTTTTTTAATAGTAAATAGCAAAAATATTGATGCGGCGTCCAAAATTGATGCGCGCAGGGAAGAGAAACATGCTATTTTTTATTAGTGGCCTTAAAACTAACCAGTATGTCAAATTTGAGTTTGTTGGTGCTTATAACGTGTTGCAAAGGGTATAGCTTTTTGCACTTAAAGGTAGATGTTCCGATTTTCTATTCTGACATGAAAGGTCATCCTTAAAAAAGTCGTGTTCCAAAGTTTGAGTTGCATAGCTCTAATGGTTCTTATATTAGACGCACAAGATGCTGTGAACTGTACCCATTGAGTAGTACACAAACTATATCGGTGGTTACCACCATTCGCGGTAATTCCACGTTATTTCTCCGTAATTATACCGATTTAGGCCGTCAAATTTCAGTATGATGATGAGAAAAATACGAGCTTTCATATGATATGAAAATCTCCGTATGTTTGAAATAATTCTGTGTTACGAAAATGTGATCGGGTCATCTACCTTTAATGTTTTGAGTTTTGGCATCTGAGTCATGATTTCTTATCACGGCTTAAACTCCTTGAGTATTTTATCTGCCAAGAACAGAAAGTTATTAGAGACATTCTGAGCTTAATGAAAATTTGTACATAGAAATTAATGTGTATGGTGATGGTGGTTCTGTATTTCTTTTAATCAATGTTCATATTGTTGGTGCACTTAGGCGCTGTCATTTTCTTTGAAAGGGGGGGTCACAAATATATCAATGGCCATAGCTTTTTTTTGTATACCCCCTTCCCCTGCCCCCCCCCCCCCCCCCCCCCCCCCAATCTGATAACAACCTTATTTGACCCACCCCATTTTTATGACGACCCTTCCCATTCCATGTTATTCTACACATTGAAAATACAAAATAATTGAACTAGATCGGAAAAGTGAACATCGTAAATAATCAGTGGCGGCGGCAGCATTAACAATGTTGGCCGTTGGGGTGCAAACAAAAATCTTGGGGCAAAAGCAATTTGTTGGGATGAACACTTTTTCCTTTTAATATCAAAATTACCAAAAATGATGATCCTCAAAATTACAGTCATGAGAATTTTCAGTTTTTAAACTGAATTCAGGTTTTTTTTATGGTCCAAATGTCCGCACTTTCATTTAATTTCAGGCTGTTTTTAGCCCAATTTCACACACATTTTCGTTTTTTTCATGTTTGTTCATTCTCATGCCTGAAATTATGACCTCGCCCTATTTTAGGTTTATAATTTTATGACCCCCCCCCCCCCCTATTTTAGTATGTCACAAAATAATGACTCCCCCACCACATTTGTGACCCTCCCCCTTATGAAAATGACAGCCCCCTTATATTAGGCGACAACAAAAACCCTGTTCTGCATTCATGACTGACCCATTTTGCTTTGGATTTTTATAAATAAATAAAAAATATTTATAATTCTTAAAAAAACATTTTAATTGTTATTGTTTGATAATTTCAAACAAATTGAGAAAAGTCACTAAAATGTTCACAATTTTTTGAAGAAACACAAAGAGCAAAAAAATCCCCAAACTACACTTGCCCGTTGAAAAAGTGGGTGGGTGTTACTGTTATTTGTCGCTTTATTAGGGTTTCGGGATAAAGCAGACATTTTAACTTTTGAGAATTTATCTGCCAAGATAAAAAGAAAATTCAAGACATATTCTGAGCTAAATGAACATTTGTACATAGAAAATTGTAATGTGTAATTTATTTTGTGTATGGTGATGGTGGTTCTGTAAGGGGGGAGGGGTCACCTCTCATGTTGCGCAAATACTTATTATGGATAAAAACTGTTATAATTTGTTTATACTTTCCCATGCGTATCAGTTTATTTGAAATATATATGTTCTGAAATAGAATATTTTCTAACCAATTCGCGAAAGAAAAACTAGATATACGCATGGGAAAGTTATGATTATCAAAGTCCTATCTTTGCAAGTAATTCCAAAACATTTTGTTTTTATCCGTAAGTGTTTGCGCAACATGCGTGGTGACCCCCCTATTGGTTCTGTATTTCTTAAATCAATGTTTATATTGTTTGTGGTGCACTTAGGCGAAAAAAACACTGTTCTACAGTCCCAATCGATTTTGTTAGGATTGAAACAAAATATCTTATTTTTTTTACTATTTTTAAAAACATGTTTGATAATTTCAAAACAAATTGAAAACTCACATTATATAATATAAAATCTCGGTTGTATTTATGGTGTAGAAGTGGAAATTTGTGTGCTACATTTATTTTCGAGCTAAAATCAGCAAGGGTAAAAATAAAAACATGCAAAATATTCATAATTTAAAGTTGCATAAATAAAAACAAGCAACATTGTTCAAAATGCAAAAATTGCAATTGCACGCACGGAAATTTCCACTTTATACAGTTTCCTATAATCCTTATTACGATTTAGTTGTTGTATGATGGTATAACAGCTGTTTTATGTACTAGTATACTGTAAAAGTGGACATTTTTGTGCAACAATTATTTTCGCTCGAATCAGCAAGCGTAAAAATAAAAACATGCAAATATTTTCATTATTTGTTTGTACATGGGTCTATGTAAAGTATGGAAGCTCTCAAAATCGCAAGAAAATAAAAAACAATCAAAATTGTTCAAAATGTGCAAAGTCCGAAAATTAAACGCACAGAAATTTCCACTTTTTACAGTATCTTATTATAATTCTTAGTTTCCTGTTATAATATCTTTAATAACATTTTATTTTATTTTGCTCCTTAAAAATGACTTCCATTTCAGTACTTTTATTTTGACTTCATAAATAAAGAAAAATTGTTCATGACTTTGTGTTAAATGTCAAAATGGGTTGATGATATTGGTTGTGATCGCTTGTTCAAACACTAGGAAACTGAAAATTAATTGTGAAGTTTGTTATATATTAATGTTCGTAATTCCTTATTGTATTCTTCCTATATATCTTTATTTTAATTATTATATATAGATATTTTCTTGTTGTTTTTGTTGCAACCTTAATGCAGGCAAATAAATGAGACTACAAATACAATTAAATGATATTGAAAATTAAAACAACAAACTATGTTTTCTTGCGTGTTTATTGTGAAAGTGTATACACTTATAAAACCTAAAAACAATGAATAAGAACATATTTGTAGGGAACATATAATTCAATTTGTTTCAATCCCTACTCTACTAAAATCATGCCCAAATAATATTATACTCTAAAACATCAATAGTGAGTCAGCTAGCACTATTATTAATAAACTAGCAGAGGGACCAACCCTATTCAATTTAAACAAACAAGGAAGTTGAACATGTTTGCACTTTATTGTCCTGTGGTCAGTGTACCGCATCAATTATTGATCACAATTACGTAACACTTGAGAGCATTGCTGGAGGTTTTACAAGTGCAAGCAAGGTTACAGGCAACCCAATTCTTGTTTACAATGTCATGCATTGTTGACTTTTTAGGATCTACGTTGTGATTGGCTAACCTGAAGTACTAGTCAAAAGTAAATTGAGACCAGATAATCTGGCCATCAAGCGATGGCGTGCTTCAAAAAGTCCACCTTCTAAAACTTGTGCTCTGACAAGATACGCCACTGGCGGGTAATGGATAACATTTCACAGTAGTAGCAGGGATACTATTAATTTTGGGATAGGAAAGTTGTATACTAACGTACGTAGCGAGAACGGTCCTTTTGAATATTTGAATAAATTATGATAATCGTCTGGAATGCGTCGGTGACCGGCGTGTTAGTCAGCATAGAATTGGTGGCGAAGTGCACGCGGTAGATTTACACACAGCTTGCTGTCAAAAAACACCTGACACTGGAGTTGGTTATCCAACTCCAGCGGTTTTTGGATGAAATAATTTAGTTCCAACGTGTGATGAATTTTATGGGGTCATATAATCAAAATCCCGGGCAAACTCCATTGTTACATTGAAAGTAATGGAAATTCAAAATTAACGACCGTTCGTGTCTACCATCGTCTGCTACAATCACGCCTTATCAGTATAGCGCCATTCTATGCTGACTAAATTTTAATTTAAAAGTGGACCCGATCGGCTAGCTGAGAGGCAACCCCTGGTAGTAGTCGAATGATGTGAGTATTTTACATTAGAATGGACTTAGCTCTATTAAGCATTTTGGTTTGCTATGTACCGAAGATAGTTATTAAATAGTGATTGTTCAGCGTTATAACAATAGCTCTATTAAGCATTTCGGTTGGATCTCTTTTAAAAGTAGTTTGCTATCTACTGAAGATAACAATGATAACGGTGAAAACACGGTCAATATTAACAATTAGCTCTTGTAGGCCTATATATACATGGTTTTATTATTCATTGGATATCCCTATGAATTGAAGGACACAAAAGTACAAGGACACAAAAGTACAAGGATATCAAAGGTGCAACCACACATTTAATTAATCAGGCCTATTGTTTACATCTCATAACTTCGTGATAACCAAACCGATGTTACCCTGTTTTTTGTTGGGGAGGGGGGGGGGTCAGAGGGGCAGCAATATAGAGCATCCTCTCCCACCATAATCCCATCCCTTTCACCTTTGCTTTCAGTCTAAAAAATTCGAACGTTTTATTGATTCAAAAATATGAATGATAGGCCATTTAGCGATCGAAATGGGAAGAACTCTGTTCTTTGTTCAGTCCGAATTTCAATCGGTATATTCCCGAATTTATATATTATTCAATTTAACCATGACATTTTAGGAGGTTGTAAATAAACATGACTTGTTTGGCCTTATACTTCCGGTTATCTTGGAACTTATTTTGTCTGATATTATGGCATGTCACCAAACCGTAGGCCTAACACCGGGGCCTTACACCCAAACGCAAACTGAAATAAATGAGCTTGTAATGGATTAAAATGCATGCCAGGAGAGGCTGTCCATCCCTGCTTTCCCTGGCCCTTTACCCCCCCCCCCCCCCCCCCTCATACGAGGGTCAAGTTCAGGTGGTATGTTTTGGCCTTTTACTTTGATGAAATTACAATTCGTGACGTGACTCATATTAATCAGAAGCTTACCCGATTCCGTCTCTTTTAATATCTGAAGTAGACGAAGAGAAAACATATAGGCCTACCAAACGACAGGTCATAATTAAATCTTCATCCCCATTTCTCGCTTCCTCTCTAATGTTTCCAATTTTTCTCTCTCCTTTACTAAGTCCTTTATCTAGGATAGGTGTTGATTTTTACACCCAGACTACTCACTAACTGCGCCACGGTGCATTTTTAAATGATCACATTGATAAAGACTCGACCAATGATAAACTCTGGTGATAAGCCAGCCGCAGATGTTGCGCAGAAATTAATACACGAGCGTCTATCTTTGTCAACCCGTTCATATATAATTAGTCTATGTTCATATATAAGCTCCCTGGTTCAACGCGCACGCGTCACCATTTATTTTGCCAACTCAAAACATTCCACGCGCATCTGCGCTCAATGTCGATTAACGCACGTGCTTTCATGCGTTACGCTTCCCGAAAATTGTAACGCACTTCGAATGCGCATGAAAAGGTATGGCTTATTTTTCACACTCGACATCCCAAAAAAGGTGTTTTTTAACACACATTTGAGATTATTTTCATACCAAGAAACGAACAGTTTGTAAACAAACTTTGCACGAAGTTTGGGAATTATATGCTTCCCACAATATCTAAAGAGCAGGATTTGAAATACGTGTATTTTCCCGTAAACCATGATCAAACGGCGGTATTTTCACTTTTCACCTTCATCGGTTAATTTCTTTATGTTCATTTTTGAGTAAAAATATGATTTACATACACGATAACTCAATACAAACTGCATCTAATGGACAGCAAGTAAATGTAACGCAATAAGCATGATCGTCGCTAGGTTCCCTTTTTTTGTTTTTATGTTTTTGGTCTATTTCCGATTTATCGGATCATTTTGTGGAAATTCACGTTTGTTGTATTTAATAATCCTTTGGTCAATAAATAAAAGAAATATTTTAGATATCCAAAAACAAACAAAAATGGAACCTGGGCAATTTTCTTAAGATCTTAAAAATCGTAAAAGGACACATTTTCAGAAAACATATATATATTTTTTGGTTACCTTGTCTGAATTGAAGACTGGTTAAAAATTCTCGTTTTTTATGATTTTCTCTAAAATGGTCCTTTTTAGAACAATTTCATTTTCCTGGTTTTACGGAAGCTATTCCTGGCACTAATGGTCCAGTATGATAATAACGTCCCCCGCCTAATAGTTACAATTTTTGGTGTGGTTTTTGCATTACAACTTTGGTCCAGTATGGTTTTGTTAACGTCCCCCACATATTTAGAATATTTGGTGGGTCTGAGGGCCAATATAATGTTAAAACCTGCAGAAAATATGCACAACATTTTTGACTTTTTGAACTTAAATAGTCATGGAAAACTGTCCTGAAGCCATCTTGTCAAGCTTGAATAATGAAACATTGAAACTAATGAGCGAAGTACGCAAAAATTGACATTTCTAACACTTCTAGTCCAGTATGACGTTTTTCCAAACATAATATCTAGAATACTTGGCATGGTTCGAGGGCCTTTATAATGTTAAAACCTGTAGAAAATATGCGCGGAGAGCGCGCAAAATTTTTCAGTTTTAACTAAAATGATCATGAGAAACTGTCCTGCAATGCCATCTTGTTAAGTTTGAATAAGGAAACATTCAAACTAATGTGCGCGATGTTGTGAAACTTGGAGAAAAGACACATGAACACTGGGTGAACATGTCTAAAATTATTTAGAGGTCATCCGAGGTCAACGGTCATTAGAGGTAATCCAAGTCAAAGGTCTACAAGGGGTTAAACCATGCAATGAACACCGGGGATCATGTCAAAAAATAATTAGAGGTCATAGGTCATCCAGAGGTCAAATCGTAAAAGTTGCCCGATTGACGTCAAACTTGGAGAAAAGAAACATGAACAACGGGGGAACATGACCCTTATGTGACCTTTGACCTCATTTAGTTGATCTCCCAGCCAGGGGGATTCGCAAGTCGTGACTTGCAGTATTTTTAAACATTAAATTCACGCGCGTGCCGACGTCACCTACTGCAGGCATATGTGGGCACGAAGTTGGTACTCGGAACAAAAGAGATATCTCAATGAAATTAACGGAATAAATAGAAAATTTCCACCATTTCCACCATCACATCGCACATGTTTTAACTTGAAACACCATTTGTTTTACAATTTTTATATCTTTAGAAACCCGGTATAGATCATTCTTGAACACCCTGTATAGAGGCCTAACTTGTCATATGAGAAAGGCTGGCTTCGCCATTTATCCCATTATACTACAAATTCAACAACACTCCTATACCTTAAGAACAGTAACAAAGCGTTGTCGATTTGAGATAAACCCACTGTTCATATGCAAATTACTAGGATAGCGAACCTTATTTGGAAACCACTATGCATTATGCATTGATGCAAAATTGTAAACAAACAAAAAATGTTCGCAAAATTTGTTCATTTTTTCGACGTATAAATGCATTCCGCCATGCAATCCTTAAATTTAGCAAACAGCTTTATATACCGAAATGTAGCTATATCCCTGATGAAAATATTTTTGGCGAGGGCCATATGCCACGGCTCACTCCTAAAGCCACAATTTCAGTCCGAACGGTCGCTACCTGAGCACAAGAGAATTGCCGTTTTGCAGCATCGCGGTAAAATGTGTTCGCTTTCATCTCATGGACCGTATCACTATTGAAATGGAGGGGTGTGTTTTGATTTGATACAAATATTATATAAACATGTATTAAAATGTGTTGTATAAATTAAACGCATTCTTGATTTAATTTTTCTATGAATGTTAAAGGTGGTGTGAGCATAAAATGCTATTTACAAAATATTTTAAATTTCACAATTACTTGCGAAATAATTTGTCTTCTCTAATGTTTACCTTTTGTAACCCAGCCCATTCAGAAGTTCAGCCCATTCAGAATGGCCAAATAAGGGCCTAATTATATTTAAAACTTAAAACTTTTTTTATTTTTAAAGAGCAGCTTTTCTTTATGTCAAATTAAGCCTATTAAAACAAGTTTTTTACTTGTTTCCATAAAAAAAATTGTGTTCATCAATTATCCAAAACGATATTCACATTTGAATGATGTAAATATGTTTGGTCGTTGTTGAAAGGGGTTCAACAAGGTCTTCGTCGTTGTTTAGCTTGAATCGACAATGAACGCTGCAGGAAGGTGTATGTTACAGTCATAACATATATGATATAGCTTGGTTGAGGAATTGACCGGGATTCCTGCGTGGGAGCACTAGACTGGTATGGCCAAGTCGTTGATAAAGACATATTTAGTATTCAATCATCACAATTCTTACGCGTTGCTGATCCCCATACTTCTTTCAAAATTAAAACAATAAAGCGATTAGCATTTTAAACGATGGGAATTGTTCATAAGGACTCCAACTTCTTGTGGGTGCTGTTCAATCTCTAATCTCTTCAGTATTACGTGCACTTTGCTATGAGGCTATGCGAATTGAGGGTAAAACTATGTCGCAAGTTGTAAATTGGTTTCATGTTCAAATTGGTTACAGGCCGAAATGCTTGTTCGGGCAAGAATCTTTGGTGATGGAACTTTGATTGGACATATATCTTCATACATGTAGATGGGAACATGAATGCTTTTAAGCATTCATGTTCCCATCTACATGATCAAGGTAACGTTTTTAAAAAAACGTTACCTTGATCACACAGTGATACCTGAGTTATTAGCACATGGAAGATACCATTTTAACCAGATTGGCTCCATGCCTTGTCTACCGGGTGGTTCAAAACAAAGTTGACCCACTCAAGGTAATTTTTCACCGCATTTAAAGTTTCAGAGAATTTCTGTTTACTTAGTCTTGATCAGCAGTAAATTTTGAAATTATCCTGATAAAATGGTACATTTATCTTGGTTGGTTTTTCAGATATGGTTCATTACAGAAAGCATGCAAAAAACTGCCTTGGCTACGGGAGCGTCCTTTGGTAGAGATGGAATGCACAAAGTGGACTTACACACGATTGGTCACAAATTGTAAAAATAGGAAATAGGAGAAAAAGAAAAAAAAGAGACATCTGAAACATCTGTCTGGTGCTTGACATTACCTACCTATACTTTTCTTCGTTTCTTTGTTGAATGTGAATGGCACATAAGCATATAGATTTGGATACTTTGTCAGGGCAGGCTTTTCAATTCTGAAACTAGAGCATGCTGTTTTGTTTAAGACAAAAGCTAAATGACGCTCCCGTGGACAGTTTTGTACATGTTTCTGTAATGAACCGTATCTGAAGAACCAAACAAGCAAAACGTGCCATCTTTTCAGGATAATTTAAACACTTACTGCTGATAAAGAAAAGGTAAACACAAATTCTCTGAAACTTTAAATGTGGTTGAAAAATTACTTTGAACTTGGGTCAACTTATTTTTTTGAACCACCCGGTATGGTGGTTTCAGGATGGGTACCATATCAGAAGGAATAATGAGCAATTTCAATTATCGACTCGAAAAAATTGGTCAAGATGTTATTATTTATTAATTAAATTGTATGAATTGATTGATTGAAATGAAATAAAACTAGTTGAAAAAGGATTATGTATAGTAACGTTCTCGTAATGATCCCTGCATGATACCCTAACCATGTAATTTCAACAAACAAGATCGTATTATATGCTGAAAATGGCCCAAACGACATAGTAGATTGGTCATAATTTTCAAACAAACACAATTGTATACCTTTTTTGTTAGAGTCTGTACTAAAAAAGGCTGGCATGGCACAGTGTCATACAGTAATGACACCCTGCCTGGCACAGGGTCACAGTGCCAGAAGGAATAATAACTTTAAAAAGTATAATGTGAATAGTAAGTTAGTGTAAAGGTCTACCTTATCATATATAAAATGGCTTGCATGGCACAGTGCCATACAAGTAAATTTAATGACACCCTGCCTGGCACAGTGTCACAGTGCCAGAAGGAATAACAACTTTAAAAAGTATAATGTGAATAGTAAGTTAGTGTAAAGGTCTACCTTATCATATATGAAAATGGCTTGCATGGCACAGTGTCATACAAGAAAATTTAATGACACGCTGCCTGGCACAGTGTCACAGTGCCAGAAGGAATAAGAACTATAAAAAGTGTAATTTGAACAGTAAGTAATGTAAAGGTCTACCTTATCATATATGAAAATGGCTTGCATGGCACAGTGTCATACAAGTAAAACTAATGACACCCTGCCTGGCACAGTGTCACAGTGCCAGAAGGAATAAGAACTATAAAAAGTGTAATTTGAACAGTAAGTAATGTAAAGGTCTACCTTATCATATATGAAAATGGCTTGCATGGCACAGTGCCATACAAGTAAAACTAATGACACCCTGCCTGGCACAGTGTCACAGTGCCAGAAGGAATAAGAACTATAAAAAGTGTAATTTGAACAGTAAGTAATGTAAAGGTCTACCTTATCATATATGAAAATGGCTTGCATGGCACAGTGCCATACAAGTAAAACTAATGACACCCTGCCTGGCACAGTGTCACAGTGCCAGAAGGAATAAGAACTATAAAAAGTGTAATTTGAACAGTAAGTAATGTAAAGGTCTACCTTATCATATATGAAAATGGCTTGCATGGCACAGTGCCATACAAGTAAAACTAATGACACCCTGCCTGGCACAGTGTCACAGTGCCAGAAGGAATAAGAACTTTCAAATTTAAAGTGAACAGTGTTTAAAATAAAGGCCTACCTTATCATATGAAAAAGGCTGGCCTGACACTGTGTCACACGATTAAAACAAGTGACGGCCTGTCTGGCACAGTGTCACAGTGCCATAAGAAATGAGGAATAAGTTTAATGTGGACTGTAAGTAATATATAGGCTTTCATTATCAAACAGTTTAATGTTAACAATATTTAATAAACAGGCATATTATGAGAAATGCTTGCCTGGCACAGTGTCACACGAGTAAAACTAGTGATCGCCTCCCTGGCACAGTGTCACAGTGCCAGAACGAATGAGGACTTAAAGAGTTTAATGTGGACATTAAGTAATATAATTAAAGGCCTTTACTATCAATAGAGAAAGGCTTGCCTGGCAGTGTCACACAAATTAAACTAATGCCGACATGCGTGGCACAGTGCCAGAATGAACGAGCACTTCAAACGTTTTATCTGGACAGTAAGTAATATAATTAGAGCCTTCAATAATAAACGAGCGAGGCTTGCCTGGATTAGTGTCACTAACGGCCTGCATGGCACATTGCCAGAACGAGTGAGCACTTAAAAAGTTGAATGTGAACAGTACTTAATATAAAGGTATACCTGATCATATAAGAAAGGCACTGTCACAGTGCCAGAAGGAATTAGAACTTTACAAATTGAAAGTGAACAGTATTTAATATAAAGGCCCACCTTATCATATGAGAAAGGCTTGCCTGGAAGTGTCACACATGTATAACAAATGACGGCCTGCCTGGCACAGTGTCACAGTGCCAGAACGAACGAGCACTTAAAACGTTTTATGTGGACAGTAAGTAATATAATTAAGGCCTTGAATATTAAAAGAGAAAGGCTTGCCTGGGACAATGTCACACAAGTGAAACTAATGACGGCCTGCGTGGCACAGTGTCACATTGCCAGAACGAATGAGCACTTAAAGTTTAATGTGAACAGTACTTACTATAAAGGCCTACCTTATCATATGAGAAAGGCTTGCTTGGCACAGTGTCACACAAGTAAAACTAGTGAGGACCTGCCTGGCATAGTGTCACAGTGCCAGAATATTAAATGAACACTTACAAAGTTTTATCCGAACAGTACTTAATATAAAGGCCTACCTTAAGAAAGACTTGCCTTGCACAGTGTCACACAAGTAAAACTTATGACAGCCTGCTTGGCATAGTGTCACAGTGCCAGAAAGAATAAGAAATGCAGAATAAGTTTAATGTGTACAGTAAGTAATATAAAGGCCTTGATTATCAAAAGAGAAAGGCCTGCCTGGCACAATGTCACACAAGTAAAACCAATGTGGCCTGTCTGGCACAGTGTCACAGGCCAGAAGGAATAAGAAATAAGGAAAAAGTGTGATGTGGACTGTAAGTAATATAAAAGCTTTCATTATCAAAAGAGAAAGACTTGCCTGGCACACAGTGTCACACAAGTACAAATAATGTGTGGCATAGTGTCACAGTGCCAGAAGGAATAAGAAATGAGGAATAAGGTAAATATGGACAGTAAGTAATATCAAGGCCTTCATTATCAAAAGAGAAAGGCTTGCCTGGCACAGTGTCACACAAGTAAAGCTAATGACGACCTGCATGGCACAGTGTCACAGTGCCAGAAGGAATAAGAAATAAGGAATAAGTTTAATGTGGACAGTAGGTAATATAAAGGCCTTTATTATCAAAAGAGAAATACTTGCCTGGCACAGTGTAACAAATGACGGCCTGCGTGGGACCGTGTCACAGTGCCAGAAGGAATAAGTAAGAAGGAATAAGTGTAATGTGGTCAGTAAGTAATATAAAGGTCTTCATTATCAAAAGAGAAAGGCTTGCCAGGCAGAGTGTCACACATGTAAAACTAATGACGGCCTGCGTGACATAGTGTCACAGTGCCAGAAGGAATAAGAAATAAGGAATAAGTTTACTGTGGAGAGTAAGTAATATAAAGGCCTTCATTATCAAAAGAGAAATGCTTGCCTGGCACAGTGTCACACTCACACAAATAAAGGTAATGACGGCCTGCGTGGCACAGTGTCACAGTGCCAGAAGGAATAAGAAATAAGGAATAAGTTTAATGTGGACAGTAAGTAATATAAAAGCCTTCATTATCAAAAGAGAAAAGCTTGCCTGGCACAGTGTTACACAGGTAAAGCTAATGAAGGCCTGCGTGGCACAGTGTCACAGTGCCATAAGGAATAAGAAAAAAGGAATAAGTTTAATGTAGTTTAATATAAAGACCTACCTTAAGAAAGGCTTGTCTGGCACACTGTCACACAAGTGAAACTAATGACGGCCTGCGTGGCACACCGTCACATTGCAAGAGCAAATGAGCATTTAAAAGGTTTAATGTGAACAGTATTTACTATAAAGGCCTACCTCATCATATGAGAAAGACTTGCCTGGTAGAGTGTCACACAGTAAAATTAATGACGGCCTGCGTGGCATAGTGTCACAGTGACAGAAGGAATAAGAAATAAGGAATAAGTTTAATGTGGACAGTAAGTAATATAAAGCCTTCATTATCAAAATAGAAATGCTTGCCTGGTACAGTGTCACACAAGTAAAGCTAATGAAGGGCTGCGTGGCACAGTGTCACAGTGCCAGAAGGTATACCTCCACCAAATCTCTTAATGCTCCTCTAATATAAAGGCCTACCTTATCGTATTGGAAAGGCTGGTGTGGCTCAGTGTCACACAAGTACCAGAACTGGTCTGGCACAGTGTCACACAAGTAAAACAAATGACGGCCTACTTGGCACAGTGTCACATCGCCAAAACGTGCCACAGTGCCAGTAGTGATATGAGTTTGCAACAGTTTGATAAACAAGAGTCAGTGAATGAGGGTCTATCTTACCCGACGAGGAAAAAAATTCCAGGTTAATGTTGACAGCAATTAGTAAAAAGGCCTTCTTATCAAAAGAGAAAGGCTTGCCTGGCTCAATGTCACACAAGTAAGACTAATGATGGCCTGCGTAGCACAGTGTCACAGTACCAGAACGAATACTGACTTTAAAAGTTTAATGTAAACAGTAACTGTAAAGGTCTACCTATTATATATGAGTTAGGCTTACCTGGCACAGTGTCATACAAGTAAAACATATATGACGGCCTGCCTGGCACAGTGTCACAGTGCCAGAACGAATACGGATTTAAAAGTTTAATGTGAACAATAAGTAATTAAAAGATCTACCTTATCATATGTATGAGTTAGGCTTGCCTGGCACAGTGTCATACAAGTAAACTAATGACGTCATGCCTGGCACAGTGTCACAGTGCCAGAACGAATAAACAGGTACAGTGAAACACAAGAGAAACTAAATAATATGTTTCCTGGCACAGTGTCACAGTACTTAGAATAGTTAATTCACCTGGCACAGTGTCACACACAAATACCTTGTATGATTGCTTTGCAACGCCAGACAGAAACAACACCAAGAAGTTAAAACAAACATAAGGTGATGAAACACCTTCTAGCATTCTAGAACTGAAGTTGGAACATACAGAAATAGACGATGGCCACTTACTGACAGGCTCCCATGGTAAGGGAAAGTACCTTGGAAAAATGAATTTCGTGCAGAATTACACCAAAGATACACCCAATCGTTAACGTAGAACTATTATAGTTCATCATCTTTTATTCCCCAATCATTGAAAATAAAGAGGGAGACATACTTGATGTCTCGCCAATAAACACATACAATCTCGTCCTTTACTACAATATAATGAACTGTGAAATTCTACATTTTCCTAGATAGTATCGGTTACCAGCAAACATGGCATTTCAAACTAGTGGAATAGATAACTTACTTATTTAACTTGTTTACTTCACGAATGTAATAAGGCCAAATATTGAACAGCTCATAAGTATGAAGAATTTGTATGATTAGTGCAAAGTTAACCACATTGAAAAACTACATCACTCTCATCTCGGCTACATCGCTAGCCTCGTTTTCGGAGCACTAATTGCTCTGAGCATGCCTAGTTGGATAGTGCGGCCCTCTTTTGACGTAATTGCGCCAATTATGAATAACGTCTATAGTATGTCCAAAATGTCACTCATTGTTGATAATAGAAATGTAGTGAAATTAAAGTGCATGTTCAATGAATATTGCTCATAACATAGAATCTGATAAAGTGTTTTCAATTAATTATTTCGTGCCGGAGTTCAGACCGGATTGGCCTTGTCAATAGTAAATTCCATTGGGGTCACTCAGTGAGAATTCCACATCTTCTAAGATCATCATTCTGTGAGAATCCTATATTTCGTTTGTGGAATTCGGTAGAGAATTATTTGACAACATTTGGTCGATGCTATGAAGATTATTAAGGAGTCGTCAAGTTTAAATATGCCCGGTAATACAGGACCTCGTAAATAGGTTTGACTAGATTTTACAGGAAAACATACCTCTTACATGAACGTAGTCTGTTGGTCTAACGTTTTGCATTTTAAACGTGAATTTTAAACAATTTTAATTACATATTTCGAGAGAAAAAAAGGAAAAAGTGCACGTAAGGTCCCAGATACTGGTATACCAGTATCGTATAATACTGGAACAAAAAAGTTCCAGTATCGCTCGACACTGGTACGATTTAATGTTCCAGTATCGGTTGACACTGGAACAACAACAACTTGTGTTTATCGTTCGATAACGGAGCGTGGTTATGTTCCAGTATCGGTCGATTATAGTACTCATGCTACCAATTGTCCCAGTATTGAACGATACTGGTACATAATTTTGTTCCAATATAACATGTGCAAAGTACAAAAAAAATTGATAGATACACACGGTGTCGTAATGTTATGATTTTAGAAAATGTTCAGATACACTCTCGAAGTATATGGTATATAATAAATTCGGGAGTAGTGTATTCGTGCTTGATAATTGCTCTCGTCCTTGCATTTGAACATTTCGGCGCTCGAGGGTTGGTGCCCGAATGCAAGGTCTCGATTGATTATCAAGTACGAATGAACTGTACCTCATCAATTATCCTTAGCATAATTAGCTGCGTCGCCCACGATCTCGTGCGAATTTATACTAGAGGGATTGACATCATATGTGTCACGTGTTCTCACGTGTCCTCGTCCCACTGAGACGTTTATGTAACACTGTTTACTAACACTGGCACGACGATTGTGTGTGAACATGAGGGCGTTATTTATTTAAATATACTCAACCTATATTACAAGCATCTCTTCAAATTAGGATAGGATCGAATGATGATGAGGATGAGAGGATGTATCGGAAAAGTGTACTTTAGGTCTCAGATTATGGACTGCACTAGTATCGTCCGATACAAACTCAGTGTATCGGTCGATACTTGCACATATAACAAGTTCCAGTATCGGGCGATACTGGAATATTTTAATGTACCAATATCGGTCAAAACTGGAATAACTCTTACTTTCACGTGTAACAGGAACACCGACCGATACTGGCAACTTTTATGTTCCAGTATTGAACGATTCTGGTATACCAGTATCTGGGACTTGTACACTTTTCCGATGATTCGATTACACATAAATATCGAGGGTTAGGCGCCAGAAGGCCGTAACTCAATATTTGGACAAATTGATATTTTGGTACAAAAATAATCCATATAACCTAGATTTTCAGAACCATAAGAAGACAACTCATTAAGCACTCTCAATTTGACTAAAATTAGAGTTATAAGTTGGGTGCTACAGTGTATTGTAATGAGTCCCTCATATTTGAAAGTCAATTATCTAAAAATAGCATTTATCGAGTTACGGCCTCCTGGCGCTCAGCCCTCGATATAGATATATATTAATAACAAAATAAGGTAGATATAATGAAATTACGATAACGAATACGATAGTACGATTACTTTACAATTCCAACTACAATAACGAGTTTGATTACCTAATACGAAAGCCGTATCACCCGTGTATCACGACCGGGTATCACGATTGATAAGGATCACGATTATGATTACGCTTAAAATTAAACTTATGATCGCAACTACGGCGTCGATTACGTAATTACGATTACGCTATTGTGATTATGATATTATGAGTACAACTACAATTGCGATCATCCACGACAACGATTACCATCGTGACTACTATCAGCACAAAATATCCTTAAGGCGACAGAGAAGAATGCGTCTTATCCGTCTTTTGTTCGTTAGGGAAAAATCTATTGTTTAACATGACGTTAAGGCGAAATGTTAAACAAAAGAATTTCGCCTTAAGGGGCAAAAAAGGATGATTATTATAATTTTGAATTATGATAACAAACTCTGATTTGGGTGGATATGTGTATTATATTATTAACTACGGTTTGTATCACAGCTTTGTATATTAGAACTTGTACGTTTTGCTTCACCCGTTTTCAATTCGTTCCCTTTACTACGATGACAAAATACTGTACGAAATGCATCGCGATAACGCTTATTGGTAGCACTGTAGATCATAAGTGGATTCACAGAAGCGTTAAGGAAGAGCATTACAATTCCCAACTTTTTGGTCGTTGTACCAGCGCTTGTCGATATAAAACTTGTGCGGAGCAGCCGTTCCAAAAAAATCCCCGTTGAATTCATTTTAGTCTGAACAAAGAAAAGATGTTGATGAAAGAGAGTAAGTGGACATATTGTAATGGTAAGAGGGAGGGCTAAGATGGCAGAGGAGCACGGAGGGGATAGTGATGATGATGATGATGATGATGATGATGATGATGATGATGATGATGATGATGATGATGATGATGATGATGATGATGATGATGATGATGATGATGATGATGATGATGATGATGATGATGATGATGATGATGATGATGATGATGATGATGATGATGATGATGATGATGATGATGATGATGATGATGATGATGATGATGATGATGATGATGATGATGATGATGATGATGATGATGATGATGTAGGAGGCAGAAAGTTAAATGGAGGAAGGAGGAGGTGTGCGAAAATGAGGATGGGGGACAAATGAGGAGGAGGAAGAGGAATATTTACAGAACAGTAATATTAGTTACCAGTTGGTGTCCACTTACAGGTAGATGGAGAATGAAGTAAACTATTCCATTTATGACTAACATTCGGGCAACTTGGTTTCTAATTCGTATTGTTTGGTCACCGTCATTGCTTTGTACTTTTCTGTTACCAAGATTCTTTATAATCATTGCGTAAAATCCAATGTTTGCTGTAAACACAGAGATAAGAATAAAAAGTAGCAACAAATAAAATGAAACAGTGCACGACATACTGATGAACACACATATGTAATTATTGATCAATTTGCCCTTACCTGAGTGTCTATTGTACCATAATGAAACAAAAACAAAGCTGTTGATGAATTCGAAGCGCAAGTGACCATTCTACTCGCCTGGTTTATTTCTTCATGTTTCTTAAAGACCTTTACAAATATACAAATGGTTCCGTTATCGGGGCGATATTTTATATTTTGGTTAAGAGACGAAAACGAGCTAGCTAATTTCATCATTCGCATTAACTGTATGCTTGTTCTCTAGGCTGGTTTTCATCAAGCTGTTTCTCAACTCTGGCAAGAATAATTCTTGTACATGTGAGGCAGCAGGCTGATAGGTCTATAGTTTTTTATGTCCTTCATATCCCCTTTCTTGAACAATATAATAACCTTTGATTCGTTCCTCTGGGTAGGCACTTTCTCAAGTTGCATGATCTTGTTGAACAGTTTGGCTAGGATTGTTACAGTTATATTATATACTTTCATGATTTCTTGGAGGATGTTCCAAAAACATATAACGGTAACCTCTAGTTTTCTGCTTGCGTCAATTTTTTCCACAAAAGTAATGCAAACATAATAAAGGCACTTATCAGGAACTGCCAACATAAATACAACACTCAAAATCCGCGCAAACTCTTCCCTCTTCCTCTATACTATCTTTAACATGCATCCACACGCTTAGTCTTTGTCAAACACACCTCGCACAATTTGGTCGGGGTGTGCTGCTGCCCGCTGGACATTCTTCAAAACCCCTACCCATTTCTAAGGATTTGCTTCATTATAGACCCAATTTTCGCAAATTGTCGGCAACAACATAACACGAAGATTGTTTGCGGAAAAGCGTTGTATCAGACTATCTTTACAGAGGTCGCTCACACTATTGTTAAGGTGCTCACCCACCGGCACAACAAGCAACGCCTTGATAAAAGGCAACCACAACCTAGGATAACATCTCGTCCGTGAAAGATAACTCAAAACCATGACCAGATCATATCTTTGTCACCGACCACGCTAAATGTCATCGTCGTGGTTCTATGGATCCTTCGATAGCTCCTTGTATTATCACCTTTTCTAAATTGTCACCCTCTCGTCTCGTCTAGCAATATGTGCATGATCTTTGTATACAGAGACGTTTGGTTACCAATCTGGCTTCTGACAAATCCATTGGAATTATTCTCTTTCCATGGTATTCCTAACATCATGCGCCAACTCCAAATTTCAAAAGGTAATATTTTCTTTGAATTAGCTTTCAGACCATGTTTCAGTTCCACGTGTCAGTTGCCACCGGGAAGTTAAATGCCTTCGTAATACGTATTTTTGTGGCATTTGCTGATGTTTTAGCGATTGCCAGATATCTTTTAATTTCTCCAGAGCTTTCACGATCTTTAAGAATGATCCGAGGAAATAGAAGGTGTCAACACAATCGAACTTCACTTGTTGGTTGCTGATCCTCCGCAAATCATGCCTTTGGTCTTCTTAACATTCAGCAAAGGTCCAAACTTTTCACTGGCTGCTTCACTCTGTGTACTAGATCTTGAAGTTCAGCTTCAGTTCTCGCTATCAGGGTGATATCGTCAGCATATCGGAGATTGGTTATGATGATGCACTCTGCATAAAATGTTAAGGTGACAGGATACATCCTTGTCCAATAGAGAACCACTCACAGTCAACATGTTGTACTGTAGCCTCATGATATTTGCGGAGGGATTTAATCATCTCAGTGATGTGAGGAGATAAACCCATTTCTTGCTTTACCATACCGACCATAGCTTGAAATGTTGTAAATGCCTTAGAGTATTTAATGAATCATCGGTATAGGGGTTGCTGAAATTCCAGGTTATTTTCAATCAGGTTTCTTAGGTTATCTATTTAATTTCTTGTACCCCGCCCGTTTCCTGAAACCTGCCTGTTTCGGACTCTCCATGTGTTGTCGGATGCTACTGATTGCAACAGAAGGTTTCTCTTTATTTTTTGTTATAAGTAAGGTCTCTAAAATAACATACTAAAAGTCTAATCAAATCTACGAAGGCAAAAGTCATTTTTTATGTAAATCTAAGATGGCCACCCACCCCCATTTTCACTATATTTTTAGTTATAATCATTATTTTTCAAACATTTCAACTGACAACGTATGGTTTTCAATATCAATGAAGCCATAACAACACATATTGAACTAATTAACATGTCATGTTTGACCATATCTTGAATTCTGATTATTATTTTCACACATTTTAACGGCAAAAGATTGGTTTTCAATATCACAGAAGGAATTTAAACATTTTTTGAGTTGATAAGCTTATACAATATAATACAAAATTCAAACATGGCTGCCAAAATGCTCAATTTTGCTAATAGTAGACTGTTTTACTATTTAAAGTAAGTCATGAGTTCGCAGACCACAAATTGAAACCATTTGTTTTCTTATTTGTTATAGTCAAGGTCTGTATAATAACATGTACGTAGGCGAACATAATTTTGGTAAATCCAAGATGGCCACCGACAACTTTTTTAAACATAATTCCTGACTTCCACAAGTATAGTTTTCAGTAACAATGAAGCAATTAAAACACATCAACGTTTTTGGCTGTAAGTTCTTTTGTGCAATCACCAGCTCAAAAAGACATATAGGGTCGTATTCTCGTACGTAGTTAAACACGGTTTTAAACTAAACACGCGTCTAACTTTTACTTTAGACACATCGTTTAACTATATAGGGTCACGCGTTATGAACTCGCCTCCCAATAGGGTGGTGCCGTTACATTTTTTAGTTTCATGCTGTAATTTTCCTCAAATATTTTTAAAACCACAAAAGCTATCTCAACAAATTTGGTATCATTTTAAAGCCCTAATAACAAGCTATCTGCCTGCAGAATGGCATTGGTATAGCTAATACAGAATGGGAGATACAGCTGTTTGATGTTTGGGGACCAGGGGTGGTGCTGGAAGGGGTGTTTCTGGAAGGGGTGCCGCCTGTACAAACTCAATGGGGATAATCCCATGTTTTGTTCTTTTTACAATAACTAGTCATCTCCTAATGTTACAAACACCATTCTGGTCCCATTTTAAAGGATAATTAGTAGTCTTTAAGTATGTGGTTCAACAGACTTGTCAACTATTTGTAACAACTAATTAATTATGGATAAGACAATGAACATCAGCTTTCTTCCTATTCGCTACACAGTAAACATGAATAATCAGCCTCAATTTACCGGATTTATAAAAATGACAATAACAGAAAAAGTTTTCAACCTATGATAGCAAAAGTATACATTTTTGGAAAGCTTGTAACTAGAGGAATTCAGAAATGCAGTTTATATCAGGGAAGGGTTCATCCTTAAACAAATATTTTTGAAAATTCTAAAAATATATAAAATAAAAATTGGAGATATTCACTAGCCGGTATAATTACCATACCGACGTAGTAACTTTAACAATTATATATCATCTAATGGGTAATTTCATGAGGAATTCAAATATGTAAAGTAAATAATGATAGGGGTAGGTATAAAAAATATATGGATCTCGAATTAAAAATTAAAAACTCTGATATTTTTCCGAACATTTCCGATCATACCATTTTAGTTCTTAGTCGTACTATAATTTTAATGGCATATTTGGTTTTCTCATGAAATTTCCCTTCAGAAAATATATACTTTTACTACCTCAGGGGGGTATACAAGCAAATATAAATGTGTTAAGTTAAAATCATGTCGTGAAAGCCAAAATCCGTGTGTAACGCGAAAGGAGGCGAGCTTAAAACACATGACCATAGACGTAATTATCGAGAAAAGAATTAACTTTAAAACTACGCGTCTGACTTTAACTTTAAACATGGGTATGGGGGTACTTTAAAGCGCGTTTAACTAAACTCATACACCAACTGTATGCCTTGAATAATCACTCAACCGTGCCTGCTGCAAGCTGACGTTCAGACGTCATGAAACAAAAGCTTACCTATGAGACAAACGTAAAATAGTAGCACATCAAACATTAAGTCTAGTGACATGACCACATTCCATGATATTGGTATAATTCTAGCGCACATTCCGAGTACCATTGGCAGGTACGCAAAGTCTTCCGGGTAAATGACGCATAAGTAAAGGAATTTACTTTTTTGCAGTAGCATGGGAATACTGAATAACGCTGATAAAACCCAGCATGCAGTGATAGTCTTGATGGTTCTACCCTTACTTATCACTCGACGATGAGCAAACGGGTAACAGATAGCCAGACATCGTTCAAATGAAACCAATGTTACTAAACATATTAAAGCATAAAACGATATGTAATATAGGAATGTCGTGAGGATGCATCCAATTTGACCTAATCTGCCCTCGTCTTTCGTGAATGGAGAATTGTTTGCATTTATCTGTTCAGTAATCGTCGTCGTTATTGAATATATCAAATCAGCGACAGCGAGATTGACCAAGTACGCGTTAGTATAGGTTTGCATACTCTTCAAACGGAATATAACAAACACGAATGAGAGATTTGTTAAGCATCCGAGCAGGCAGATTATAGGCTGGACGATTAAGAGTAGTTCTTCGAAATCATTTCGCACAATCCCAGAAATAAGGTGTCCAGGTATCCGCCAGCTGTTGTTCTCATTGCATTGAATGTAATCATACCAATTCCCCATATTAGCGGATGATAAGACTAGATAGATATTTAGACATAGATCCACAAGGTGCATACTGACAGTACTGTATTATAAATAGTATTCATTGCACAGAATATTCGCCCGGATAAATAACAAATAGCAATTATTTACAGGTTCATTGAGCGATCCTTCCGGAAGGAAGCCCTTATTTTTGCTTCAAATCTCAATTTGTTATAGTCACTCTCGATATCGTGGTTTTCTCGACACATTTCAAACATATACAAAAGACACTTAGGTAAAAGGGTAAAACCAAATAACAAAACATACATACACAGCTGTGTGCGCTTAAATCATCAATGAATGATCATAATGTTTGAAAGTTTACAGATGTAAGTTCTGATCACTTTTTTTGGCTATGATTTGTTTTTCACATCAATGTATTTTGATATCAGAAGAATCCCCATATTTTTCTTAGCAATTATAGGCTAAAATGTGGTGAATTACTGCCAAAGGTAATTATAGTTTTAACCACCTGCCAGTTTGTGTACTACTCAATGTGCACATTTCTTGTGACCTTAATTGTGCTTTTAAATATTGGAGTTAGGAAACTTAAACTTTGGAATGCTACAATTTTGAGGATGATCATTCATGTAAAATAGAAAACATCAGGTTGAAATACAACCGACTATACGTCCCTATGTAGTACCATCAACACAATTAAAACGGATATAACCACTTGAACAATGACCAATGACGACAAATACCTTCCATTATAAAGATACGCCCTTTTTACATACATATCGGGCTTTCCGCCATGGTTAGATCGTGTTTTTCCTTAAAGGATGAACGCATTTCCCGGAATATTGTTATACCAGCTAAAGGGGGGGGAGGGGGGAGGGGGAGCTAGGAATAACTGTAGATAATCACACGAGGATGTTACGCCAAGCATCACATTTTAAGTCATTAGGTAGGCCTAAAAATGATAAAGAAATCGATTGTCTTATTGTAAGTGAAAACAGAATAAAATGTCGCAGCAACGTCCAATTAATACTTGAATGATACATTAAGAGATGAGAATCAAAAAAATGAATACATAGTTTACTATGTGTAGGATGTATGGATGATTAAATGTTAAAGAAAGGTCACCTAAAGGTCAAGTGCAAATGTCAAGTTGGGGTCACAATCTTAGCAATGCCTGATTTAAATGGATGATACATTAGTAGTTGATAAGGACCACAAACACATGTGTATGAACAAGTTAATAAAAAAGAAAGGTCACGTAAAGGCCCAGTGTTAAGGTCAATTGAGGTCAAATCTTCAGCAACGTCTGATTTACACGAACGATATATCAAATTGTTCTGGCTATATACCATTGGCATTCCAAAAAATATATACTATTTGAAAAGTATGTTTTCAAAAAATAGCATTTGTTTCGATCATGATTTGTGTGGAAGCTTTACTTAAGTCTAAATTGATTTCGAGAAATCGATAATTACCACAACATTGTAATTCGCTTAATAAGACCCTCTTTTGGTTTTGACTACTAAATAAGACTTTATACTACAACGTTTATTGTCTCTGTCAATTTTAAAAACATTTAAACGCTTGTTTTTAAAACAAGTATTATGGGTACTTTACATGCTCTTGCCTTCCCTCTGCATGTTAGCTATCACCCTTCCTCTACTATATCCTATATACCTTTCAATCTACCACAGCTATTATATGTACTCGTGGCAACTATATTGTAAGCCCACTTGTCCATAATCGCCTCTCTACAGGCAACTCAAACTCCCACCTCCTCGAGTCGTGGTATATTCCACGCTGCACCGGGATGGCTGGCCGGATAAAGTGGGTCTGATGAAACTGACGGGAGGTGAGTCTTGGAAGCGGTAAACCAGCAAGAGTTCACCTCTTGCTTATGTGAAGAGAAAGAATACTCAACACTGCTAATATTAAAAAAATCCACACCTTACTGTAGGATTTGCAGCCACAGTATTATTACTAAGTAACAGGAAATATATGATGGCAAAAGTACACAGCGCTAGGGTTAAAGTCCTTACTAAATCAACAACATGGTGCAGAAATTGATGCACAGCAATCACACGACGTATTGTCCTTAAATCCATCTGGAAGGGGCAAGCCTGAATATGGTGCCTGTATAAGGAGATGGTGCCTGCATGAAGCATATCACACCTTTGCCAGTGTGGGATCTGATCACAGGATTGTGTCAGCTAAGATGAGACTGAGCCCGAGGAAAGTAAACAACACCAAGAAAGAAGCCATATGATTGAGAAATCCTTAGAACTGATGGAAGCAATTGAAATATGCAGTTGAGGTGCGCAATAGGTTTACAGTCCTGGAGGATGAGGAGGAAACAGCCACTGACAATTATGACAGATTTATCAAAACAAACAATGAGGCAGCAGAGAAGTTCATACCAGTCAGGAAAATATCTCATAAGCACGTTTCTCCAGAGATCCAAGGGTAGTTGCGGCAAGAGATAAAATCAAGGATACATACAATTTCTATTAACAGGATCTTATGAGGGTAAGAGAACAGAATACAGGAAGGCAAAGCAATGACTTAATGAAGCCTACAATCTAGTCATAGAAGAAGACCTGAACAGCAAGATCAAGGAAGTAGAAGCAGCACATTCCAATTCCAAACATGCTCTAAGCTGTTTATTTCATCGATGAAATCACTGGTAGGAAAGGTCAGCTGGAGGGAGAAATTCATAAAGATCGTGTCACTGGTATAATCACTTCAAGAACCTTCTAGGGAACCCACCAGACATACGTAATAAGGAGGAGGAAATCGCACCAATCCTAGAAGATCTGGAAATTAAAACAGGGCCTTTCGAAGCTAAAAAGTCACCGGTAGAAGGAAAAAGCAGTGGTGAAGACAACATCCCACCTGAGGATTTGAAAAGATGCGACCTTCTTGAAATTATGTTGAACTTCTGCAATGAAGCATTACAGATTTTAAAAAAAAGCCAGTGGTCAGGGAATCTTAGCCTAAGAGGCAACTACCGAGGTATCAGCCTAAGTTCTATTGTTGCCAAAACGTACAACATAATGAAAGTAGATCAGCATCTGAGAACAAACCAAGACGGCTTCGGGGTCGAAAGGATGACAGTGGGTCACATACTGGTACTGAGGAGACTTATAGAAGGAGTCAAGGCCATTAACCTAAACAGCATTAATCATATACATTGATTTTAGAATGGCCTTTGACACTATCCACCGTGGCAAACTGATGATAATTTTACAAGCTTATGGAATACCAAAACAGGTCGCCGAAGCCATCGGAAGAATGTATGAGAATACCATGGCTAAGGAGATATCTCCTGATGAACAGACTTCAAAGTTCGAAATCTTTGCTAGATTATTTACGATTTATGATCAGAAATGTAAATCTGCAAGAAAATCTGCTTCAGTTTTGTTTCGAGGATTGAGGGCGTTCCCTGAAAAAGATAGTATAATATACCTTTGATCTGGTCTATTTTCCCCAAAATGACAGTTGTTGACGCAAAAATATGCAAACTGTGCCAGGTTCTGTAAGCTGCATGCGTGTTACGCCATGCAAACAGGATTTTCAAAGTTAAGATATGGAAATTACGGGTTGTAGCCTAATGAAATGGAGCGAGAGTTTAAACAAAATAGGAATTGTGGCTGTAAGTTATTATAGGTTCCTGGAATATTAAATAAGACACTGTAAAATAAATAGTTCAGATGATAATACTCCACAAATAAACTGTTCTGTAGACACTTCGATTCTTGATAACTGAACGTAAAACATGTAAAATTCATTCACATTTTGTGAAAGAAAATATTCACAGGTATACAAATTATTACGCGGTCCGAGTTCAGTGTTTTCTTCTGATAAGATTCGTTTTGTACGACATAACATAAAGGTTTACTTCAACAGTTTGTTGATATTAAGCATTAAACAAAGCCTTCCTTTGACATTCATGAATCAGTATGTGTTTAGTTTGATATATTTTCGCAAATTGAGCTCGAACATTATGGGCCGTATTCTCGTACTAAACACGGTTTTAGCTTAAAACCGTGTTTTACTAAACGCGTGTCTAACTTAAACGTGAGTTTATCCTTTAAACGACGTGTTTGACAAAACACGATTTTAAACTCTGCAAATCTCTTTCCCAGAGTGGTCCTGCGTTGATTGTATACAGGTATCTAATTCATTGTGGTCCTAATGAGTTACAACAGATGTCGACCGAATGCCTTACTTTTAAAGACTATACCCGATTCGCACGTCAGCTTGCACCGGGCACGGTTGAGTTATCATTCAAAGGCATACAGTTGGTGCGCGAGTTTAGTTAAACACGCATTAAACTACCCCATACCCATGTTTAAAGTTGGACACATTTCGGCGAGTTAGACGCGTGTTTAAGTAAACCAAATGTACGAGAATCGCGTTTAGTTAAATGCTGTGTCTAAAGTCAAAGCTAGACGCGTGTTTAGCTTAAAACCGTGTTTAACTACGTATGAGAATACGGCCTATATTTTAACTGCACAAAAAACACCCTGGTAAAAAAAGGTTCATTATCGGCCGTGTGCACCAATGGCGAGTAGCTGAAGAACAGCGCTACCTCGCTAGTAACTGAGGCGTAACCAACAAATGTAAGAGCACCAAACCGGGTTAAGCTACTAGCCTAGTAACTTGCGAGTTAGACGTATATTAGACGTTTTATTGAATCAATTTCAATAAGAAAGCTGTCAAAATATTCCTTGATGTATACAAAATATTATAAACGAAACCATTCTCTTAATTGCACACTTTACAGAGAAATCTGGAAATGAAAGTTGCAAACATTTTAATTTTTTGTTGAATTTTGCGACACGTTAATTTTCACTCATCTGTATCAATCTGCTATATAGCAGGGGACATTTGGCTCTATTGGTACATACACCACAGCGTCCATTGCAGACTTGTTCAGAGAGTGACACTGACAAGGAAAAGGAAAAGGGTCTAAACGAAGCGGACTACTCGGGCTACAACGTCTGAATGAGGCTTTGGCTCCGAAATGTTAATGCTGCATGGCAATGCAATGTCATGTCTATAGAGTCGTATAATATTGGTTTTACAAAATAGAAGAAATTGAATTATAGGTGATATGCCTGTTTCGAATATAAGGAGACTATTACAATTATAGATGTTTTGAATGTTTTAAATCATGTTATATTCTATGATTTGGTCATGCGATGCAAACATGGATTAATTTCTGAATTTGTGAATATGTATTGGGATCATGCTATGCAAAATATGTGAATGCAACATGAAATAGAAATTGTTGTCTGGAACTAGTTACACTACTTGTTATTATACATACGGCCGAGTGCACCAATGACGGGTAACTTGATAGGGAGGTAAGCTACCTCACTAGTAGTTATGCTCTAACTGTAGCGTAACTTACTAACGATGTATTTCTTTGAGCATAACTGGCGAGTAACACCAGAATAGCAACTAGCGAGGTAAATATCCACATTAATCAGCATCGTCCCCTTACAAAATTAATTGGCGCATAATGCCAAGTGTTAACTGTAAAATTCTGACGTGAATGGTCCTCCGTAATATTTAAAATGTGTCGTCACTCGCTAGGTCATAGGTGAGTGTAAATCAAGAATCACGTGGAGACGGCCTGCGATCCGGGAAAAAATGATGCCATTTTATGGCCAAAATTATGGCCAAAAATTTCGAAGTTTGTTTAACGCTTTTTCAAAAATAAGGACTTTCATGACATTACAAACATATTTTGGGCGAGGGGCACATACAAACATTGCACCAAAAAGCACAATTTTAATGACAAACACAAGTACCCGATGGAAACAATGATATACAATTATAACACATCTCTTAACACAAGTACTTCCGTGGCGTGGATACATTGTCCTTCGCTTGTTAACCGCAGAACCCGGTTCGATCCCCAGACCACGCACGGCACGATATGCTTTTTTCTTTCTTATTCGTTCTTCTAGTTCTACCCTTCCACTCACAATTATGTTGAAACTTATCAGTTTTTAATTAATAAAAACACTAATAAGTTATTTATTTAGTTATTATTTAAGATCCTTGGACAATTAGTACATTTTGGTCAAAATATTACCAAAATTCGGTGCGATTAGTGTTTGAATGGGCAAAAGGAGTTGATCTAAATTTTGACTAAAATATCACCAAATTGCATGAATGGATTTTCAAAAATATATATAAAATATTTCAGATGAGGGGTCACATTGAACACCAAATAGACACCCCTGGGCATGCAAGCGCAATTGGTCCTTCAGAGCATCAGCGAATCATCCCCTCTAATGTTCACAACAAATTTACGCTACTGCTAGAATCGACTGACTTGTGGCATAAAATGTTATGCCCCAACTTACTATTGGGTCCGGTCATGTATAACATTTAGCGTAAATTACCCGCCAGTTACTAGCCTAGTAGCTTACCCCGCATTGGCGCTCTCAAAATGTTGGGTTACGCTTCAGTTACTAGCGAGGTAGCGCTATTCTTCAGCTACCCGTCATTGGTGCACTGTTGTAAAAACGTCAACATTTTCCATTTACCTGCACAATACTTATCTAATTAGTACAATTTATTTAATTATTTGGTTGTATAGTTTGGACCTTGTTGTTTAGAGATGTCGTATTAATATGTTGGAGTGTTTGTAGGCTCTTAGCATAGTTATTGGTTATTGGTATTCCGTTTTCGAGGGGCCAGGGTCATTTATAATACAGGGTGAGTCAAAAAGAAGTTGTACGGATTTGAATATTTTTTCCTGAGAAAGAATAAGAAAATTGACCTAAAACTCAAGTGGTGTTTTGACGAGAATATTCTTACGATCATGTGAAAAAAAGAATGACTGAAATCGATTATTCCTATCCAGAGTTATTATATAGGCTAGCTATTTTACTAAAAGAACCCATTTTTTTAGCTGTCCACCAATACGTAAAACAGAGCAAAGTAAAGAAAATGTTTAAAACTAATCATTATCATATTCCTCATAATGCAAAATCATAGAATCCGTCAAAAAGAGAAGGTTAAAGTCTTATTGTAGTCACTGATTATTTATTTTAGGCACACCATTCCCACCTGTGTTTGAAACTCCCGGGCTTTAATCTTATTTGAATATGAATGATCGTGTGTACAATTTGCTGCCACTTAGAGTGGGTAGATATCAAGAGAATTAAGCGTTTCTTGGACAGCTAAAAAAAAGGGATTCTTTTTTTCTTCAAACAGGCATAGCGCCTGATATAATTGATCGATTTCAATGATTTCTTTTGTCATATGAGCGGAATAAATTGTTCTTTGAATACGTGTCTCATTGGTTTGTTAAATTTGTTTGGTCTATTTTTAAACAAATATTCATTCCCGTACAAATTCTTTTTGACTCACCCTGTAGATACAAAAATAGATTTATTAATAAATCCTTCAATAACTAAATAAATAAATGACGAATTCACTGATTGACACTATAAAGTTAGATTTTTTATTCAGATCAATTCGTTATAAATTCTCTGTTGGAAAGGCAAAATATTGGTCAATAAATGCGTGTTTGTTGTTTCGATATAAGTTAGACACATCAATGTACGCGCACTGATATTGATGTGTGAATAATTGCACTACCTCGCATATCAACATTTGCGCAAGGTGCATTGATTGTTCGACAAACAAAAATAAGCCGACGCGTGTATTAACCTAAGTCATACACGACACACTATACAATTTAAAAATTACAATTTGAGCATACTTTTGAATTGATCTGTGTGATAACGAACCAAAAAAGTTTGCTAACACCCGCAGTGAAAATCGGCGAACAACGAATGCATGAACAACGCATCAACACAAAGCTTGTGGTTCGTGCAATAAACGGCGCACACGCGAAGTGCTTTATATAATTTCAATGCGCTTCGTGTATTTTAATTTCTTGCTTTCTGGTTAGTCCAACACTACTAAGAGTATCTTTCAGAAGAAAAAAAACATATTATCGTGTAGACTACAGAGAAAACCATATCTTTAATCGGTATATGTTTATTTGTGTAATGACATGTTTTCTTTGTGCAATGAGCCATAAAAAAGAAATTCTGAAAGAAAATCATCCAAACTCATATCATAATTATTGTCTTTAAAGCAAATCCTGAGTTGCTTTGAATAAAAAGAGTCAGTCAGTTTAATTCCACGATTCGAATGTTTGTAGGTAATGTATTTATTTGGTTAATTGGGTGATCACGTGATATCACGTGATAATCACATTATTTATGATATTAGTATTTCAACTCTTTCGTGTCCCGTCTGTTTTCAATTCGTTCCCTTTATTTCGATTACTAGAACAAAATACCGTACGAAATGCATCACGATAACGCTTATTGGTAGCACTGTAGATAAGTGGATTCACAGAAGCGTTAAGGAAGAGCATTACAATGCCTATGCTTTCAGTCATTGTACTAGTGCTCGTAGATATCAAATCTAAACGGAGCAGGCGTTGTAGGAAAATCCACGTTGCTTCAATTTTCGTCTGAAAAAAAAGAATATAATACTAAATTGACGTAGGGTATGTGTGCGGTATTGTGGATGTTTATGTTGTGTTGCAGATACTTAACAATTTCCACGCGGCAGGCGTTTGCAGACGACATTCCAACATTTCATAAAATGTTTCACAAATGTTAACATTATTAAATTGTATTACACATTTGGAAACACCATGAGAAATGCATTGAATTAAGTACAAAATTGCCTAGTAATTAGTTCAGCAATCCTTGAGATAGACCTTTAAAGTTTGGAAAGGTTTATGAAAAATCTATTTTGTATAATATTGTAAAACTAAAAGCCGCGTGGAAAGTGTTAAATGATAATCATATATGTTTTGTAGAGGCAAGCGCTATCTTATAACATATGTGTTATATATATTGGAGCTTTCGTTATCAAATTATGGCAAACCTTTCAGCTTTGGCCACTATTCATGTTCACCGAACTTTTGTATTAGCATACTCTAAAATTACAGTTCAAACAGTAGTGAACATATAAATGACACATACAATTAAGATATGCATATAGTACAACACCAAGTTTGTAAATTAGGATATAATGCAAAATTTAACTATCTAAATAGTGCTACTGCTACCTATTTAACCAGCTACACACAGAGAATAGTAATTCATCAAAAATGTGGTCTTATTTGACAAATTGAACATTTGTCATTGAAGGTTCGTCAGTTTAGACATATTTTGTATGACTAATCTTAAGTTTTTGAAATGACTAAAAAGGTGTGCAATGACAACTTCCAAGGATGGGACAATTAAAAGACAAAAGAAACAACACAATAACATGTTATTGTGTTGTTTCTTTTGTCTTTTAATTGTCCCATCCTTGGATGTTGTCATTGCACACCTTTTTAGTCATTTCAATATTTTACATTGTTGGTGTAGTGCTGTTGAATCCATCTGGATCCATCCTTGGTGCCCCATACTGATACGGTTGGAACTGATTTTTCTGCCTTTTCAGCTAATCTTAAGTTGTTATTTCATTGATAATCTTAAGTTGTTATTTCATTGATGATTAGTAGTAATTTAATTTGTAATTTCAATTGTCATTCATTCATTTGTTATTAACAGTTACAAATATTTCAGTCAAGGAAATGTTTGTTACGATGAAAATTTATTAGAAACACTCTAAATTGGCATCACAGATAAATGTGCATCATAAACATGCCATTGCTTAATTTGTCAAATAAGACCACATTTTTACGAATTAATATTCTCTGTGTATGCTATAATAGCTCGATGAGCTCAACAAAACAAAGTAATTCACTTATCTTCTGACCAGAAGATTAAAATATGATGATATATTTTCCGATTCACTTATCTTAAACTGTTATCATGGTTATGTGAATGCATAAGAAAGAGAGTAAAAGATGGGTGGCTGCTATATCTGCAACCAAAAATGAAATGACCGGCTGTTAGTCTCTACTCACAAGTGTGTGATCACTTACAGGTAGATGGAGAATGAAGTAAGCAATTCCGTTGATGACTAACATTCTGGCAACTTGGTTTCTAATGGTTATTGTTTGGTCACCTTCGTTACTTTGTACTTTCCTGTTACCGAGGCTTTTTATTATCATTGCGTAAAACCCGGTGTTTACTGTAAAACACACAGATAACAATAAACAAAGTAAAAACAAAACATGCAATAAAATACATGGTACTGATTTAAAATTAAAAAAATCAATGTGCCTTTTTGTTTTAGTTTAAACAAATTGAAAGAACTGATTTGTCAAATTACTGGATGCACTTCACTATGGGTCATCAGAAATGGAAACAATGTTGATGACTTGACCCAAGTCACCGAGCGTATTGATGTGATACTTGGTTCATCAACTGTTTAAAAAAAACTTGACTCGAGTCTCCTTCAAAAAATACTTGACTATAATTTAATCTTTTGTTTAAACCAGATTGAAGAAAATAATTGCGTCTACTCACACACGTACTATTAATATTAATATTTAAAAAATACTATAAACGGGCTTAACCAGCTTTGTTAGCCAATGTGTGCAAACTATATATTTCTCCATAACCTTAACCCTAAACAGGAGGGAATGATAATTGACAATTAGCCCACAAATCGTGAATTTTCAAAAATTGTACGGAAACGGTGACCTCTGGGCGAAATGTGGTGCTTTTGGAAGAAACTGGGTTAACAAATTCCCAAAACATATATAGACGTCGTGAACAAACCTTACCTATGAGACACACATAATATATTAGCACATCAAAAATAAAGTCTAGCGACATGGTGACATTCCATGACATTTTTGGCGTCATAGCGCATAGTCCAATTACCATTGGCAAGTGCGAAAACTCTTCCGGCCAACTGAAACAACCGTACATGAAGTCACTTGATGTCATTACTTCATAGGTACACAATAACGCCGAAACAACCCAGCATGTAGTGATAGTCTTAATGGTTCGACCTTTACTATTCATTCGACGGTGTGCAAATGGGTAACAAACAGCCAGAAAACGTTCGAATGAAACGACTGATACCAACAATATAGAGGCATTAAACGATAGGTAATACAGAAATGTCGTCAATATGCACCCTATTCGACCCAATCTGCCCTCGTCTAGTGCAACTTGAGAATTGTTTGCATTTATCTGTTCAGTAATCCTCGCCGTTATTAAATATAGTAAATCCGCTACAGAGAGATTGACCAAATACGCGTTAGTATAGGTTTGCATACTCTTCAAACGGAAACTAACGAACAGGAATGGCAAGTTTGTTAAACACCCGAAAACACATATCATAGGCTGGACGTATAATATGATTATGTCTTCATAATCATTTCTCAACATCAAAGGAATGAAAGAAGCAGTCATCCGGAATGTGTTGTTTTCGTTGCATTGAATGTGATCATACCAATTCCCCATTGTCGCGGATGATTATATTCTTCCTGGGATACGCTGAACTATATCTGCAAATAACAACACATCGACATTATCATTTGTAACGTGTCATGTATAGCACCAGCTGGAAATTGCGTTGAATATATATAAACCACATCGCCATATCAATGGTTGGCTTCGTTAAAGACCTAAATATCAACACAGAGAACTAATGTTTCCATTTAAAATTGCAAGGAAGCGAAACGTTTATTTTATATGTTACAACTATTTAGCAGGAGATGCAATGGACTCAGAAACCTATACTTTTGAACCTGTCAAGTAGTTTTTACAATTGCGAGTGACTTTCATACAAAATTGCAATTAATCAAGAAACAAGTGTCTTCGCAACAGTTCATTTGTGCGATATGTTAATATGCTATGGTACATTCTCATGATTATTAAATGCAACGTTTAAATATGTGCACATTTTTTGCTTGATTCATGACTCATATGGTATAAAGTGCTGCGATATTCCTCTTTTTAAAAGTCAACATAATTATACATTTAACTTTAATATTGAGTTTACTTTTTTATCATGCACCAATGGAATACATGAATACTAATCACATACTAAAAATAACCATTCCCTTATTTCATATCAGTATCTCCTCATAAATACTATAGCTATTGTCAAATGATAAAATGCATTATATATTAGTCCTCGCCTAAACCCGAAGATACTCACCGATATTAACCATGACTATACAATCCATTCCAAACAATCCAAGTATCGCAAACAGATTGGAAACCAGAGCCCATCTTAGTTTGGAAATATGTTACTTACGAAAATGATAACACATTTCACTCATTTACTTAAAATTCGAAAATAAAACTTACCGATGTTCTTGTTCTTCAGCCAGCACTGTGCACGTGTCTGCTGTTAGGAGTGTTGTTATGTGTAATAGTTGACAGGTACACGGGAGACTTGCATTTCCATGTGTCAAATGTGGCTGTACCCAAAGAATAGTAAGGTGTTACCACAGACGTTCGTCTATTGTGCATTGTGGTCGTTGTATTGTATTTGACATCGATCGCGGATAGAGTCATTTGATGATATAGGTCCCTCTAAACCGCTGTATGACCAGACAAAACGGTATACCATGATAAATAAAGAGTTATTTACTATTGTTACTTCCAACACTTCCATACGATATCAAATGATGCGTATTGTACTATCATCCTATACAGAAACTAATTTCCGTACACTCATTTCCGTACATGGGTCATTTTGAAAAAGAAATAAAAAATACTATTAGCATGTAAAACAGAGTTTGAAGAGTGCCTTGTAAATACATTACTTACTACTTAAGGTTTGATGTAAAAATTTGTTTAGGCTGTTAGCCTTTACGATTCCATATCCTATTTTGTTCCAGTGTTTGTCAAGTCTATTTTTAAATGCATTCACTGTCTTAGCGTTGACTACATCTGTAGGTAGCTCGTTCCATCGTGAAGAAGTACTTCCTGCAGTTGAGGTTCTTGATAAGTGCGGGCTTGTAGACTTTCATTTGATGTCCTCTTATGGCGTGAGTTGCTTGGGCCAATGTAAAGAAGTCTGATGGGTCTACTTTGTCGAGCTCTTTCAATATCTTGAATGTTTCGATGAGGTCCCCTCTGATTCTACGCTTCTCCAGAGATATGATGCCTAGGCTTTTCATCCTGTTTTCATATGTAAGATGTTTCAGTTGGGGTACCATCTTAGTTGCTCTCCTTTGTATTCTTTCCATGGCGGAGATGTCATTCCTAAGATATGAGCACCAGGCTTGGACACAGTATTCTAGGTGTGGTCGGACGTACGATCCCTTTCCTTCCGTTTTTGTCTTCTCTTCGCCCTTTCTTTCCCTTCCTTTGCCTTCCCGATTTTCCGCTGCCTTCCCGATTTCCCGGTCAATTTTTGTTCAGGGGGAGTGGGGGGGGGGACTCTGCCCCCCCCCCCCCCCCCCCTTGCACCGTCTGGCTACGCTACTGATATACTTCGTATGTATCGTGTCTGCCATTGGTATATTTTTATCCCCCGCATAAACCCACTCGAACAATTTGCTCATCTCCAATCCAAATCCAAATCCAATGTTAGTAGACCTTTCATAGTTATACAATGCCCTTGCGCAAATTTGGGCCTGCTTTTTTGTTGGCATATAATGTGCTTTCCGGCATGGATCGACCTTTATGGTCTATTTCGGCCTCAGAATGAAAATCCCCCTGGTTGCGTTTACAATCCGCCATGTGCGGGGTGTGAGGGTGTGTGTGCCGTGACATTACCCATGACACATATCGATATAATTGTTTATTGTAAGCATCTCTTACACAAACGCAATGCACTCGCCTTACATGTAATATATCCTACCTATCATATCGCAAATGCTTGGCAACGCGGTTGGTTAATCTACAATATGGAATGATATGGTGTGTTTAACTTTCATGTGTACACGATATGGATCAGATTCCAAACGTGTTAACCAAAATAGTTGCACTATTTAAATACTAGAGATATTAGATTAGATATATCATGATTATAATATTGTAGTCATCGTCCAAACCCTAACATACTAGTCTCTATTTGTCCATCACGAAACGATTCAACTTTATATATTAACTCTTGTAATTATAAGTATGGTACATAATTTACAATGAATATAAGCGATGCAACATACTGATATATGTTTGTATTCCGCATAAATCCACTTAAGGGGGCTGTGGACTCTCAGATACAGCTTCCGTAAAACTGCCGTAACTTCTTCAATATTCATTTAATCTTTATAAACGTATACAGTTTTTTGCATAAAAGGGTTCATGAAAATGTCAATTTTCATGATTTTGGCGGTAGAAATCACATTTTTTGGCACTTTTTGGTTTCTAACTCAAAAAATAAATAAGATATTAAAAAAACCAAAAAACGCTGTTATTAGGATTAACATAAAACTAGTATGACAACATTTAACAAAACATATTTTGAGTTATCTTTTCCAAACCTAAAATGGGTCAAAAAACGTGTTTTTTATAATTTTTTCAAAAATGGTAAATTACCCACAGCAGGAAATGTCTTGCAATGCTATGCTGTATCATTATAGCTCTAACTAATCTACTTCATATTGTTAACAACAACATTTTAATAGTTTGACCAATTCGTTACACCGACCGTATAAGCAGCTCAACATGTGAAATCATGTAAAATAAAAAGCAAATCTGGGCACATTTTAGCAGTGGGTATTCAGAGTTTTTGAGCCTAAATCCCCTGCGAAAAAGCTTTTTTCCTTGCGATTTCAACGCGAACGTTATTTGTTCCGTCACATATGTTGCGGTTTGCCGGTTCATTACACCTACCTTATACGTAGCTCAAAATGTGAAATCATATCCAAAAAAGTAAATCGGGCCCATTTTAGGATGTTCAGCATTTTTGTTAAGCCTAAATCAGCAGCAAAACAGTTTACATTGTCCATTTCCCCCATAGTGTTTGTACACGCCACCACTACCACCTTTGACATTCGGAATATAATCAACCATATCTCATCTAAACAGTGATAGAAACACCTGATTTATTTACACAATGTAGCTATATGAAGGGGCTTTAATATTACACCACATTCAGTTGTCGTATTAATAGAGAGAGATGGATTATTCGTCACCAAAAATGCAAAATACATGACCTTAACATTAAAATTACAAATTGTGTTTTCTTCAGTCAGTTCTGTGTCTGCCGTAAGGAGTGTGCTTACGACGTAAATTAAAAAGAGATACCAAAGGAATATAACAAAGGGTGGCACACTCCAAAAGTTCATTTATTTTAATCGTTGCATTAATACATAACTTGCTACAACTGTGTGTGTGCATAATATAATCAATAAATTATATAGGTCCTTCTATGTATGAACAGACATGACTGAGACCATAGTGAATACGAGGGTTCTTTATTATGATAACATCCAACTCTTCCATCCGATAGCAAATTATGCGTAGTAATGCTTCCATCCTATACAGAAACTATATAATATCCGCCCCGTTGATGAAAACTATTTTAACGCATTAAACATAAAACCTGTAGCGTTCAAAATCCTAAAACATATAAACAATAGCGAAACAAACATTGCCATGGTTATAACGTTAATCTTTCCAGAAGATATGGACCACAATACCAAATATAGGCATACAATACAGTACAAGGGATTATTAATTTTGGAAATTCTTACCAGCCTTTAAACCAATACACGCAATGTGAATACATAATTGAGGTATTACATAGTGACGGATGTTTTGTTGTTGTTAAGCACATTTTCTCAGAAACTTATTTCCGTATGTGTGCAACATCATCTGTATGTAATCGGCCAATTTATCTTCTCACTGCCATAATATTAGGCATAGCTCACATAAAATTCAAATAATTGAGACATGTACAGAATTGGTGTCAAATGAAAGATTGCAATGAAAGATTTATTTTCCAAAAATAATTATGACAATCGGTCAATGCGTTCTTGTGTTTACGGTGTTTTTAAATACTCCAAAATGGCCGAAAACCTGCCAAAAACAGTAACAATGCCCAAAATTTGTCAGGATTTAGAGGGCTCAATTTGTTAATAGTCTAACATTCAAAACACCATTTACACATATTTCTTAACAATTGAATATCTATATACCATGTTAAATTAAACAAATATTGTAAAATTATATTGCACTAAGCTAAAATAACCTAGTGAAATTGGTCATTTTGACCAGTTTCACTGACCGCAATCATTTCTTCAATACCCATATTTAAATTATCAGTCTTTTACTCACACTGTGCACTCAAAGGATGCAAAATCTGATCATATCACTAAATGAACTGAAGTGTTTAGTACAATATCTCAGGTTAGGTCATATTAAATCGGCCGAATATATACAAGTTTAGAGCAAATTTCAAAAATTGGTAAAAACAGTCCTAACTATAAAACAGATGATAACTATTTATACCCGAATCAAGGTTATATAGTGTATGGTCATGCCCACCATATATGGCAAGCTCACTGCCCTATAGGCAGTGCACAGGTGAGGATAATTAATTTTATATAGGGGTGTTTTTCAAAGTGGAGCTGCATACATTATATGAAGAGCTTTTTTGCATAAGGGCTTACAGACCACCTGCTCCTACATGTTACTCATTTTGCATTATTAATTAAACAAATTATTGTATGGCTGTCTTCATGACTTGGATTAGAGCATCCATGCACGCCAATTGAGGCATCAACAATACAAGCCACATTCCACATAATGATAGCCATCCGTTCAATAATGCAAAATGAGTAACAGTTGGAAGTGGATGTAGGCCATTTTGCAACACAGCTCTTCATTCACTGGTGTAACGCTCCCAGTCTGTGTGGGGGTGTGTGTGTGTGCATTGTGCGATGCCTAATAATATATACAATACCATTTCAAATTATGTTTACGCATTCTGACGGAATAAACAACAAGGCAACATGAGATTTTTCATTCTAGAATACATAATGTGCCTAATCCAATATTTAGTACCACATAATTATAGAATATGATTAGGTTCATGTGACTTCAGTCAGGATAATTCCATCATACATCAGTACGATACATGTAAGCCTAGATATATAACCATGTCTAAGACATCGCAGGAAATACACGAAAAATTAACATACTGATCGGATATATTTCTTACACAATTCACAGTTTCGGGACAAAGATTCATACTTTGTATTGATCACACTATCTCCCAATAGAATCACTCATGATTCCCATACTACGATCACTTTCAATATTTATTGACCGATAAACAAAGTGAGACTTTATTTTATCGAAGTCTTTAATACTACTACTAACACTAATACTAACCAGTCAGCTGTAGAACGGGCCTTGTTTCAATTGAGGACGCTCTAAAACGACGGGTGTACGTAACCAAGGTAACGCACACCCGTCAATTTGCGCAAAGATTGAATTTTCGCCTTTTACCTAATTATCTGCATAAAAAGTATCTATCCATCGAGTTGAGGGCAGCATAAGGTACCAGATTTAAACCATAACTCCCTGCGATACCCAGTTCGATGATTTAATTTAACCTTTGACCCCAACATCACACGACACAAGCTATTTTTTGCTGCGATGAGACCACCATTTTCTAGACGAGATTACATCATTTTATAGATTTTTTTGGGTAAGTGTGATAATGTTAACATTAGATATACGCCCTAAAGTATTCAGAAGTGATGCCTTTACGGTTGTCTCTGTGTAAATCTGCAAAATCGGCTTTTTATGAATTTTGAAAATGACTTTGCCGTGAGGTCGTTCCCTTGGCCCAAGCGCGCCCTCTAAAGAAAAGTGTTTTTTGTTCGTATTCTAACGGGCGACGGACTTGACGAATCGCCGTGTAAAACATGACGGCAGTGCGTTACTAAAAAGAGCGCATACAATTGAAACGAGGGCCCGTTCTACAGCTGACTGCTAACAATACATTTACAGTGCAACATATAATAAACGTTCCTCAATTCCCATTACTATAGATGAGGTGACCGTTGTTTACATCAGTAGTGTTTACATATTGATTAGCGCCTGGTCTAAAGACATGCTAGGGGTACTAGTCCATGACTACTGCATACATCATACTATGAAAGCAAAACACACATCACTGAGCGCCAATTTTAAAAGCACATGCCCTTATGGTGCGCACGCAAACCGCCGGGCAACCAGATTTAGTGCCTGGTCTCTCATTGTGCTTAGGGATGCATACCATGACTATTGCACTATTACACCGTAAGCATGGTAAGTAATGATCAATCAAGTGTGAATTAAAGCACCGTTCCCTGTAGGTGTGCACGCAAACCGCCGGGCACTACGTCACCGGTCACACCATCTATAACTTCCACCCGATACACATGTAAACTCTGTGGGCATATATGTACACAGAGAATACATTGATATATTCAGTAATTGTTGCTTAAACAAATGCATTGCAAAAATAAAGTGATCATGGATGTTTCATTATTTCAACTTAAAACAGTAAACAAAAAATTAATGCCAATACGAAATTAGAACACATACAAAATCGATAACGCAATAAAGTGTTACATTCTATTCAAGTATACACTCAGTGAAAGTCTCAAGTTCTCTTTGATCATCCGAATAATGTGAATATGTACCACTGCATTCTTGAGTCCATGTGGCCTGCTGCACTCTAGTACTACTAATAATGTCACAACGACGCATTGCTGGATTATTGATTTTGCAATAAAGCTTTTTTTCTTCAAATTGAACACATTCGTGTCAAAACGGCGAATTATGATATTGACATATCGGCTTTCACACTATTGCTCTATTCAGCTTTTTTACAAAGATAGGTAACAAATATTTTAATGAATTCTTTGCGGTACCTAGAATTGAACCCACCATTATATCAAAGGATTAATAGCAGCATTCAAGGAAATCATCACTTTACCACACCAAAACCATGCGAAATAAACATCGCCTCCGAGTGCTCTTTGTCCAAGTGCGCCGATTCGGAAAAGAGCTGTCCTCACTGATAATAATTTTGCCTGTAAACAGAAATCAAATGCATTAAAACAAATCTGAAGCCTTCATTATAGTATTATATTCACAGACGACGCTGGACATTCACGAGTATTCAGGTTAAAATATGCGAACGAGGTTACCTGATCAAGTGAATGGGACGACCGCTTAACAACGGTTTAAATTCAAAAAATAGCATTTACAATTGGGATGATTAGCCATCCCGAACGGTTTTGGATTGGAAAATTTTTCTTCTAACCTATGATGAATTTTATGGGGTCATATAATCAAAATCCATTGTTACATTGAAACCAACGGAAATTCAAAATTAACGGCCGTTCGTAGCCACCGTCGTCTGATATTCACCACTGTTCGTTTTCGCCCTCGACGGCAACTGAGTTGAAATTTCGCGTCACCAACATCACAATAAGCCATCTACGTGTTTTAGCGAGATTACGATGTAAACAATGCGACTCGCGTGAAATAAAAATAAGCATCTACATTTCACTGCAAACACCCTTTTGACGTTCATTGTATACACATTTGTTAGTTAACGAGTGTTAAATCGTGTACGGGCTACTTTATTTTGTATTTGGTTTGATCGTAGCCCATTTTTGTTGGTGTACATTTCGAAGGATTTTGGAGCCATTGTTGTGTACAATTCCTACGGCTTTCGGTATTTTGCGAGATTTCTCGAGGAACAGTGCCCCGTTTATCATCTGTTAGTGAAATGTGTAGTTAAATTGACCCAACTAATGTAAGTATGCAATCCTTTATCCTTATAATTCCAACAACAAAAACCTTTGCATCAATATCTCGATAGTGATGTTCAAAATACAACAAAATCGCGAAATGTCCAGAATTCCACAATGTTTATTCCGTTTCGGGACAAAAACAAGTCAAGATAGACATAGAACTAATTGAATATGTCAGTGATTTTATTATTTTGCATTAAAATAACCCGATTTTTCTCATAGCATCCGGCCCGAGGTCATGATCGTCAGGTCTCGGGGAACCACAGTTATGTTTGCACCTGCTTACAGTTCATATACCGCTGCAGCAATTGTAAGCAAATTCAATTAAGTGTACAGGGTGAGTCAAAAAAAGTTTACCCTAATTGAAAAAATTGAAAAAAATATTTTTGACTACAAAATCAAGGCAAACAAAACTTTAAATGATTGCGCCATTTCTTTGCTACCATCTGGAAAATAAATCACGCTATTTGATGATACCGTTAAGTAAATATGACTATTTCTGTACAGGAGCTGCGTTTTCACCAAAAATACGGTTTTTAATTTCAAGCTTAACGAGCTTAATAATGTTTACTAGGATTATGATGTAAAGCATTACACATCTTGTTTATTAAAAGAATTAAGTAGACAATAGACTTGTTCAAAATTGTCTCCTAATAGATTAAAACAATAGACAGCTTTAAGGCCTATTTATGACACAATTACCACATTTTAATCATTTCATAACAAAGGAATTGATCCTTTCGCTGTCGGTATTGTAATTTTTTATTGGTCGTATCTTATGAAATATAATGGTCAAGATCTGGAAGCGTGTTCGGACGTTAAATTGGTCACTTTTATTCAAAACAGCGTAAAATACGTTTCCTTCAACAAATCTTAACCAGATCAAATTCATATTAAAGCTAATTGATTTGTCTTTATACCGTAGTAAATTGTCTTGAAAACAACCGAATACTTTTTTCTAAGAAAATCGCCGAAGTTGGGTAAACTTTTTTTTGACTCACCCTGTATAACTAACGTACGGTAGGCCTACCACAGATTTGAAACACATTGCCATCTGTGCAGCATCCATTAATCCCATTGTAATAGTTGCTTATCTCCTCAAATATATATTTTTTCTTTACAGAAATATGAGTGATGCAATATAGCCTGATAGGCCTAATAATCAAGATGCCTAACTTGGCAGCAGTCCAGGACTCGAACACCCTTAAACAAAAACAAACATCAGTGCAACCTCTTGACTGTGTACAACATTGATATCAAAGAAGACAATTCAGCCACATCATTTTGTAAAAGCTGCATATCATCATTCTAAAGACCATCCGGAAGACCAGTCATAAAATTGGCTCCTCACCAAGATAATAACTGTTAAACATGTAATCTATTTAAATTAAAGCGCCGAAAAAGCTATGGAAAAATAGCATCCTAACGCCGGACACTGAATCATGAAAAAACAGCAAAAACTGAACTTGGACACGCATGTGACGTTATTTTAATTGAAATGAAAAGGGGTGAAAGTGTAATGCCATGCCAGAAGTGCTATCATAATAAATAATAAAAAAAACCTTAATATCTTATTTATATATCCACAAAAAATGAAATGAAATAAAAACCAAGGAAACCAAAGAACAGAAACCCTATAGCCTATATAATTATATCCGCTCTTGTTATTTTTTAAGAATAACATAGGCCTAATTAGTCTAGGACGTAGATGGATTTTTACAATTATAATTATAGGCACACATATTTTGCTCTATTGAAATCCACCAAAAACATTTTTGGGCCTGCTGTAACACTTCTAAAGAGAAAAAAGCCTGACCTACCGATCAAACCTGAGAGATACTTTTGCTCGCAGAACGAGGTTTTTAACCAAATCTGAAGCCTTCATTATTGTTTGTATCACCGCTGTTTGTTTTCGCCCTCGACGGCAACTAAGTTGAAATCACGCGTCACCAACATCACAACAAGCCATCTATGTGTTTTACGTATCATAAATTCTTAGCACCCCGCCTTAGGAGGACGAGGGTTAAACGGTGTGCACAGGAGGAGGGTCGTGGACAAGACAACCGTGGTCAATGCAAGGGGTGATGTCAATGGTGTCCAAAACTCACGGTTCAGCACTGCATGGAAGAGACTTAAAAGTGATACTTACTGGCATGTGAAGCATGAAGAAAACTAATCCGTTCACAATTAGCATCAGAGCCACTTGATTCCGGACGTTTGACGTTTTCTCGTCCTCGTCCGTAACTGATCGTTGACTGAGTGTAAATATGATTCTGGCAAACATCACACTTGTGACTGCAAATAATGATTAAAATAATCTCAATAAAAAACAATCCTCTTTTGTAAACAAATGTGATGGTATATGCACCCATAACATAAAAAAGAGTGATGATGTTGTCTCCCAACGTTTGACCCGAGCGACGTTGTAGTCTGATATATACAGGGGGTTACCGTGCTCCCTAAAGGGCCAGGACTCCCCCAGACCAACTTTGTTGACGTCCTTTCATGGTACTTAAACATATTCAGGATGTTAAAAAAATAATTTTGGTATGCAACGGGGTAATTCCAAAATGGCCGACAAAACTGTTCAATTTTCATAAAATGACATATAGCAATCAAAATGTATGTTTTATACCTTAATTGTCACATGCACATACGTTAACTGGGTGGATTAAAAGCTATATATATATAATAATTTAGTCAAATCTCATGTAACACTAACAATAAAAAATCAATACTATCATTATACATTTAGGTTGATATCATCTCATTTTATGGAATTTGACAGCCATTTTGGACATGTTAACAAGCAAAAGTACAGGACATGAATGTCTAGTGGTCTAATACATACATCCCACTATCAAAAATATACTTTCACCATACATTTTGATTGCAATATGTAATTTTATGAAATTTGACTAGTGTTGGCGGCCATTTTGGACGCCATCTTGAATAACCCCTTAGCGTAACAAAATTATTTTTGGTAACATCCCGAATATGTTTTAATGTTTTAGTACCATGAAAGGAAGTCATGGTTTTTAGGAGTCGGGGGTTGCACGGTAACCCCCGTATATACCCGACTATTGCTAGTTACTGGCGACACATTTTGTTGATCAGAAAATCATTAATGACATTATTTTTTGATCTGATATGGCAATCCTTATGATGAGTGCAACATTCTCTTTTCTAATGCACATGTCATGACGTACCACCTGGAATGTTGTGTCACTTTACGGAGACGCGTCACTTTCTCATGTACCATGACGCACCCCTGTGTCACAATGTGACGGAACTTTGCTATAATGACTGTACCTCAGTCAATTTTGTGACGCAACATTAATTGATTTTGACTGACCATGATTGTCTCAAATGACGCACCCCTACCGTCATACATTGTGACGGACCAAAGGCTGCCCATGACCTTGATGACGTACCCTGCGTGAAGAATGTGGTGGTGAATGAAGCACCCATGACGCACCTCTCCCGGGGTCGTATAGTGCGTCCACAAGCCTTAGAGCTGGGACATCAGTAAGGGCGCCCCCATGAATTATTTTCAGAATCATCAACTAATTGAGTGTCAAGAACCAGCCTGATCAATATTTTTTCAAGTGTGAAGTTTCCCCGGGTTGCCTGTCTTTCCAATGTACACAAACCAGTATCCTTATTTACCAATTTAAGAATCAATATGTGTCATGGTACACGGAGCACGGATAAAAGGTCAATGACAATATGCGAAAAGGATGAATAATCAATAGTACCAAACACACACCTACTACCTGTGTACTGTGTGTAGACTGTTTAGTGTATGTGATAATATAGCTTTTAGACATACAGGGGGGTTTGGGTTATTATAATATTTATATGCAACTTTGTATTTAGAATATTTGTATGGACTATGATGGGCCTGCTATTTTAGGGGTTTTTCTGTCTCTCTACTAAAATTACATTAAAGACCAAGGGGATAAATGCCACAATGTCCAGCGTGGGTTAATATCTCAACAGTGAAAACTAAATTGATGGCCAAAATGGGTGCTGGATGATGTGTTTTAGGCCGTTAAATGTGATTTTTACAATTTTTCACTCTTGAGAATTTTTCTGAAGGGTGAGTGAAATCGAGTTAGGTGCGGTATTACAGGTTTTTTTAAGGGCCTTGGCTATTAGGAGCTATTTATGTGTATATTATATATTCTAACAGTAGCCCTTTTTTGCTAAATGTAACGAGATTTTTGTTACTATTATACATGTATATGTATAGGGATCGTATATTAGCTATCGCTATCAGCTAAAGGGGTACCCCTAACAAAAGTAATGTTTAGCTTATATTAGCTACCCCTATCTGATAATGGGCTATCTTGATTTGATTTTTTTCCCCCTGGAAAACGTAGCTATTGAGCTATCAGCTATCACAACCCGTTAGCTTATATTAGCTACCCCTATCTGCTAATGGGCTATCTTGATTTTATTGTTTCCCTGGAAAACGTAGCTATTGAGCTATCAGCTATCACAACCCGTTAGCTTATATTAGCTACCCTTATCTGCTAATGGGCTATCTTGATTTTATTTTATTTTTTCCCTGGAAATCGTAGCTATTGAGCTATCAGCTATCACAACCCGTTAGCTTATATTAGCTACCCCTATCTGCTAATGGGCTATCTTGATTTTATATTTTTTTCCCTGGAAAACGTAGCTATTGAGCTATCAGCTATCACAACCCGTTAGCTTATATTAGTTACCCCTATCTGCTAATGGGCTATCTTGATTTTATATTTTTTTCCCCTGGAAAACGTAGCTATTGAGCTATCAGCTATCACAACCCGTTAGCTTATATTAGCTACCCCTATCTGCTAATGGGCTATCTTGATTTTTTTTTTTCCCCTGGAAATCGTAGCTATTGAGCTATCAGCTATCACAACGCGTTAGCTTATATTAGCTACCCCTATCTGCTAATGGGCTATCTTAATTTTATATTTTTTTCCCCTGGAAAACGTAGCTATTGAGCTATCAGCTATCACAACCCGTTAGCTTATATTAGCTACCCCTATCTGCTAATGGGCTATCTTGATTTTATATTTTTTTCCCCCTGGAAAACGTAGCTATTGAGCTATCAGCTATCACAACCCGTTAGCTTATATTAGCTACCCTATCTGCAAATGGGCTATCTTTATTTTATATTTTTTCCCTCGAAAACTGTAGCTATTGAGCTATCAGCTATCACAACCCGTTAGCTTATATTAGCTACCCCTATCTGCTAATGGGCTATCTTGATTTTATATTTTTTTCCCCTGGAAAACGTAGCTATTGAGCTATCAGCTATCACAACCCGTTAGCTTATATTAGCTACCCCTATCTGCTAATGGGCTATCTTGATTTTATATTTTTACCCTCGAAATCGTAGCTATTGAGCTATCAGCTATCACAACGCGTTAGCTTATATTAGATACCCCTATCTGCTAATGGGCTATCTTGATTTTATATTTGTTTCCCTGGAAAACGTAGCTATTGAGCTATCAGCTATCACAACCCGTTAGCTTATATTAGCTACCCTTATCTGCTAATGGGCTATCTTGATTTTATTTTATTTTTTCCCTGGAAATCGTAGCTATTGAGCTATCAGCTATCACAACCCGTTAGCTTATATTAGCTACCCCTATCTGCTAATGGGCTATCTTGATTTTATTTATTTTTCCCTGGAAAACGTAGCTATTGAGCTATCAGCTATCACAACCCGTTAGCTTATATTAGTTACCCCTATCTGCTAATGGGCTATCTTGATTTTATATTTTTTTCCCCTGGAAAACGTAGCTATTGAGCTATCAGCTATCACAACCCGTTAGCTTATATTAGCTACCCCTATCTGCTAATGGGCTATCTTGATTTTATTTTTTTCCCCTGGAAATCGTAGCTATTGAGCTATCAGCTATCACAACGCGTTAGCTTATATTAGCTACCCCTATCTGCTAATGGGCTATCTTAATTTTATATTTTTTTCCCCTGGAAAACGTAGCTATTGAGCTATCAGCTATCACAACCCGTTAGCTTATATTAGCTACCCCTATCTGCTAATGGGCTATCTTGATTTTATATTTTTTTCCCCTGGAAAACGTAGCTATTGAGCTATCAGCTATCACAACCCGTTAGCTTATATTAGCTACCCTATCTGCAAATGGGCTATCTTTATTTTATATTTTTTCCCTCGAAAACTGTAGCTATTGAGCTATCAGCTATCACAACCCGTTAGCTTATATTAGCTACCCCTATCTGCTAATGGGCTATCTTGATTTTATATTTTTTTCCCCTGGAAAACGTAGCTATTGAGCTATCAGCTATCACAACCCGTTAGCTTATATTAGCTACCCCTATCTGCTAAATGGGCTATCTTGATTTTATATTTTTTTCCCTGGAAAACGTAGCTATTGAGCTATCAGCTATCACAACCCGTTAGCTTATATTAGCTACCCTATCTGCTAATGGGCTATCTTTATTTTATATTTTTTTCCCTGGAAAACGTAGCTATTGAGCTATCAGCTATCACAACCCGTTAGCTTATATTAGCTACCCTATCTGCTAATGGGCTATCTTGATTTTATATTTTTTCCCTCGAAAACTGTAGCTATTGAGCTATCAGCTATCACAACCCGTTAGCTTATATAAGCTACCCCTATCTGCTAATGGGCTATCTTGATTTTATATTTTTGTCCCCTGGAAAACGTAGCTATTGAGCTATCAGCTATCACAACCCGTTAGCTTATATTAGCTACCCCTATCTGCTAAATGGGCTATCTTGATTTTATATTTGTTTCCCTGGAAAACGTAGCTATTGAGCTATCAGCTATCACAACCCGTTAGCTTATATTAGCTACCCTATCTGCTAATGGGCTATCTTTATTTTATATTTTCCCCCTCGAAAACTGTAGCTATTGAGCTATCAGCTATCACAAACCGTTAGCTTATATTAGCTACCCCTATCTGCTAATGGGCTATCTTGATTTTATATTTTTTCCCTCGAAATCGTAGCTATTGAGCTATCAGCTATCACAACGCGTTAGCTTATATTAGCTACCCTATCTGCTAATGGGCTATCCTTATTTTATATTTTTTCCCTCGAAAACTGTAGCTATTGAGCTATCAGCTATCACAACCCGTTAGCTTATATTAGCTACCCCTATCTGCTAATGGGCTATCTTTATTTTATATTTTTTCCCCCTCGAAAACGTAGCTATTGAGCTATCAGCTATCACAACCCGTTAGCTTATATTAGCTACCCCTATCTGCTAAATGGGCTATCTTGATTTTATATTTTTTTCCCTGGAAAACGTAGCTATTGAGCTATCAGCTATCACAACCCGTTAGCTTATATTAGCTACCCTATCTGCTAATGGGCTATCTTTATTTTATATTTTCCCCCTCGAAAACTGTAGCTATTGAGCTATCAGCTATCACAAACCGTTAGCTTATATTAGCTACCCCTATCTGCTAATGGGCTATCTTGATTTTATATTTTTTCCCTCGAAATCGTAGCTATTGAGCTATCAGCTATCACAACGCGTTAGCTTATATTAGCTACTCTATCTGCTAATGGGCTATCCTTATTTTATATTTTTTCCCTCGAAAACTGTAGCTATTGAGCTATCAGCTATCACAACCCGTTAGCTTATATTAGCTACCCCTATCTGCTAATGGGCTATCTTTATTTTATATTTTTTCCCCCTCGAAAACGTAGCTATTGAGCTATCAGCTATCACAACCCGTTAGCTTATATTAGCTACCCCTATCTGCTAATGGGCTATCTTTATTTTATATTTTTTTCCCTCGAAAACGTAGCTATTGAGCTATCAGCTATCACAACCCGTTAGCTTATATTAGCTACCCCTATCTGCTAATGGGCTATCTTGATTTTATTTTTTTCCCCTGGAAATCGTAGCTATTGAGCTATCAGCTATCACAACGCGTTAGCTTATATTAGCTACCCCTATCTGCTAATGGGCTATCTTAATTTTATATTTTTTTCCCCTGGAAAACGTAGCTATAGAGCTATCAGCTATCACAACCCGTTAGCTTATATTAGCTACCCCTATCTGCTAATGGGCTATCTTGATTTTATATTTTTTCCCCCTGGAAAACGTAGCTATTGAGCTATCAGCTATCACAACCCGTTAGCTTATATTAGCTACCCTATCTGCTAATGGGCTATCTTTATTTTATATTTTTTCCCTCGAAAACTGTAGCTATTGAGCTATCAGCTATCACAACCCGTTAGCTTATATTAGCTACCCCTATCTGCTAATGGGCTATCTTGATTTTATATTTTTTTTCCCTGGAAAACGTAGCTATTGAGCTATCAGCTATCACAACCCGTTAGCTTATATTAGCTACCCCTATCTGCTAAATGGGCTATCTTAATTTTATATTTTTTTCCCTGGAAAACGTAGCTATTGAGCTATCAGCTATCACAACCGTTAGCTTATATTAGCTACCCTATCTGCTAATGGGCTATCTTTATTTTATATTTTTTTCCCTGGAAAACGTAGCTATTGACCTATCAGCTATCACAACCCGTTAGCTTATATTAGCTACCCTATCTGCTAATGGGCTATCTTTATTTTATATTTTTTCCCTCGAAAACTGTAGCTATTGAGCTATCAGCTATCACAACCCGTTAGCTTATATTAGCTACCCCTATCTGCTAATGGGCTATCTTGATTTTATATTTTTTTCCCCTGGAAAACGTAGCTATTGAGCTATCAGCTATCACAACCCGTTAGCTTATATTAGCTACCCCTATCTGCTAAATGGGCTATCTTGATTTTATATTTTTTTCCCTGGAAAACGTAGCTATTGAGCTATCAGCTATCACAACCCGTTAGCTTATATTAGCTACCCTATCTGCTAATGGGCTATCTTTATTTTATATTTTTCCCCTCGAAAACTGTAGCTATTGAGCTATCAGCTATCACAAACCGTTAGCTTATATTAGCTACCCCTATCTGCTAATGGGCTATCTTGATTTTATATTTTTTCCCTCGAAATCGTAGCTATTGAGCTATCAGCTATCACAACGCGTTAGCTTATATTAGCTACCCTATCTGCTAATGGGCTATCCTTATTTTATATTTTTTCCCTCGAAAACTGTAGCTATTGAGCTATCAGCTATCACAACCCGTTAGCTTTTATTAGCTACCCCTATCTGCTAATGGGCTATCTTTATTTTATATTTTTTCCCCCTCGAAAACGTAGCTATTGAGCTATCAGCTATCACAACCCGTTAGCTTATATTAGCTACCCCTATCTGCTAATGGGCTATCTTGATTTTTTTTTTCCCTGGAAATCGTAGCTATTGAGCTATCAGCTATCACAACGCGTTAGCTTATATTAGCTACCCCTATCTGCTAATGGGCTATTTTAATTTTATATTTTTTTCCCCTGGAAAACGTAGCTATTGAGCTATCAGCTATCACAACCCGTTAGCTTATATTAGCTACCCCTATCTGCTAATGGGCTATCTTGATTTTATATTTTTTTCCCCTGGAAAACGTAGCTATTGATCTATCAGCTATCACAACCCGTTAGCTTATATTAGCTACCCTATCTGCTAATGGGCTATCTTGATTTTATATTTTTTCCCTCGAAAACTGTAGCTATTGAGCTATCAGCTATCACAACCCGTTAGCTTATATTAGCTACCCCTATCTGCTAATGGGCTATCTTGATTTTATTTATTTTTTCCCTGGAAAACGTAGCTATTGAGCTATCAGCTATCACAACCCGTTAGCTTATATTAGCTACCCCTATCTGCTAAATGGGCTATCTTGATTTTATATTTTTTTCCCTGGAAAACGTAGCTATTGAGCTATCAGCTATCACAACCCGTTAGCTTATATTAGCTACCCTATCTGCTAATGGGCTATCTTTATTTTATTTTTTTTTCCCTGGAAAACGTAGCTATTGAGCTATCAGCTATCACAACCCGTTAGCTTATATTAGCTACCCTATCTGCTAATGGGCTATCTTTATTTTATATTTTTCCCCTCGAAAACTGTAGCTATTGAGCTATCAGCTATCACAACCCGTTAGCTTATATTAGCTACCCCTATCTGCTAATGGGCTATCTTGATTTTATATTTTTTTCCCTGGAAAACGTAGCTATTGAGCTATCAGCTATCACAACCCGTTAGCTTATATTAGCTACCCTATCTGCTAATGGGCTATCTTTATTTTATATTTTTCCCCTCGAAAACTGTAGCTATTGAGCTATCAGCTATCACAAACCGTTAGCTTATATTAGCTACCCCTATCTGCTAATGGGCTATCTTGATTTTATATTTTTTCCCTCGAAATCGTAGCTATTGAGCTATCAGCTATCACAACGCGTTAGCTTATATTAGCTACCCTATCTGCTAATGGGCTATCCTTATTTTATATTTTTTCCCTCGAAAACTGTAGCTATTGAGCTATCAGCTATCACAACCCGTTAGCTTATATTAGCTACCCCTATCTGCTAATGGGCTATCTTTATTTTATATTTTTTCCCCCTCGAAAACGTAGCTATTGAGCTATCAGCTATCACAACCCGTTAGCTTATATTAGCTACCCCTATCTGCTAATGGGCTATCTTTATTTTTATTTTTTTCCCTCGAAAACGTAGCTATTGAGCTATCAGCTATCACAACCCGTTAGCTTATATTAGCTACCCCTATCTGCTAATGGGCTATTTTTATTTTATATTTTTTCCCTCGAAAACTTAGCTATTGAGCTATCAGCTATCACAACCCGTTAACTTATATTAGCTACCCCTATCTGCTAATGGGCTATCTTGATTTTATATTTTTCCCTCTAAAACGTAGCTATTGAGCTATCAGCTATCACAACCCGTTAGCTTATATTAGCTACCCCCTATCTGCTAATGGGATATCTTTATTTTATATTTTTTTCCCTCGAAAACGTAGCTAGTGAGCTATCAGCTATCACTATATTAGCTACCCCTATCTGCTAATGGGCTAGGCCTATATATTTTGTCCCTCATTGAAAACTTAGCTATTGCGGCTATCAGCTATCACAACCCTTAGCTTATATCAGCTACCCCTATCTGCTAATGGGCTATCTTTATTTTATATTTTTTCCTCAATGAAAACTGTTACGAAAGGTTTCCGAAAAATCTGTTGTTCGATAATAATTATGGTAAATTATGGCCGCGTAGAAAGTGTTATCATGCATATTAAGAATTTTAACTTTTATTGGCTTTCTACACCTACACGTTTTAAAGAACGACCAATCGTGTGTTCCGGGATCGATTTGATGTTTTAACGCTTAATAAGGGTTTACATTTCTATGGCTTCTAACACCAAGTTAAAAACACCAACAATGTGATGTTTAAACTCTTAACATGCTTTTAATACCGGTTTAAATGTCATTGGCTTCCTACACCAAAGTTATATCAAATGTAACCACCTTAAAAGTTGTTTACATTTTTACATTTTATTGGCTTTTTTAAGAACGACCCTTGATGTGTTTGGGAAACGATCAAGTTAATGTTTTATCTTATAATATATTGTTGTAATAGCTAATATCAGCTAGGGCTAGGTTTATAATAAAGTAAAAATATAACTACCATTAGCGCATAACCCGATATTAGCTATCAATAGCTGACATTAGCTACCAATAGCTTATATAAGCTACCAATAGCGTATTATTAGATTGTTGTAATAGCTTATAGCTGGTATATCTATGTCTAGAATAAAGAAGAAATCGAACTACCATATCGCATTAGCGAATATTAGCTATATTAGCTAGCGCTCTATTAAGCCGATATCAGCTTATGTTAGATAGCAATAGCTTATATGATTGTTATAATAGAAGGTTGTAATAGCTAATATCAGCTATAGCTAGATTTAGAATAAAGTAAGAATCTATGTACCATTATCCTATTAGCCAATATTAGGTATCGATAGCTTATATTGGCTACCAATAGCTTATATTAGCTACCCGTAGCTTATAATAGATTGTTGTAATAGCTTATATCAGCTATAGCTAGGTTTATAATAAAATAAAAATCTAAATATTAGCGCATAACCAGATATTAGCTATCAATAGCTGATATTAGCTACCAATAGCTTATATTAGCTTCCAATAGCGTATATTAGATTGTTGTAATAGCTAATAGCTGGTATATCTATGTTTACAATAAAGAAGAAATCGAACTATCATATCGCATTAGCGGGTAGTAGCTTATATTAGCTAGCGCTCTAGTTAGCCGATATCAGCTTATATTAGATAGCAATTGCTTATATGATTGTTATAATAGAAGGTTGTAATAGCTAATATCAGCTATAGCTAGATTTAGAATAAAGTAAGAATCTATGTACCATTATCCTATTAGCCAATATTAGGTATCGATAGCTTATATTGGCTACCAATAGCTTATATTAGCTACCCGTAGCTTATAATAGATTGTTGTAATAGCTTATATCAGCTATAGCTAGGTTTATAATAAAATAAAAATCTAACTATTAGCGCATAACCCGATATTAGCGCATAACCCGATATTAGCTATCAATAGCTGATATTAGCTACCAATAGCTTATATTAGCTTCCAATAGCGTATATTAGATTGTTCTAATAGCTAATAGCTGGTATATCTATGTTTACAATAAAGAAGAAATCGAACTATCATATCGCATTAGCGGGTAGTAGCTTATATTAGCTAGCGCTCTAGTTAGCCGATATCAGCTTATATTAGATAGCAATAGCTTATATGATTGTTATAATAGAAGGTTGTAATAGCTAATATCAGCTATAGCTAGATTTAGAATAAAGTAAGAATCTATGTACCATTATCCTATTAGCCAATATTAGGTATCGATAGCTTATATTGGCTACCAATAGCTTATATTAGCTACCCGTAGCTTATAATAGATTGTTGTAATAGCTTATATCAGCTATAGCTAGGTTTATAATAAAATAAAAATCTAACTATTAGCGCATAACCCGATATTAGCGCATAACCCGATATTAGCTATCAATAGCTGATATTAGCTACCAATAGCTTATATTAGCTTCCAATAGCGTATATTAGATTGTTCTAATAGCTAATAGCTGGTATATCTATGTTTACAATAAAGAAGAATTCGAACTATCATATCGCATTAGCGGGTAGTAGCTTATATTAGCTAGCGCTCTAGTTAGCCGATATCAGCTTATATTAGATAGCAATAGCTTATATGATTGTTATAATAGAAGGTTGTAATAGCTAATATCAGCTATAGCTAGATTTAGAATAAAGTAAGAATCTATGTACCATTATCCTATTAGCCAATATTAGGTATCGATAGCTTATATTGGCTACCAATAGCTTATATTAGCTACCCGTAGCTTATAATAGATTGTTGTAATAGCTTATATCAGCTATAGCTAGGTTTATAATAAAATAAAATCTAACTATTAGCGCATAACCCGATATTAGCTATCAATAGCTGATATTAGCTACCAATAGCTTATATTAGCTTCCAATAGCGTATATTAGATTGTTGTAATAGCTAATAGCTGGTATATCTATGTTTACAATAAAGAAGAAATCGAACTATCATATCGCATTAGCGGGTAGTAGCTTATATTAGCTAGCGCTCTAGTTAGCCGATATCAGCTTATATTAGAAGGCAATAGCTTATATGATTGTTATAATAGAATGTTGAAATAGCTAATATCAGCTATAGGTAGGTTTGTAGCTGATATTAGCTAATACAATAAGCACATTGTAATAGCTAATATCTTATAGCTATAGCTAATATATAATAGCTGATATTAGATGTATTTGAGTACTATACTAATATACCATATTAGCTAGCTATAGCTGATAATAGCTACGGCATTAACGGGTTAATTGTAGTAGCTAATATCTTATTACCTATAGCTAATATCTAATATCCCCCTTTATTACCTAATATCATCCAATATCAGCTACAAGTACCATTAGCTAGTATCCGCAATAGCTGAGGCTATTGGTGGCTATTAGGTTTCTAATGCAGCTAAATGTAATATCGCACCTTAATGGCTAGCCGGTAGCCTTAGTCCCACTCTTCAAAGTGTTATGCATTTTATGGACGAAATGTCCGGCATTTTTTCATAAAAAAGCCACCAAGAAATTGTATGTTTTCCCATAGCGTTACACTCAAAATTACCCGGATGTGGCAATGAACAGCAACATTATTACCATTTCTCGACTATTGAGGGCAGTGCGTATAAATATACTAAAAACATAAGAACGTAACCTATGTGCCTGGGTGGAAAGTCATGTTGGTATTTCCATCGCTGCATATATATACATGTTCTTGTAATTTATTACTTGAAGCTATATAGAGACGGGGCTATCGAAATAAAAAAAGGTTATACACCTAGCACAAAAAGTCCCTGTCCAGGTGCTTTGATGTTGGCTAATCCAAAATCAATACTCGATAAGAAATGTCTGAGATGAGCGAATATCGTCCTGTAGTTTGATACCTCATTCATAAAATCGAATGGATATTGTTGATGTTATGATTGTTTGAACTACCACAACAATTATTGGGTGTCAATGGGATATCCGTGATCAGCGTGTGATTACGCATTGATAGTGTGTGTGTGTTCCGACTCCCTGTCTGTCGATGCTTGTTACCCATTCATCTTTATACTTGACTGGTTGAGATAGCACAAAGTGGACAATATAAATTAATGATATCACATAAAAAACAATTCTAGTGCAACTTTGTTATCGTTACTTGTCGTTATTAAAATCATCATAACTTCAAAGGTATCCATTCGATTTGTATGCATGAAGTATCAAACTACGGAGAAGCAATGTTCCCATTAAATGTACAGGGTGTATCAAAAAAAAAGCAACACTTTTTGTCGCGAGCTCTTCGATTACGGCAAATCACAAATCACTCTGAAATTTATATATTCTGTGAGGTGTACTTATTGGCTATCACAATATATAAAATTACAGCGATATCGATTATTGATTCGCTGAGATATCAACGATACACGTAGACAAGTGCAAAACACGTTTTACATCGTTTATCCTGTATGCCTGATATTCTTATCAGGTGAATATTAGCAAGACACTTTAATAACTCATTGTACTTGAATAACTGGAATCAAACTCATCATTCTAAGAAGAAAATGTCATGTTAAAGGTATCAAATGTCTGGCTATTACAGTATCATATCAATATTAATCAAATCTGGCAATAAATTAGTTGATAGTTAATGACACAACTTGAAAATCCAGATTACAAAGTCTGTTTTCAAAATCCTCTCTCTTTTTCTCTCGTTTTACGACATTAAAATGTCATAAATAAATTATTCAAAAGATAAACAAATGGAATAGTCCAATGAAGGTAGTAATTGTCTTGTATGAATCAGTCATTGTTAGTCTGTTGTGAATGGGAATGGGACATTATGGTGCTGCTCGACCCCTTAAAATGCTGTCCTTGTTTTAAGATGCATCGATTATGAACTTTAATTTATGAAAGAACGTACCATAGACATTATGTGGCGATCATAGCAATCGGTGGTTCAGAACTTAAAAAGGGTGATTGACGTTTTCAAATGGTCGATTGATTATCAGATTACACGATTCAATGATTTTATGTAACGCCTTACTTAAACAAAGGAAATTAAGATAAACCATTCCAGACATTAAGGTTACATTAAACGGTTAACCCATAACACTAATCGGACAGGAAAATCCAAGTTTTTAGAACTAACGATGTAAAACGTGTTTTGCACTTCTCTACTTATACCTTTAATATCTCAGCGAATAAATAATCGATATCGTTGTTATTTGATTATGTGATAGCCAATAAGTAGACCTAACAGAATATATAAGTTTTAGAGTGATTTGTCTTTTACTGTGACCGTACAGCTCTTGACAAAAAGTGTTGCGTTCTTTTTTATATATCTCAGATTTTTGGTACCGATTATCGATTTTGGTCAGGGACTTTTAGTGCTAGGTGTATAAGTAATTGTTTAATTAAGCCATCTTCTATTTATTAATGTTACCTCTTAGTGTACAGGTTTTTCCATAGCATAACGTAACATTCAATGCTGTTTTAATATATTTCTGAAACTAAAACCTTTCCCCTGTCACCTGCTCATTGGGCTCATTTAAACATGTGTTCGATTTTCGTTGAAGAAATGTTGTTTGGGATTTCTTTTTTTCAAGAGAAATATAACTTACCTAAGCTGACAGGAGTACAGTTATTAGCTTTTCTTGTCAATGTTGATCTGAAACATCCAATTATGTCACACACTCACTCATTGTTTAGATATTCAGCATTGTATTAGTCCAGTTTTTAACATGTTTACAACAAAAAATTGCTTGATATCGTATGTTTGGTGAATTTTATAACACTATGCTTCACTAACCACATATTACGTTGTTAATAATGTACTCTTATCGTAATTGTGTTTAAACTAAACTGTTATAAGAAATATATGCTAATGGTGTACGTTGTCTTAAGATAATATTTTTGGATTATACCTATTATAGCGGTATCAATTAAGACTAGGGTATCCTGTAAAAATCACAATTAAGTTTTGCGAACACTTTATGTTTTCATTCCTGATCCCATAATCATCATAATGGAAATGTAGTCACGTGTCTTGCTCATGTATGAATAGTCAATTCATCCAAATCTGCTTATCAAAAACCTTTAAGGTCTCAATATTAAAGCAATCAAGTTACAATATCGATTCTAAACATGTTTACAGGAAAGTTTGTGTTAATGTTACAAAGTGTTTAATTAAAGTACCAGGAGTTAAAAAGCTACGATAGTGTATCGAGCATTTTTACAAAGTCTGTATATATATCTGCTAGCATTTGGCATATCATATCATTCGACAATGATTCCAGACCTCACGACCCATCCGGTATTACCATATTGTCAAATATGCATAAAGATTGACATACATTAGTCATAGCCTGCAGACATTATAGGATATTACTGGGATTTTTCTGTTCAGATACTGTCAGAGCGATGTAAAGAAATGACCTGCATTAATATTGACAGAATATACATGAAAGTTAGACAATAGTTATCTAACAATACTGTCATATTCACTTTAATTGTTTCGATATTATGAACCCGTAATTTAACGCAAGTATCCGTTCACAAACAGTTTTGAAATGTATAAATACCCAATAATAGCCAAGGATGTTTCAAAATCTACCCGTTCTGTGGCTTTCCATTAAGCGGACTTATATGCGATGTGATCGAACGAAATGAGTCGGAAATCGCAAATATTGAATTTTCGATATATCCAAACAAAGGAAAAATATTCCTTCTATTTTCTGTTGGTTTGAAAATTCTTCAATTACTTACATCTTTGAAATTGAAATTGAGTCTTTATTTTATAGGAGTTTACTGCAAAGTGTAAGGGTTACAACTGACCAATAAAGCAATAGGAAAACAAAACATGTGGATAGCGGCATCGTGTAGAAGTCCTAAGTATGCAACTGAATACAATGTCATGCTCTAACACAGAACTCAACAACGAAACAAATCTCATAATCATTTACCCTTTACCAAAAATAGGTAAACCGTCAAATGACTACATTTTAAATTCTAGCCAAAATAACACACCGCCCCTTCTTGAGGGTAGGTATAGCCAGGTTAAAGTCAATCGGCGTGTTTCCACAGAAAAGAGCTAGTTAAACGGTTTATCTTGTCCGGAATAAAAATTCCGTGTCGGCGCTTGACCGACACGTTTCCACAAAGCGCAATAAACCCTTTAAATAATCGGCTCCCGACCCTCCTGACTTAAACCGTTTAAACCTTGTGGTGTTTGTCAAATGCACCGCATCTCTGCTGCCATAAGTCGCACAATGTATGCGCGCGAGAAAGGTAGGGCGCACTACGGAGGGAACGTTATGTCCAAATTCAGCTTAAACGGTTTATCATAAACCGGTGTGTTTCCACAGCGCAGTGGTGTAGATCCCGAGCGGAAATGCATTATATACTTGGTGACTGGGATATGCTATCACAGTGAAACAGACGCGGGGCGTAAAACATGAAGGAAACTCGATGGGGGAATATCAGGGTCATAATTCGAAGGTCAAAAGTATGACGGTCCTCGAGCACGTCGTAATCAAGGTCGTACATGAAGGCCATCCTCGAGCACGTCGTAATCAAGATCGTACGCATGAAGGCCCTTCTCGAGCACGTCGTAATCACCAATTTGGAGATGATTATAATAAACCGTTTATTGGTGATAATCGGTTTATCATTACGGTTCCATTCCCTATATATTTACCAACATCCTTCACCACGGATACAGCCTGGATATATCTATGTCCCCCCCCCCCCCCCCCCCCAACTCTTTGAGTTATTGAACCAGCTGTTAGTGCCTACGGCGCTTTGGGTACCTGCTCAGGCAGTTTGTACCTTCCGACTTCGCAGGTTTTGACTCAGTTTTATTTTGTATAGGGAAGGCCATCACCGTGGGGGTCATTGGGAAATGTTATCAATGCATTTTTTGTTGATATTTGTGATATAAAGTACACAAAATGAATACATTTTATACAAATAGCACCTCAGTCTGTTTTTTGAACGAGCAAAATTGGTTGGATATAACTCACGTTATGGTATTAGAAAAGATTTCATGTTCACAATAATTTCATATTCCATTCACTCCGTAGCTGTCTATAAATAGCTTCAACCTTCGATTTATCATTTGTTATGTTATAAAAATCATACTTTGAACTTCAATTTGGTATAAAAACTACTGCTGTTTCAGATTTTGTAAAATAAAAAGTTCAAATAGAGCAGATTTAAAAAGTGAGTCCAATGTGGACTTTAAATTATCTCATGTGGCAATACTCTAGTGCCTCTTGTTCAAGCAAGCCCGCATGTTGCCGATGGACGATTGCTGGTTGAAACAACACCCAAATTGTAATGTTTTTGCGTGGTTGTATACAGAGTTTCTAGCTTTGAACTTCAATTTGTTATAAAAAGTAGTGCTTAGTATTTCAGATTTTATAAAATAAAAAGTTTAAATTTTGAGAAAAAGTCGCGATAGCATTTCTAGAGTATATTTAGTTTCAATCATTAGCCCAATTTAGCTACTTGAAATAAAGCGTGGCACTGCTGTATTGGCTAGACCTGTCAATGACAAGAAATATATTTCAAAAAAGTGGCTCAAAACATAGAGGAGTGTAGAACCTAATGTCAATAATCCGACTATTGTGTGTTTCCACAGGAGAACTTACACGGCAAATACCGGAAAGTTCAGTTATAAGGAAAAACGCCGAATGGGTAGTTGGTGCAACACCCGATTCGTTTCCTTTTTTTTGTTCGGGTGCTATCAACTTCGAATTTTGTTTTGGGGTAATAGTATTTTGCAAATCGAATGGTAAACATTCGAGGCCATATTCGTGTACTTATTTTTGTTTAACCTAAACACGCGTCTAACTTACCGAAAAGTGTATTTTAAACATGAGCACGTGGATCATTTAACGTGCGTTTTAACTGGTGCACCAATTGGAAGCTTTGAATTAGTTCCCGGTGCAAGCTGGCGTGCAGAGTGTGTAGTTTCAAAAATACACGCATATAAGGAATTCGGTTGATAGTCCGACGGTTCTATAATCCGACGCCTCTATAGTACGAAGGACCAATAGTACGACCATGTAAATTCAGTAGTCCGAATTAGATCAAATGTTCTTTAATCCGAAAACAAGTTTCTTTATTACGAAGGTTCTCTATTTCGAAAATAAAAAGCTTCTAAAGTCCGAAGGTTCTATAGTTCGAAAATGAAATAGGTTCTATTATCCGATTTTTTTCATTGGTAAAAAAGGTTCCCTAGTTCAAGTTTTAAACAAAGTTCTATAGTTTTTGAATGGGTTCTCCGAATCAGACAAATATTCTACAATCCGAAATAGCGTATTTTGCACGGGAAAGCTCATTTTGGAAACATTGCCTCTTTTATAAAGAAGTAAGAATCGAATCGGTAAGTGTTAGTATTAAGTTAATTAAAATTCAAAATAATTTACCCATTCGGACTAAACAATCCGTTTAAAGATTCGGACTAAAGAGCTTTTTTTTATTTCGGATAAAAAAACTTAGTTCAATATTCGGACTAAAGAACCTTTTTAAGTATTCGGAGTACCGAACCTTTTTCAATAATCGGATTAAAAAACATGATCATGGTCATGTGTTTTGAACTCGTTTTTTTTCTGAATGGTAATCTCACAAGGAATCCAAGTATGCTATTGGAATTTATATAGGACGTAATGGTAACATGTTGTGATTAAGAATGTTCAACAAATATCGATTTTATTTTCATATTTTGATTAAAGCTAAATAATATTGTTATACCTATCCCAATCATAATTGTACTGTGCATATTAGTTCCTCATGCAATTACCCATCAAAACAGAATGTTTGTCAAGGGATACTTGTTGAAATATACTATATCGGGAAGTAAATGAACACAAACGTTTAAATTTCATAATTATTAGAGTTTACAAGTATATTTTTGGGGGTATGCGCCCTATCCTGATTTATTCACACAATGTAGCTAGATAAAAAGGCTTTCAAATGACACCTAACCCATGATAGCTCTACCACATTTGGTTGTTGAGTTATTAAAGAGAGATGGATGATTCGTCACCAAAAATGCAACGCCGCCACCCTTTTTGGGTGGTGAGTTCAAAACACATGGCCTCATAGCATTCGGACTAACGAACCGTTTTTATGTTCAGATTATAGAATCTTTTTCATTTCCGGACTATAGAACCTTCGTACTATAGAAAGTTATTTTTGTTCGGACTATAGAGGCGTCGGATTATAGAACCGACGGACTATCGAACCGTCGGACTATCGAACCGTCGGACTATCGATATGTCATCTCTAATGTAACCCATTCGGAGACAAGTTTCGCGGAGATTAAAATCGGTGTAACCCATTCGGAGACAAGATTCGCGGAGTTTAAAATCAGGTTTTCAACTCGTTGTCTAAATGATAAACCCCTGTTTAATTTAGACACGTAATTAATTAGTAACGGTTTTAAGCTAAAACCGCGTTTAGCACGAGAATACATCCCTATGTATTTTTGATTTTGGTCAACTGAAGGTCATCATGCCGTTCGTGTGGCGTTATATATGGAATATTGGTACTTTCTGTTTGTCAATTGTATTAATGAAAAAGGAGACCAATATGACATACCATGAGATATTTAATATAACACATTATAGGTCGGTTGTGTTACAAAATACATTGGTATAAGGTTACTGTTAAATGTAAACTATTGATGGGGGTTAAATAGTACCAAGTACAAAGACAAATGGGGATGTTGTTATTTTAAAAAGCATTCCAACTATTGGTATTTTAAAGTCTACACGTTTGTTGTATTTTTTGTGTTGTGGTGTTTTTTCTATTTCACTATGATTAGGTCTAATTATATCATTATTTTAATCAAATTATTTTAACTGTACGTCATTAAGGTGTACATGTCTGTGATGTATCTAAATTATGATTCAACAAGGTACAGAACATTATAGGCTTACATCGTCTAAGATATCACATGACGGTGACAAAACGATCTATGCTTTTGTGAGTGACGTATCTGTACTATGAACTAAACTCTTTGTTTTCTCATATTTACGCATGCGCAATACTTTAAACGACGTGATAAAACGTATAAGTTCCCGTCGGTATCGCTCATTAAAAGCGTTGTAGATTATCGGATTGATCGCCGAATTCGTGTAGATCATCACTTTCCCAATCCATGTTAGGTTATGGTTCACATCTGTTCCCCAATACGGAATTGCATCCGTCAATCGGACTAAGTATCGATACAGTAGTAAGACTTTTATCTGAAATTTAAACGTATTGGAGCATAAATACATACAGGGTGTGTCTCTGTGACTTTGGGTTATCGTGAATAAGTGTCGGAGTGTAACACTCCAATCAAAAGATACAATACGTCGAACTAGTTTGTTATAATTTGAGGAAAACCGCATTTGATTGTTTGTGTAATTACGTAGAAATTAGCGATTGCCTACTAGTAGTAAAATACAATTCTATCCACATCACAGCCAACAGTGGCGTAACTAGGGTCTTCAAATTGGGGGCGGTATTAGGAGAGTGACCTGTGGCAGACGACGATGTCCACGCGATTTCATCGTTCCAATATGGCAACGGGAGTGCGCCATTTTGAAATATTTTTAACAGTCATCGCCCGGTTAACGATGAAAATAATTTAAAAAAAATAGCATTTACAATGGAGTTGGTCAGCCAACTCCAACGGTTTTGGATAGGAAAATACCACTTCTATCCACAGCACAGCCAACAGTGGCGTAACTAGGGTCTTCAAATTGGGGGCGGTTTTAGGAGAGTGACCTGTGGCAGACGACGATGTCCACGCGATTTCATCGTTCCAATATGGCAACGGGAGTGCGCCGTTTTGAAATATTTTTAACAGTCATCGCCCGGTTAACGATGAAAATAATTTTAAAAAAATAGCATTTACAATGGAGTTGGTCAGCCAACTCCAACGGTTTTGGATTGGAAAAAAAATCTTCTAACCTATGATGAATTTTTCAAAAATGATAAGATTAACATTCGCGATTACGTGTTATTCCAATACGAATTCAAAATGTTGGTTTCGCGTGACCATCGTCGTCTGATATGTGGTCACGGTGGAGGCATAACCGACTATGTTTTGATAATATACATAGAATGTGTCATTTAATGTGGGGACATGGGAGAAGCCTTCGGGCAAGAGCAAATTCCCCTCCATCCACCTCTAATTACGCCCCTGAGCTATGTAATGGTAAATTGGTCAATGTGTGTATCCTCTTTGAATTACTGAGAGAGCTTTCACAAAGAACGTATTAATCCTAAATCCCAAGACGTGTTTTGGGGAATACAACTGTCAGGGAATAACAAGGAAGTTCTGGTCATGTCAGCCCTTGGAATCGAACCCTGGTAACCCGCGTGACAGTCAGGCCTCTATCTAAATTTTCTCACTCCCCAGCAGCTAGTAGTAGTGTAGTGTAGTGTTGTATAGACAGTAGACTAGTGATAAGGAATGTTATAGGGTCAACGAAACCAATCGGCGAAGAAAGAGCAATACTTGAGATAAATATGTTCTTAGTGATATTATAATATTACATCGGGAATATAGGCTTATGATTAAAAAAACTTACGGGAAGGTGAAGCAAAAAGAACATTATCCCATTTACAATGAGCATAATTGCAACTTGATTGCGAACATTTCGCGCTGCTTTACCCGCTTCTGAGTCGTCTATTACACCACGTCGACCGACCGAGTTGACGAATAATGCCACCAAACATAAACACACTCCCTGAAATGTATACGTGTTAAATATGATAAAACATAGTCTAGTTATTCAGCGAAAGGGTTATTCAAATCATGGTTCTCTGAAAAACTGGAAGTCACTTTTCTATATTCAGCGGAGAAAGAGGATGGAATCATCATTCGGGTGATTCGTAACCACAGACAGGCCAAACTTTAAAAGGTCACTGATACAAACAGTTCATTGTTTACCGAGGGGGTCGTACTCAATACTCTTTTGGTATAGGTGTGCGGCCAGGGATTTTGTACTATGACCGAAACATTTACCACTTAAGTATTGTTTTGACACCACCGCTTAATTTGTTAAATGACATTCCTAGAAGACAAAACCAATGAGAATCGAACACTCATCGTACACTCATGATGGCCCTATACTATAAGGCGACCCGATTTATGGCACACCCGTAACCTCGGTACCCCGGGATCGTTTATCGTTTACCCCCTTTCAGTACATGTTGTAATAATGAGTGTTGTAAAATAAACGTTCATGTACACCAAAGTTTAGCTGCTCTTTTCACTTGATAGGTTAAAGGAAGGGTCCCGCAAGCACAACATTGTGCATTACTTAGAAAAATAATTATCGAGCCGAAATGACGTAATTATATAGAACAAAACACCATACTAGTAACAAAAAAGAATAAAAACTGCCATCACTCAACATGCAGTTTTTAAAATTCGCGGCGATCGAAGTCCCGGTGTCGATGACGTCATGGGTATCGGTGCTCATATTTGCGCATGTGCATTGTATAACTGACATCGTCGACACTGGGACTTTCGATCCCCGCGAATTTTAAAAAGTGCATGTTGAGAGATTGCGGTTTTTATTTGTTTTTGTCATACGTGTGGTGTTTTGTTCTATATAATTACAAAAGTTGGGCTCGATAGTTATTTTTCTAACATATAATGCACACTTTTATGCTTGCGGGACACCTCCTTTAACAAGATTTGATTGACATATTCGGCCGAGTGCACCAATGACGGGTAGCTGAAGAATAGCGCTACCTCGCTAGTAACTGAGGCGTAACCCAAAATTTTGAGAGCGCCAATGCCGGGTAAGCTACTAGGCTAGTAACTGGCGGGTAATTTACGCTAAATGTTATACCTGACCGGACCCAAGAGTAAGTTGGGGCATAACATTTTATGCCACAAGGCAGTCGATTCTAGCAGTAGCGTAAATTTGTTGTGAACATTGGAGGGGATGATTCGCTGATGCTGAAAGACCAATTTTGCTTGCATGCCCAGGGGATGTATATTTGAAGTGGAATGTGACCCCTCATAAGCTGAAATATTTTATATTTTGAAAATCCATTCATGCAATTTGGGGATTTTTTTAGTCAAAATTTAGATCAACTCCTTTTGCCCATTCAAACACTAATCGCACCGACTTTGGGTCATATTTTGACCAAAATGTACTATAATTGTCCAAGGATCTTAAATAATGACTAAATAAATAAACTTATTATTGTTTTTATTAATTAAAACTGAAGTTTCAACATTATTGTGAGTGGAAGGGTATAACTAGAAGAAAGAAAATAAAAGTATATCGTGCAGTGCGTGGTCTGGGAATCGAACCGGGGTCCTGCGGTTAACAGGCGAAGAACAAGGTATCCATGCCACGGAAGTATGAGTGTAAAGAGGTGTGTTATAATTGTATATACTTGTTTGCATTGGGTACCTGTGTTTGTCATTAAAATTGTGCTTTTTGGTGCAATATTTGTGTGTGCCCCTCGCCCAAAATATGTTTGTAATGTCTTGATAGTCCTTATTTTTGAAAAAGCGTTGAACAAATTCGAAATTTTTTGGCCAAAGAAATACCGTAATTTTTGTTCGGAAAGCAAGCCGACTGAACGTGATTATTTATGTTAATTATGTACACTCACCTATGACCTAGCGAGTGACGACACATTTTAAATATTACGGAGGACCACTCACGTCAGTATTTTACAGTAACCTATAGGTTAACACTTCGCATATGCGCCAATTAATTTTGTAAGGGGACGATGCTGATTAATGTGGATATTTACCTCGCTAGTTACTATTCTGTTGTTATTCGCCAGTTGTGCTCTAAGAATTACATCGTTAGTAAGTTACGCTACAGTTACAGCATAACTACTAGGGAGGTAGCTTACCTCCCTATTAAGTTACCCGTCATTGGTGCACTCGGCCGAATGTATACTAACTCTACTTACCTACAGAAATAAAAAATAAAGGTGCATACTTCAAGTAAAGGCTCCCCATGTGTCATCAATCTAAATAGTCTTCGAGGTGTATAACATACTCCCGTGGTATCGGGGTATTGGGAGTACTTAGAAGAGTACGAAACACAGCCTGCAGTATAAGAGCCCTGCATAACAGACGTAAATATTCCGCATGCCAATGCAGATATCCAACAAAACACTATTATCTTTATAGTGCGTGATTTTGTCGCTATTGCTTTGTGCGTAAACGGATATGACAAACCGCTAAATAACGCTCGAAAGTTACCGCTCCAACCAGAAACAATGATGCGTAATAGTTTGTAAATGTAGTTAGGACGTCCGCATGGCATCCTATTGATCCAAGAAATCTCGCATCATCTGGAAATGGCGACGAGTGATATGCCATTATACAGTACCATGTACTGTAGGCCAAATATATGGAATCAGCAGCAGCTAGATTGGTCAGATACATATTGGTATTCGATTTCATGTTTTTCGAATGAAAAACTAAGATAATGAATAGTACATTTAGTAGAAACCCGATGATACCAATTGGTGGTTCGATTTTGGATATAACTACTGAATGTCATGGTGATCGAAGAAGTATCTCGACCCAACTGTCAGGTAAATATAACGTGTTATTCTCGGTACACTTCATGACTTCTTCTAAATGTAAATATACCCTGTACGGGAAACAAACACTTGATGAAAAGAATAGAGATTTTCAGAAAGAAAACACACATGCTTCATGAAAATTTGGCTTAATTTGATGCTTGCCTCAATCCTATGCCAATTACCATGCTCAGAATATTATAATTCACGTATTCTGACGGAATAAACCGCAAGTTTTAAAAACATTGGATTTTATAAAATTCTATATTCTAGACCCATTCTAGAATGTTCATAATCCCATGCCCCCCCCCCCCCCCCCCCCCCCCATATCGGTTAAGAGTGAGCGCTGTCTGTTCATTTGACAAGAGGAATAATGGAATTATGATGGTCCAAAGTACACCAATGGATGGAATATTTGTTGGTAGAAGCTTGTTTCAAGCAGAAATATACCTCAATCATAGCACAAATAAATGTAAAGTCGAAAATGTTCGCTCGGTACGCGCACATTTCTTTCGTCGACAACATCTTGTCGGTTCACTTTCATTTGTTGCTCCCCCCCCCCCCCTCCCCAAAATGAAAACCTAGTTACGCCACTGAAGGTTTCTCATTGTAAAATAATCCTAGCTATTGAACCAATATACTGTAGTTAAAAGTGATAAGACTTACATTTAACGACGACCAGCGTTTACAGCAAACGTCGACCAGTTGACTACATAGTAGAAACCAATTCTACCCATGGTTTAAAAGCAAAATGAAATGTCGCGTAGCCCTCAGCGACCAACCCTAAAACCGTAAAAGTGACAACGCGCAGCGGTCATATTAAATGATGTAAATACACAACAGTGAATTTGGTATAGGTATCTTTCTTCCTTTTCGCCCTTTATTTTGGTCCTTTATAGGGAAGCGTTCTAGTGAAGTTATTTGTTGTTAAGTAGGATATGTTGGATATATCCTTGATGTATTATAAAAGTAAGACATTCATAAGTTAGATTTGTGTAAAGACTCCATTACAGAATAAAACATTTTTTTGCTAATACATTAATTATTACGCAATTGGTCTCTAAAGAATTTTAGTCTGCCTAGGTGGACCACAATTTGTTTATTTTTTAAATTCAGGAAGGTTTGTGAACAAAAAAAGAAATATGCCATTTGCTAACTATTGTGTTGTCAAATTTGATAGTTTGAAGAGAAACTTAAACAAAGTAATGGGTCGAAAGAATTAAATGAACATTAAACTGAAACTCATCGCATATGTAAAAGTACCCCTGTATTTCAATTGATACTGAACGAGATTCATCTACCGCTAAGAAAGACCTTTTAGCTTCATGGACAGACGTACAGAAACAATGGTAAATATAAGAATGGTAGTCGTTTTGATATTGCTTGCAATGTAGCAAACTTGACAAACGTAATCTACAATGAATGTCTGCTGAGGCAGCACTGCAATACCAGTACGTATGGCTCGAACGTATGAATTGTACGAAGACTTATACGCTAGTTGCCAAAGTAATATTTGCATCACCATACTGACAAGCACCCCGTCAAATTGAACTCAAATCCATACGATGCAAATATTCCTATATTGTTATGGACATATTTGCAATGGTTGAATAGTGCTTTGGTGATCGTATAAGTCTAACGCACATACCTCGTATACGTATGATCCATCCGTACTGGATTTGCAAGGCGGTCTTAATGGTGTAATGCCTAATACGGGGGTAGTTGGGTGAGACTATCGGGAAAGCCATGTATTTCAGTAAGGATGTCAGCATGTTCCTCCTCGTTTCCCAATCCGAAGTATATATTAACCACGCTGAGTGAAATTACCTACAAATAAATAACTTTGAGGCTGGACGGCCCCTTACCGTCTTATAGAAAAACAACAGAGTCCAACACGGTGAACAATCAGCAAAAATGTCAACGGCCGCATTGAATTTTTTTTTGTCACGTGGTTCATACTCTTCTATACCGGGTCCTTATCGGCCTGGAACAGGGCTCATACCACCACCTCACCAGGTCCTCACCGGCCGAAACGCTTGGATACCGACCGAACCGCCTTGATAACGTCATCAAACTGCCCTGTATAGGCTGAGCGCTCAAGCTCGCCGCTTCGTTCACATTCCGAGAATCTCTGTATTACTCACATGTATCCGTGTGAGCTGGCCGGTCCATTACCGTGTGACAAATTGGTGCAGACGGCGGCACACGTTGATGTCACACGGTGGGCCGTGTCCCGTCCGTTGAATACGTTGCCGGGGACATTGCCGGACAAACAATCTGTAAAAAATGTCAACGGGCGCATTGATTTTTTTTTGTGGCCACCAGGTCCATAACGTTATATACCGGGTCTATACCGGGTCTATACCGGGTAGCAAGCTCACCGTCCTCATACATGTCTAGCTTACCGTTCTCACCGGGTGCATAACACCTCCTCACCGGGTCCTCGGTCGATACCGTTCTACACCGGGTCTGTACCGGGTTCTCACCGGCATTGTACCGGGATCACCGGCCTCATACAGTTCTAGCTTACCGTTCTCACCGTGTCCTCACCGTGTGCATGCCACCTCCATACCGGTTCCTAACCGGTCGGAACACATGAGTACCGTCCGAAACGTCTTGATTACATCATCAAACCGCCCTTTTTAAGCTGGGCGCCCAAGCTCGCCGCTTCATTTGCATTCCGGAATTCGTACGACCAACATCTATAACAGGCGCAAAAACAAAAAAAGGGGGGGGGGGGTTGATTGCTTTTGAATAAAATATTGGTAAAAGTACACACCAAATCGCACCAATACGAATTCTGAGCCACCCCCCCCCCCCCCCCCCCCCCCAACACTCTTACCTGAAATTCACGAGGTGACTGCAAACAAAATTGGGGCTATTTTGTTGTTGTTGGTACGTCGGACTGACCAGCTCAATAACCTTTACAGTTTCAACATAAATGGCCGCTCCACTTTTTGGTACCTTGCTACGCCCCTCTATAACACAACATGCCTGCCGAGAGTCCGTTCCGCGAACGGTTACCAGGCTACATGCGGTCGTTCGCAGCCCGCTAAGATGGTCGACGTCCACCACCGTCCATCATCACCGCCCTGCGAACGGGCGAGAAACGGGTGCGAAACTGGTGCACCGTCCTTATACCGGGCTCTCTCATCGTTCGCCGCCGCTTTTACTCACCCGCCAGGAGTTTTGAGCATGTTCGAAACTCAGCAGGTGGCCTGCAAAGTCCCCTGAACGTGTTCAACGGACGGGAAAAGGCCCACCGTGTTTGCCCATTTTTCACACAGTAAGGGGCAGCCCAGCTCACACGGATACATGTGAGGGGCCCATCAAAAGTCAATATCTAACGGTCTGGAGCTACTACTACTACACATGACTGACGCAATTTAACAAACGATTATTAGTTATTATAAACAGAAACGTAGCGAGTAAATGATAACAGAATAAAGAGTTCAATAATATAATGTACCTGATGAACATCTGTGTACAGTCGCACCATAGTGCCATACATAGACGACTCCATGTTTGGTAAAACCCCTCAAAAAGTTCGAAATATAAATGGAACGGCACCAGGTATTCACCTTTTAAACCTCGATTTTGCAATTTATTTGATGATACCCGGACACTGCGTCTATAAGCTGTTTTGTTTTAAAATACTAATGAAGTATTCAATAATCACCAAAAAATGCACAAACATGTACTATTGGGGAACTCTAAGAGGTTAAAGTTGGGACCGTGAGGGGGAAATCCCAAAAATACGATCTTTTCAAGTTTCAGTCAGACTTTTTTTTGGCTGGCGACACTAAATTCATAAACCATCACATTACAATTCAATACGGATTAGTTCTGATAGACTAGTTGTTATATAGTGTGTCTCAAATGAAAATAAATTGCCCTATATAATGTAACGGCTTTATCTTCGCTAAAGGCAATATGGTTCGGTTTAACAACGGTATATTAAAACAAACATCTATTCACAGTGTTATTTTATTTTGTGTTTCTATCCTTTAACAACAATAAATAAACGTTTAATAATATACGTTATTCATAATTGGCGATTTCATGTCTGTGAACTTCTACATTTTCCTAGATAGTGTCGGTTACCAGCAAACATCTTATTTCAAACTAGTGAAATAGATAGTTTATACGTTCAAGTTTATTTCACGAATGTAATAAGGTCAAATATTGAACACCTCAGAAGTATTAAGAATTGTTATGATTAGTGCAAAGTTTACCACATTGAAAACAGATTGAGAACTACATCACTCTCGCCTCGGCAACATCGCTAGCCTCATTTTCGGAGCACTAATTGCAATGAGCATGCTCAGCTGGATAGAACGCCCTCTTTTGACGTAAGTACGCCAATTATGAATAACGTCTATACAACATTGTTCAAGCATAAGTGTATGATTTAAAATACATTTTCATGTTGATGAGGCGATTTACTACAAGTATCTGCAAATTTTTAAAGTGTGTTGATAACATGTGCGTACAAATCAATTGAGATTGTAGAACGAAAAACGATTGTATGTATTAAGAAAAACGAATACATCAAATTATTGTAGAACGAAAAACGATTGTACGTATCAAGTAAAACGAATATATCAAATTTGTTGGACTGATTTTTCCACTTTTGCTGGAGAGTAGAAAAACGAATAAGGTTGATATTTTGAGTTGGTCTAAGTTGAAAATGAATGGATAAATACGAATGTTACACACACAAAATTAATCAAATAAATTGTCTTCATTATGAACCTTTGAAAAATTAGAGTCGGAAAAAAGAAAAATGACCACACACATATCCTGTTCTGATTTACCTAGATGCAAAATGAAATATGAAAAACAAAGTTTAAATAACCTTTTTGTTTTTCTTGATTGATAATGGGTTGAGAAAAACGCCTGATTGTATTAAAGTCCCAAAAAATTGTTATAGTGTTTGATATTTTGTTCTTGATCGAATTAAAAGAAAAACTAATGCTGTAATATTTTTGTTTTTCTAGTTTTGAAAATAAAGTTAGAAAAACTAACTCTTAAAATTTAGGTTTTTCTCTTGCTTACTTACCATACAAGTGCTTAAGAAACGAAAAACGAACGTAGTTGACTCATATCGTTTTTCTTGTTTGCAAATGAAGTTATAAACGAATGTTTCAAACTTACATTTTGCTACTGTTTGTTTTTTGTATTTATGTTAGTAAAGCGAATGATTAACATACATGGCAATTTGAATTTTTCTTGTTTCAAAATGTATCAAGAAAAACGAATGTTTGAAACAAGATCAAATTAGGTTTTTCTATTGCTTTTTGGTTACAATTCTGGTTGATGAACGAAAAACGAATACACTTGTTTATTTCGTTTTTCTTATATGAAAACGAATACTTTTAAATTAAATGTTTTCTTCTGATTGGTTTTTACACTTAAAAAACCTTTCTTTTCTAGATAGAGCTTGGTGTTTTCTACTTGGATATATATACTTTGCTATACTCTGATCGTGTATTCACTAAAAAAATTGCCCTCATATACCCCAAATTAGCGAAATGTCCATGTCCGCAGCATAAAAGTAAATTTTGCCTTTATTAATTACAATACAAAAAGTACACCATTTTCTACAAGATATGTCCTAATTTGTAGGGAACGTATAGCGATATTCCATGGTTAGAAAAAAATGCACATCTTTTACGATGTTTACCTGTTTCAATTTCATATATTTTGTCCGAGATGTTGATGTTTATTACGTTACCTGCGACATATTGAGGATCAAAATTGTTCAAAATTAACATTTAAACATTCAAATGTACATATTCTGAATCTAAAAGAACATGGGTGTTGGAAAATAATAGTTTCAAAAATCTATAACAGCATGTCTGACCTTGAGAAGAAATCAAAATGCTGCAAAGCATGCGACCTTGTTAAGGATGTTTATTACGTTGTTCAGATTACTCTAATGTGTTGTGATGTAAAACTAAGCGTTTGAAAATGATGTACTAGACGACTGTGACTATGTTTATTAGGGCGGGCGTAAATAGGGAAGGTATTTTGTTCAAATCGGCCATGGTCAAAATGTATTTCATTTGACCCCACATGATCAAATATGCACTTTAAATTTTTTTCGGAGGGGGTCTTCAGACCCCACCACTACCCTTTATACATAAAAGTTAGCCAAATTGCTGTAGCAAAATTAGGTTTCGACCTAGAACAAATTGATACATATTTTTTCAGCTTAATGCATTTCTATAAGGTACCCATAATGACATACTAAAAGTCTGTAAATATCAGAGTGTTAGAAATATGACAATTTGCATAAACTTAAAATGGCCGCTAATTTGAGCATTTTTCATTGTTTTGGACTTATTTCTTTTCTTTGTCAAATGGGCTTCAATGTATGTCGACAAGATGTGTTTGTATACAAAATAAACTGCCTTGCTCGATGTTGAATATATATATATGTTTACATGTGTTTGTATATGTTTATTATGTTACCAAACCCAATAAAGTCAGAGTTCCAATGCCAGCGTTTCGGGGCTAACTTTTGAAAACACATTATGACGATTGGAAAAAGATACAATTAAAGACATTTTTTATACTTTGCACAAAAATATTCATTTTGGAAAACCGTGCATTTTTTAGATTTAAAGATGAAGTTCATGAAGTAATGTGAAGACCTAAAAACGATTCATAGTACTTGCAATTTACAAAATTAAATTGCATTTTTTTTCCGCTGTAATAGATATAAGTATTCTTTCGTAACTACAATTTTGTGTTGTGGGCATCACAGTTTGTAAACTCGTTCTGATTTAGAGCTGATAGGCAGTAGATAACGTAATAAACGTGGAACAAAATCTGCAAAAAAAAGTGATTTAATAATTTGAATTCAACGTTATATTTTTTTTAAATGAAAGGAGTGTTGTTCACACAATTTTAAATCTAGTATCCAGTACATTTCTACTCTTAAAAAAAGCGTAATAAATAAAATTGGAGACCATTTTTTTCTTCTTCTCATTTTCTTCTTTATCTCATTTGCACTACTTTCATGAGAGTTTACCATATAAACATATGCATGCACTTACAAAAAAGAAAGAAAACAAGTACAATATGGTCATCAATCATTAGTAACATAGTATTGTTTTACAATATAGTTATTAACTGCATAAAGTTCCAAGTGCCTTCCATTTCTTTTGGAATTTGTACATGGTCCCACACTGTATAGCAATTATTTCACAAGATATTTGAAATAAATAAATGATGAAGTTTTGATTTAGAGGACACGTTTAAAGGCCCAACCAAAAAATCCAGATGTTAAACACATTACAATTGTGGTCTCAAACTACTGAGACTGAAAAGCTCAGAGGGTATACGTATATCAACTGTGTCCCTAAATATGGTCAAGGTTTGCATGAAATACTTATGTATATGATAAATTTGGCTGGCTAGGATTAGTCAGTTAGTGAAATTGTCATGCTCACAAGCTTATAGTTTTCTTATTAGACATTATTAGAAATGTGTACATTTGTAAACCCAACCTTTTCCTGGTGGTGACACCATTCCAGAAACCAGCATCAGAGCGCGATAAATAACATAAATAAATAAGTCACATGTGTTACTATGATACAACATTATAATAGCATTTTATTTTTGTTAAATTAGGCTAGTGCGCGACCCAAAAAAAGTGCGACGCGACCCCAATTGGGGTCGCGAAACGAGGATTTTATTTGTTGGGGCTTTAGGCGGTGTCTTGAAAATTGTTGGTTACGCATGCGTACATCATTATAAACTGTTCAAAAACGGGTGTTTTAGTCACCAATGTGAATTAAAACCTCATTCGTAGCAATCACTTGTTTCGCTGCCTATTTCCACTTGTTTCAGAATGTGGAGATGTATCATTTACAATATGCCACATTTACGCGCTCACTAATTCGCGCTCAAAAGAATAATTATGTTTGTAGCCTGCTCAATGAAGTGTTGACAACTACATGTACAGTGTAGAGTGATGTTCTATTGGCTTCTGACCACAACATTATATTGGCACCATCAGATAGAGACCTCCCTATATTCTCAAGCAGGTGGCTAAGCACAAGTATGTGATTGCTATAAAAGAAGTATCGTTTGAGTGAATAACACATCAGCTTTTGCATGATATGAAATAGATTATATCTAGCCTATCATGAAAAATAAAGATAATAGGCGATGGAAAAAACACATTTCCGAACTTTTAGAGCAGTTTATTTCACTGCCCGGGAAAATAACATGTAAACATGTAAATTGTGTATGTTTATTCTAAAAATGCAATAAGTTTTTACAATCGATTTCAAGAACTAATTAAATGAATTGCTTTATCAAATATTAACAATAACGAAATTTAATCCTTAATCAATTCAATTAAATATTATCAGTATTTATTTATTTAACCTCCGAGCAAGATCCGATACGGATGCAGTCGAATGACAGAATGAACCATAACGGGCAGCAAATAACACGTGACAAAACAATCGCGGGAAAACCGAGTCACGATATGATTTGCGCGGGAGATACAGCCAGGGCAACGGGCACATTTCAAATTCCTGCCAACAACTTTGTTGTTCTTGCATGCGCGGCGGAAAACTTTATTATGCTTATATGTTCATATCCGTGTCGTTGTTTATATCGTTTTTGTTTAATATTTATAAACAAGTATTAGCTGTAATTTTTCAGTTGAATATTTGAAACATAAATGTCCAAAGCCATGGACATGTCCAAACAACTGTTATGAAACCAACTTTCGAGCGAATGAGCACAACCTTAATTGCCTTATTGTTGTTTCGTTTTATTGAATCGTTTAAAAAGAAGCAATTGTTGTTCTCGTATTTTCCCCATTTTTCGTTTTACACCTGATCATCAATTCAGGAATAAACGTGTCGATAAATGCATGTCGATACCGCGAATTAAATCCACTGTAAATCAATGGATTAAGGGCAGCATTTGCATACACACAAACCTTTCCTACCCACAGCCACCCGTAATAAGCTTCGGAACCAAGCAAGGGTATAGCTTGAGTTTTTCTCCATATATATACATACACCATTTGCAACTTTATCTGAAAAAAAAGTAAATGCATTAAGACATTTTAAAAGAGTTTATATACTTGTTTGAGAAATAATGAACCCCTAAGCCCTACAACCTTTTTGATTTATTCATATCATGAAAAAGATCATCAAGACACTACAAGAAGTGATGAACATTCGGTTTCGACCCTAACAAATGAATCAGCGAATATTATTTCCAGAGTTACTTCACCTTAAAGATGGCCTGCCATTTTCGTAGGTAGCCATGGACGAACTGGCCATACACATAATTCACATGGAAAAATTGTAACCTTGTCAAAGTCCCAAGATAACTGTATGTGGCTAGTAACCCAGGGTGGTAGCTCGCCTTTAACTACCTAAATCGTCCACCACCGCCCGACGGCGCGTTTGTGGCAAATAATTGTCCCATTGTTATAGCCGTCAACTGGGCACAACGTGTTGGTAGAGGAAAAGGTAGCTCATTAACATAATTTCCGTGGCCCCCATCGTGTTGGAGCATGCGATTCATGTAGTTGTGTAGTATTGTTCTCCCCGATAGGAATACCGCTGTTGGTAAATTAAAACCATGTGCTAAGAACCCCCAATTAAGCAAAAAAAAACAGCAGTACCTAAACTTAGTTATAGCATATGCCAATGTAGCATCACTGTCCATTCAAATGACCGTCATTTGTGATTCGATTGCTTTATCTGTCTACTGAGGGGAAAGACGATATTGAAATGGGTTGATGGGTTGCCCTTTCATAGCTTTGGAATCACGGAGATTGGCTTATTACGTTTTCAGTGAAATCGATTTAATACCTGAAATCATACAATGAATATATTATGTCAAGAGAATCGGTACCTAAATGAAAAAAAGTGTTGCTGGTTGAATCCACATTATTATAGTTCTTATTGTAGGCTAACAAAAATCCATCCACGGTAGGCCTATGAATAACGCGATATAACTTAGCCTGTTTTTGTTTGGTTGTATTTTTGTATAAAAAGAGCAAATGTGAACAACAGACCAACAGACATCTACAATGTATATGAATTTCGCGATTAGTGTGTCAGATCTCAATGATTAGACAAGTGTGCGGCCATTCATTGTGTGATATCTTCATAATTGTTTTAGGAAGATTAGCCAGTTTACAGATTTCCTTTAAGTTTATTTTGTAATTTTTAGAGGTAGGGATTACGCTTTATATTTTCTTCAGCAGATAGCACCTGTTTACATTGCTTTCTTCAGTAGATAGCACCCATATATTACATTGCTTTCTTCAGAGTGAAAGACATATTTACAGAAAATTGACATTTGTATTCGCCAACATTTCCAATGTAGGCCTTTTTAATCAAGGATCAGTGGCTTAGCTAATTTTTTTCATGCGAATAAGAGTCGACTTGCCGCCGAGTCAGAAATCTTAGGGCGGGGCATAGATATCAAAACGATGTCGTATCTACCAATGTATAAACAATATAAATATACAAATTTCAAATTAAAAACAAATTAATAAAAATAATGGGGTGTAAGATCAATTAAAATAAGTTTTGAGTTTAGCCCTTTTAGATCTGCGTACTATTTCCAGCCCGCGTCCAAAATGATTAAGAATGGCAAAATATTTAATTATTTGGTTTTTATTTAGGACTCCTTTAAAATCACTTTCGTAATTTTCATTTGCTACATTATGACTTTGAATGCTATCAGATATGATAATGAACAAAGAAAGAATACGATTGTTTTGAAATAAAGGAAATAAAAGATAATTAAATCATTGTCACTCAGTCCCCTTTTCAAACTTGAAACAGTAGCCTATACTCAGAATTTGATCGCCAAGTAAACTTGATCAGGCTTCTAAATATATTCAGTAAAATAAGTCCGCCGATCTCGTCCATATATAGCTGGCCTTCCAATCAGGGAGTCCCTCCGTGCCACACTTGAGAACACATAGTTGAATACATTGTTTTGAAATAAAGGAAATAAAAGATAAAAAGGAAATAAAAGATAATTAAATAATTGTCACCCAGTCCCTTTTTCAAACTTGAAACAGTAGCCTATACTCAGAATTTAATCGCCAAGTAACCTTGATCAGGCTTCTAAATATATTCAGTAAAATAAGTCCGCCGATCTCGTCCATATATAGCTGGCCTTCCAATCAGGGAGTCCCTCCGTGCCACACTTGAGAACACATAGTTGAATACAGTATGCTAAGACGAATGACTTAGGATTTACGAGGAATAATTGCATAACCGGAGAACAATACGATAAATATTCCTAAAACGAACTCGCGTCTGTTTCCTCCAAAAATATTCTTGATCAATGGGAATCAAGCTCGTGGTGGCAACTCCATTCAATAACAACACAAAGACACTCGTTAATGGGATCGCCGTAATTACAATAGAGTAGTGTTGCTAGAATAGTACGACTACATACTGCACTCAATTTAGGTATTGGCACTTTATTTTGCTTAATTAAAGATCGAGGAGACAATACCCTACATAACTATACCAATCGCATGCTCCAACGCGATGGAGCCACGAAATGTCTTACGGGAAGGACTTTTCTCGGGGTTTACACTGTAACATGTTATTGGTGCTGAAAAGAAAAGTCGAGTGGCTGGCAGAAAGCTTCCCCAGACTTGGCAGAGGTAGCTTAATTCAAGTTGTGTGTAAACTCCAGAGTTGTGTATGAGTTTGGTTTGGGGTTTTGTGTACATAAGAATACCGAAAGAATGATTTGTATACAAGCCTCAAACTTCTGTTTGCCGTTGTTGTTACTTTCACTAACTAAATTCTATGTAGATAACATTAATCCACAATCCAAAATTCAAAATCGAAATACCTACCCCTTTTTTGGATGGAGAATGTCCTATAGTTGCACTTACCGGTAGGTGTAGTATGAAGAATACAATTCCGTTAGCTATCAGCATACGTGCAACTTGATTTCTTACATCCGTTACGTTATCATCATTTTTCTCCGATATTTGCCGCTGCCCAAGTGTGTGGATTATGCGTGCATACATTATCAAACTCACTGAATCGGGAGGGGGGAACAACGCATTTTAATTAACTTACAAAATAGAAAATTATATGCTCTCCGGATGAACATGATCAACATAAAGAAAATATAGCATCATAAACCTGTCCATGCTTTGTTTTTTTCTAACGGTGAGATAAAGATCTTAGGGTATATGTTTCATATTCTTTTATCCTCGTATTTTATCAGCGAGATGTTGCGGTAAGCAGATGCATGGAACAGGGTTCAAATTTTCAGTCAAAATCAATTTCACGACAAACGAAAACTTCCAAATATATCATTATTATTTTCAGTTTGCGCAAGGAATGTAATGTGCTACAACATGCGGGTGAATCTTGATTCAACTAAACTGAAGAGACATTCATCCTCGATGCGTTGATTTTCGTGCACAAATTGTGGACAAGAGAGATCAATACGTACAATGCCATGGAGTGTGTTTGCTTTGCAAATTCATTTTTTCCGCATTGTATATGGATAATATTCTTGGATTGTTCGGTAATCATTTCAAACAAAGCTGCCTATAACAACCTGGTCGGTCTCAGAAGCCCGCCCGCATTGGTATGTGAAATGAGCTACGACTTACAAAATAAATATATAAATATATTGGATTTTTTTTTTGGATTTTTTTTGTTGTTGTTGGGTTTTTAAAACAAAAGTTAAACAAAAGTTCTCTGAAGCTTGGATTAGCAAAACAAAATAAAAAATAAATAAAATCGCATACCTCAAAGCCTTTTTTCGAAAAAATAAGAATAAAAATAAATCGCACAGCACTTTGCTTATTTGCAAACAAATTATGAGACAGACTATCTTCTTTGTTTGGCCTAATGGCTACATATTTGTATAATTCCATTAATTGCAATGATGGTTAGCGTCGTTAAATATTCTTTAAAGCATTTCGGACAATTCCAGCCTGGATTGATTTAACAAATCTGCCTCTATCGTCCTAATTCAATGCATGTAAATAAAATAATAACTCTGAAATAGACTTACCAATAAAAACTATAAAAAATGTCGTCGTTTCAATCAACTTGTGTGTGTGATCGACATGAATATACTTCATAATGATGTCCCAACCAGAGCATACTGCCAAGGTATTTGGAAAATGCGAATATTTTGGCGAAAATGAAATGCAATCTATGATGAAATCAGGATAAAAACTTGCCATTATGCAACCACATAGTACACCGAATAACCAGCACACACATATCAACTTTTTCGTTCGGTACCTGGTGTCCATAGATCTATGTGTGAATGGGTGGCAGATAGCTAGAAATCTCTCCAGTGTTACTAAGCCGACAAACAATAGGGATGCATAATAGCTACCATATTCAAGTAATTTATCCATGATACAACCAAAATCTCCTCCTAAAAATGAGATATCCGCCGTGAATGGCGCTACTATGTAGGATGTCAAGTTAAACCAAGTACTATAAGCCAGGTATATTGAATCGGATAATGCAAGGTTTACCAAATACAAATTTGTATTGGTATGCATCCTATTACGACGCCAAACCACGTATATGAATGATGCGTTTAAAAGCAGTCCAAATATACCAATAGTTGGTTGAACGGTCGACTGAACAATTCCCTGTACTGCCTGCCGTGTCAACAGTGGAATAGCATTATCTGGAATTGGATAGGTATTATTTTCCGTGCACTTCATCTTGGAGTACGATAGTTTAATTGTCTGTAGGAAATGAATATAGAAAAAAACATGACGAATAAACACACATAAACATAGGTTAGCATAGGATCAATGTCTCACGGTTCGCAAAAACACACGATCACATCAGATATTTCCTCTCTAATTATGTACATTTGGGATCCTTGTTTATTTTCCAAGGGACGTTTGCCGATGTTTGTGTATATTGTTGTTATATTTCGGTGAAGTTCAAATCCAAGTGAAGTGAAGAAAGTGTAGTTACACATTTCATGACCATTTTAAACAGGCTTCACTTACCCTACACGAGGAAGCGAAGTTGGCACGAAAGGCGCTTCACAGCGGCGATGACGAGCAAAAACGTATGAGAGAATAAACAGTCGATATGAATGACTAAGCTATTACTGGTAAATGACTATTGATGCAGTTCCATGTGATTTGATTCGTTTTTCAATGATAGATATTCTTGAACACGTGACAAACCATGGGCAATGAAATCCTAAAAGGTGGTAACTACGTCAACTTACTTTGGAATGATTAAGTAACTGAACTGTAAATAAATCGTTATCACTACAGGGTGAATAAAACAATTGCACGGATTGAAATGGCCAAGCAGGCATCGGAGGACCTTGGGTCTGAACAGTCAGCCAGGCATGATGAGCAGGCGTCCAAGGAGGCATTGGAGGACCTTGGGTCTGAACAGTCAGCCAGCCATGATGAGCAGGCGTCCACGGAGGCTTTGGAGGACCTTGGATCTGAACAGTCAGCCAGCCATGATGAGCAGGCGTCCAAGGAGGCATTGGAGGACCTTGGGTCTGAACAGTCAGCCAGCCATGATGAGCAGGCGTCCATGGAGGCATTGGAGGACCTTGGATCTGAACAGTCAGCCAGCCATGATGAACAGGCGTCCAAGGAGGCATTGGAGGACCTTGGGTCTGAACAGTCAGCCAGCCATGGTGAACAGGCGTCCAAGGAGGCATCGGAGGACTTTGGGTCTGAACAGTCAGTCAATCATTAGACCGAACGGTCCCACAGTGGAGATCAGATGTCCAAATAATCTGATTCTGAACTTCTGACAGGTTTAGTAAGCTGACCTTTTCCCACAATTCAATAGGATTTACAGAGTCAGGATATTAAGACATTCAGAATGGTAATGTAGCATGACTAAAGTGAGTGAGAGGACAGAGGCCATAATAATGGATGGCTTCGTAAAAGACCTAAGTATCTACACAGAGAACTAATAATTATATTTGAATTGGCATGAAAGCTGAACTATTTTTTGCTTGATTTTGCTTGATCACATCACAGGTATATAGGGAATATCATATATTTGACAGTAACTGAAGGCGAAGTTATCGCTCTTCATTTATAATCATGCATTTACTAACTATGAAAAAGCTCACAATCAACCAATTTCAATGTCGTAAGTGCAAGCCATTATATTCTACCTATGAAAGTCGTATGTGCCACTTAGGAATCGTTGACAAATATTTGAATGCAAAAAAGGTCGTAAGTGCACACTATATGTTTGCATTAAAAACACAACAGACTGGTAATATTTTATCAAATAACTTTTAAGTTATAGCATATTGTGTTTGTTCTCCGTTTAAAAATAATGCGTATGGAAATTAAATATTTATGTAGGCCTACTGATATAATGATATGTAAGAAGCGTGTTCATTTATTTTAAAAAAATATTATAAGCTTAATGCAATACGGTAAAAGAAAAATAAAAGAAAATAAAATAAATTTGATTTTTGCTGTTCGCAAGGACTGTCACTTTACGACCATTTTCCTACCTTAGTTAAATATTTAGGAAACGTAACGGTTGGTTAGGTAATGGAAACACGTGTACTAATTAATTTAGCACTTTCATACACAGATCAAGCATAACGTTGCATTGACGTCTTCAGCACGTAACAAAGTTGAAGGGAGTGACTGATATTAACCAAGCGGGTTTTTTTTAAAACCGCGTATCCACAAAAAAGTCGTTTGATAACGTTGTATCATAACGTTTTTCGAAACTTTTATTACAACGTTCCCACAACGAAAATTTCAATAACAGGTATAGTAGTTTCAATAAAATAATATAAATATTGTATTGTTCTATAATTTAAATACAATTTTCTTCATCTAAAAATGACTTATACTAAGTTATTGTACAATGTCTAAGAACGAAAATGGGTGACACGGATATCCCATAGTCACACGTAGCGGAATATCTGTTATGATTTATGGAAACTTTAAAATCCTTGCAGTCATTTCAAATATTATATAGGAAACCTAAATTGTATATGTTCAAATACCGCAAAATGCAATTTAAAAAGGAACCTTCATCATTAACTGATACACAATAACCATAACAACTTGACACTCGATAGCGGTGGAAAAAACCCGTTATATACATCAGCACCTCCGTACAATCACGGTGTCATTGATTTTTTACCCTATAACTTGAGGTGGTTTGTATTCGACACGTTTTTTGTTTTGTTTTCTGCTTTGTTGTTTTTCTTCCGGGAGAGATGGCAGTTAGAAGGAGGACACTTCATTACGTTCGACTTTAGCCCTAATTACAGGCATGTACAATGTGGATACTTAATTGCAGTAATTTGTGTTTTGACCCCTGTATGGCGGCCATTTTGGACTTTGTTCTGAATTTGTTAAATTACCTTCCTAGAAGAAAAGTCCATCGTAAATCGAACCTTGGTTCTCACAGTCACGGGAACACTACCTATGACCCGATGAGAACACACTAAAAAGAGAGTACACCCACTCGTAATGGATGTCGGACCTTCATAATCAAATCATTATAGTTGCTCCTTTATTAAATTGTTATGACTGTCAGGATTATAGTATTCTCTCAAAAAGATAATATCCTTACTATTGTCTACCCAACAAAAACAGTAATGCGGTTTAATAGGTGAGGCGGGAAGAAATGTTCGCATTGGTCACACAAATCGTACGCTAGGAGTTGAGTATGAACGTCAGTTTCGATCAGAATTATAACAAAAATATGATAAGGTAGGATATTAAACAACATATTTCAAGACATGTGTAGTCATTGAACCAGCTTAATAAGGCAAATGACAGCAGTTGTTTGGTCGAGAAAAGGTAAGTATAGTTTGGATAATAACTCTTTGTTTGTTATTCAAATTTTCTATTGAATTGCAAGTTATTCATGTGAATGTGATTAAGTAATTAAAATGTTCCACTATTGTTCACTCGCAATGAGGGTGAAGTTCACTCTAAATGAGTGAAATTCACTCCATATATATTCATTCTTTTTTCACTCTATTGGAGTGATCATTGTAGGCACTCTTCGAAGAGTGAAAATTCACTCGTTCCGGGGGAACAAAATTATTTTTTTGAGTGAAAATGGTTCCAGGAGTGACTTTCACTCTATTAAAGTGATCACTGTAGGCACTCCTTTGAAAAGTGAATATTCACTCCATTAGAGTGGAATTTAACTCTTTTACATTTAGAGAGTAGCGTTGCATTTATTATTAAGGAACTGAAAGAAAATTCGCACAGTTTTTACTTACGGTATCCGTCCGCATTTTCATTCATATTTAATAGTAAATAATATGATAGGTATGTGAATAAACAAATACCATTCAATTTTATGTCATAGAGCCACTACACTTACGGTTCACATTGTGTGTTACGTTGGGAACTAGCTCGTGTACTTCTTTCTCTAATAAGTAAGTACGTTATGTATATCATACAAACTTTACTTTTCAGTTTCAGTTATAAAGAGGCGATGAAGTGAAGTTTAATGAATGATCGGATCTGGGGATTCGAACCAACAGACTCCGTGTCTGTGGACACTCAACTCAGAAGGACTGGGCCTATTTCATAACACTTTAATATTTTCTTAAGTTGGATTTAAGAGGATTTAATGATTTAATTCGTAAAAAGAATTCCTTCTTAAGTGTCTTCATAACTTAAGAAGAGGTCTGACGCTATCTTAATTTTACTAAGGAATTATTCTTAAGTTCTAAGGTAATGTTATTCTTATCCTAAGAAGAATCTTTATTCTAAACTTCAGAATCTAATAACAACTCTGTTTAACTTGAGATTAATCTTAAATATGGACCTTTATGAAATAGGGCCCTGGTGTAAAAGGGTGTCATCTGAATAAATTTGAATCAATAATATTGACCTCTCAGTGACTTTTCAATAGGAGTATTGTTTCTGTAATTACGTTTTATTTATGTTTCTTTATTTTATCACTAGAACTTTGCATTTGATCACGGCATATCATTTCATCACGAGTTAAGATGCTTATATCAAACTGGAAAGAGTGTCATGAAAATAATTCATTTACATTTCCAGATTTCTTGTATCCGTACCTAGTGCGAAGATACTATGAAACTGTTATATTGGCCGGTGTACAACCCGTAATTGCAGCTTTGGGGGTTATCTTTAACATATTGTTTCTGATCGTTGTTGCCCTGAATAAAAGCATGCATACGGTGACAAATATCTATTTGGTCAGCCTAGCAATTGCCGATACGATTTTCTTGTCGTTCTACTCAACCGTGATACTGGTTGCGGTTATTCGATCACCCGTGAGCACCAATTGGGAATTCCTCGGACCATCGGCATGTATCATCATCAACGCGGTCTTCTATTCATCATATTATTCGTCACTGTTTATCGTTACTGTGATCAGTTTCGAGAGATACCTAGCCGTTTGTTATCCATTATGGCACCGACGAATCTCTAATAAATCGCGAACCAGGAAAATTGTCGCTTCTTGCTGGCTGTTATCCCTACTCTTCACAGGTGTATGCATTGTCTTCAAGGGATATACTCGCGTGACTTGCATCACCAATCCTCCGAAGTACGCATACGCACCGCTAACGACTGCTAAATGTAGCCCATTCTATTCTGTAAACAAATTGAAATTTGGATCTGTCGTACCATTTATGACTATAACACCATTTGTACTTTGTGTTGTAGGTAAGTATATTAAAATGGGTATTCCGCAAGCCCAACATTGTGCATTATCAATTGCTCAAAAGAAGTTCGGACATCTGTATTCAATCGTCATTATTTTTTCATATATTTCGTGATATATTTGTATTGGGTTTCATACACAATATGCCAAATTCATGCTCTAAAGAACAACTTGTCAATTAAGTGTTACATTAAACTTTTAGATGGTATGCAACGCTATATGAGCATGTCACAGGGAGAGGTGGATGATGCAACGCCGCCACCCTTTTTTGGGTGGTGAGTTCAAAACACATAGCCATTTGTTCCAGCATTTGTCCAAGTATCGAACGATAGTGGTACATAACTTTATCGAATGATACTAAAACATTCGTTCCAGTATCGAATGCTACTTGTTATTCCAGTATCAAACGTTACTACGCACAATCCAGAATATCGGACAGGATGTCTCAATAAAAAAATGTAACGCTCCATCAGGTGATCGTAACTACCTCTACAAGATAGAATAGAATATCTGATACGGCAAAATAAAGGCATATTACTTGGCTATAATTTGAAGAAAACCGCGTTTGATTCAGTTCAGTAATTACGAAGAAATGGGCGATTACGTAATAATAGTAGTCGAAGAACACTTCCATCTAAGTTTGCTCATAATGAATGATTCAGACAACATAGACAAACATTTGATGAATACTTCTCTCACAAAGATAACATTCATTACATTTGTTCTTGTTCTCTTGTATTCTTTTATTCGAAATAATATAATATGCCAGTTATTAACCAAGCTCAACATAATATTGCTCACAAATGTTATCGGTATTTTTCACGATTAAAACTTGATAAAGGTCGAAGTTTGACAGTTTGAATTTTTTCTTGGATAGAAGTGTGCTTTGACTTCTTTTACGTAATCGTTTATTTCTTCGTAATTACTGAACCGGGTTTTTTCAGATTATCGCCAACTAATTTGTCTTTATTTTTCCGTATCAGATATCCTACTCTAGCTTGTATTTAGGAAGTTACGATCACCTAATGAATCATTACAATTTGTATTGGGACACCCTGACTCTGTACACATTTTCCCAAAGATTCAGTTTGTTTATACACTAGCAACAAAGTATTAGGACACCTTGCAAGCTGCAAATTGAGAGAAAACACTGGGAATCTATTGAACTACTGTGTAAGCTTTTTGGTATTCTATGGTTATAAAATCAATGGAAAGTTCTTAAAAGTGTGTTACAATATATTTGGGATGATATTCCTACTTAAGACCTTATTATTTAAAAGGAAAACATTTGTACCAATAATTCAGTGATTAAGGTTTTTTTGCATTGATACATGTATATTTGGTTAATTTAAGTCAAATAGCTTGACAAAATGATGAAATGATAGCCCTGTGAAGTGTGCCCAGGTCATTCATGTTGGTGCTATGAGAAAGTACAGAGAATTTGGTTGGTTTCCATTTAAAATATGAACGTAAAGGCGTCTAAATGAAACTAAATTTCCCTACCAAATATCTTATTTTAGCTTTAGATGAATGAAGAGATCAGTTGTCAATATATGTGAGAGATTATAGACTAGTGACAATATTGGAATTAGTTTTACTTGAGTGAATCCATTGACAAACAATTGAGAAGGGTTTTTTTAAAAAGGAAGTCAAAATTGTCAGACTACCCATCATAGGATTACATTGGCTATAATGAGGTTGATGAATTATTCATGAGCTATTTCAATTGGGAAATTTGTATGGGGAATTCAAGAAGGCACACGTATTCTTGAATTAGCAGATGTTGTAGGAAACATGAGTTTATTAATGAGAAGAGATTCAACAACACATTTGTTCAACTCGTAGTGAAATACGGTATTACACTCCAAATTGAATATATGGGTTGATTTTGACACCATAACCAAGTTCCCTAATACTTTTGGTTGCTAGTGTTATACGGTCAAGATGGATCGGGACATCGCCACTGTTATCCAATATTGTCTAAACGTCAAATATGTATCGGCATTATTACAGGTAATCTGTTTATGGTTGTCTGCATCATCCGGGTACTTAGTAATCGAGGAATAGCGGTTGACAACAAGGAACATGATAGGTCACACCAGATTCTTATGCAGATTACTAGGATGCTAGTAACCAATAGCATTGTATTCTTTATATTTCACGCACCGGTAAGTTACGTAACGGTACACTTGGATTCGGTACGTGACAAATGACATTGTGTAGTAAAAACAATCTTGTCGGTTCACTTTCATTTATTGCCCACCAATATGAAAAACCTAGCTACGCCACTTGTGTGCCCCATTTTTCAACAGTGTCGCATGCCGACTTAAAAATTAGCTAAAGCTTAAAATTCAGGTGTCGCAAAATAAGTTTACACATGTTAAAATTAAGGCCTATTTTCTGCTGTGGTCTTATATATATAACGCCTAATCAACCCATGCAAGTCCGAACTGGGGAAGGTTAGTAAGCAGATCACAGAAAGGATTGTCAAACAATTGGCCGTAGCAAGTAATGTGAACGTATGGAGAAACACTAACACGGTACTCGAGTGGTTCGGAAGAATCCGCAAAAAGAAAGATTCTTCGTTTATATGCTTTGATATCATAGAATTCTAGCCGTCAATCACTGAAAAACTTTTAAATGACGCGCTAGATTTCGCATCGCAACCTACGGAGGTGAGTGATTTAGACCGGAGAATTATCATCCACGCTAAGCAGACAATTCTTTTCAACCAAGATGAAGCATGGGCCAAAAAAATGCAACAGCCTGTTTGACATAACAATGGGGTCCTATGACGGAGCCGAATGCTGCGAATTGACTGTTGTATATCTACTCTCCAAACTAAAAGAACTATGCGGCAACATTGGCCTATACAGAGATGACGGATTAGCTGTATTACAAGAACCCCCACGTATTGTAGAGCGAGTTAAGAAACAAATATGCGAAGTATTCAAAAACAACGGGCTCCGCATAACAATTGAAGCAAACCAGAAAGTTGTAAACTTTATTGATGTCACACTGGACCTTAACCGCGGAATACACAAGCCTTACCTATAACCAGGTAGGCCTAACAACCCGAGATATGTAAACATCAAAAGCAATCACCCGCAAAATGTCATTCGTGCAATACCCGAAGGCATCAACCGCAGACTTTCGGATATTTCGTCAAATGAAAGACGCATGATGGTACATAAGTATAGATTAAGCTACGTCGGATAAAACTAGCCTGACTAGTTTCGGATCTTCTTATAGTTAGAGTGATATCCTATATTTTTATGACTTATATGTTTGTTGCCCCCCCCCCCCCCCCCCCCCCCCCCCCCCCCCGTCCGAACTTTACAACCACACTTAAATTAAGGAAAATATCAGCAGTTATGCTCAACCTCTTTCTTGCATTGATAAAATAACATGCATTATCCAAGAAGTGCGGTCAGCGTCCGAACACTTATTTCCAAGATTGTAGATGCAATTTTCTAGCAACATGAAAAGGACACGAAGTAGTATTAAATTAATATAATTGCCTCTTGTTGCAATGTCTTCATTTGTTCATTTAATTTCACAGGACAAATTTTGGGAATGTTGCATGGCTCTTCTGTCAGCTGGATTTGTTGACGTGGACGTGATTCCTATGGAGTATCAAAACGGTATGAAATGGACTGGTAAAATTTGTTTATTTGTAAATGCTGCTATTAATCCACTTATTTATGGCATATGCAACCCGAGATATCGCGAAGCGTTTGTGTCATTGTGTTTTAATAGACAACGCCAAGGCAAATTATGAATAGCGACTCGTCTCTAAATGTATAACATTGACAGTTATAATTTAGTATATTATATAAACTCCTCACAAAAAAGTACACTTTAAAATTAGCCAATATTTAACGGTTCGAAAGGGTATGGATTAATCGAAGCAAATAACCCAGTGCATAAATTTGTTCTGCATATTTTGACACCTCGGTTAATGAGAGCGGAGTTATTGTAATTTCAATGGTTGTAGGTCCAGTTTCAAAAGTGACAATCATCATTATACGTGTACAAAAATGCTTCTACACGGTGTATCAGAAAGAACTGTACCGAGGCAATATTATTTATTACGGTATGAATTCGATTGCTATTGTTCAAACCGTTTTCACATATATCTTGCGCAAACGCACAGCTTTCATAGGAATTTTAAATTTTGAAAACAGGACATTACTGATGGAAAATACAGACTTTCTGGTAAAGATGGTAGATTTCAATTTTGTTCGAAAAGATCAATATATAAAAAATTGTGAAATTGCTTCCCTACCTGAGATATCCAACAATAATCATTTTATATTGTGTAGGTATTTTAGAAACACGGTACAGTTCTTTTTTGATACACCCTGTATAGGGATGATTGTCACTTTTGAAACTGGACCTACGACCATTGAAATAACAATAACTCCACTCCGCAACATCGTATCTCAACAATCGAGGAATCAAAGTATGCAGAACAAAATTATGCACTGAGTTATTGGCTTTGATGAATCCATACACTTTCGGGCCGTTAATTATTGCTCATTTAAAAGTGTCTCGATACTTTTTGTGAGGAGTATATATACACATACGCAGCAGTGGAAATACCCACATGACTGTCCACCCGGGGTTGACGATCATTAATAATATTGTATGTACTGATAACAGTAGTATAGCTTTATTCCGTAATAATAAGAGCGATTAAACCATGTCTTGGTCAGTTCACCCTCTCTAGTCTAATGGTTGACATACATGCTTTACAATACAGAGGTCCATGGTTCGATTTCCACTAGGACCACTTTTTCAACTGATTTATTTCTTTTTGTAAAACCGTCTATGGTTGTGGATATTTCCATCGCTGCATATACATGTTCTTGTAATTCAATACTTGAAGCTAGAGAAGAGGGTATCGAAATTAAAAAGGTTATACACCTAGCACAAAAAAGTCCCTGTCCAGGTGCTTTGATGTTGGCTAATCCAAAATCAATACTCGATACGGAATGTCTGAGATGAGCGAATATCGTCCCATAGTTTGATACCTCATTCATAAAAATCGAATGGATATTGTTGATGTTATGATTGTTTAAACTACCACAACAATTATGGGGTGTCAACGGGATATCCGTGATTACGCATTGATAGTGTGTGTGTGTTCCGACTCCCTGTCTCTCGATGCTTGTTACCCATTCATCTTCATACTTGACTGGTTGAGATAGCAGACAGTGGACAATACAAATTAATGATATCACATAAAAAATAATTATAGTGCAACTTTGTTATCGTTACTTGTCGTTTTTGAAATCATCATAACTTCAAAGGTATCCATTCGATTTTTATGCATGAAGTATCAAACTACGGAGAAGCAATGTTCCCATTAAATGTATATTTTAGATCTTTGGTACCGATTATTGATTTTGGTCAGGGACTTTTTGTGCTAGGTGTATAGGCAATTGTTTAATTAAGCCATCTTCTATTTATTAGTGTTACGTCTTAGTGTAAAGGTTTTACCATTGCATAGAATAGCATTCAATGCTGTTTTAATATATTTCTGAAACTAAAACCTTTCCCCTGTCACCTGCTTTGTTGAAGTGCTCATTTAAACACATGTGTTCCATTTTCGTTAAAAATGTTGTTTGGGATTTCTTTTTTCAAGAGAAATATAACTGATACCTTAGCTGACAGGAGTAAAGTTATTAACTTTTCTTGTCAATGTTGATCTGAAACTTCCAATTATGTCACACACTCACTCACTGTTTAGATATTCAGCACTGTATTAGTCCAGATTCTAACACGTTTACAACATAAAATTGCTTAATATCGTATGTTTGGTGAATTTTATAACACTATGCTTCACTAACCAAATGTTACGTTTTTAATAATGTACTCTTATCGTAATTGTGTTTAAACTAAACTGTTATAAGAAATGTATGCTGATGGTGTACGTTGTCTTAAGATAATATTTTTGGATTATACCTAATATAGCGGTATCAATAAGGACTTAAGGGTATCCTGTACAACTCACAATTAAGTGTTGGGAACGCTTTATGTTTTCACTCCTGCTCCCATAATCATCATAATGGAAATGTAGTCACGTGTCTTGCTCATGTATGAATAGTCAATTCATCCAAATCTGCAGATCAAAAACCTTTAAGGTCTCAATATTAAATCAATCAAGTTACAACATCGATTCTAAACATGTTTACAGGAAAGTTTGTGTTAATGTTACAAAGTGTTCAATTAAAGTACCAGGAGTTAAAAAGCTATGATAGTGTATTGAGCATTTTTACAAAGTCTGTATGTATATCTGCTAGCATTTGGCATATCATATCATTCGACAATGATTCCCGACCTCACGACTCATCCGGTATTACAATATTGTCAAATATGCATCAAGATTGACATAAATAGTCATAGCCTGCAGACATTATAGGAAATTACTGTTCATTCTATTCAGATACCGTCAGTGCGATGTAAAGAAATGACCTGCATTAAAATTGACTGAATCTATACGTGAAAGTTAGACGTTCAATAGTTATCTAACAATACTGTCATATATATACACTGTAATTGTTTCAATATTATGAACCCATAATTCAACGCAAGTATCCGTTTACAAACAGTTTTGAAATGTATAAATACCCAATAATAGCCAAGGATGTTTCAAAATCTACCCGTTCTATTGTTTTCCATCAAGCGGAGTTATATGTGATGTGATCAAACGAAATGAGTCGAAAATCGCAAATATTGTATTTGAGATTATAACCAAACAAAGGATAAATATTCCTTCTGTTTTTTGTTGGTTTGAAAATTCTTCAATTACTTGTATCTTTGAAATTAAGTCTTTATTTTGTTGGAGTTTTCTGCAAAGTGTAGGGTTACAACTGGGTGAATCCTTGGTGTAAGATTTTTGTAAGTTTTACAACGGACCAATAAAGCAATAGGAAAACAAAACCTGTGGATAGCGGCATAGTGTAGAAGTCTTAAGTATGCAACTGAATACAATGTCATGCTCTAACACAGAACTAACAACGAAACAAATCTCGTAATCCTTTACTCCCAAAAATAAGTAAACCGTCGAATGACTAACTTTTCAATTCTAGCTAAAATAACACACCGCCCCTTCTTGAGGGTAGGTTACCAGGTTAAAGTCAATCGGCGTGTTTCCACAGAAAAGAGCTAGTTAAACGGTTAATCTTGTCCGGAATAAAAATTCCGTGTCGGCGCTTGACCGACACGTTTTCACAGAGCGCAATAAACCCTTTAAATAATCGGCTCCCAACCCTCCTGTCTTAAACCGTTTAACCTTGTGGTGTTTGTCGAACGCACCGCATCAGAGCGCAATAAACCCTTTAAATAATCGGCTCCCGACCCTCCTGTCTTAAACCGTTTAACCTTGTGGTGTTTGTCGAACGCACCGCATCTCTGCTGCCATAACGAGGCTACGTACTACTGCGCGGGCCGTGAGTCGCTCAAATATGCGCGCGAGAATGGTAGGGGAGAGCGTGTTGGCGCAGCGGTAGATACCCTCGCTTTGCACCAATGAATCCCGGGTTCGAAATCTGTGCTCGGTCGGGCTTTATGTGCATTTGGTTTATCACGATCCATACACGCTCTCGCAGGTTTTCTCCGGGATCTCCGGTTTCCTCCTGCTTTCAAAATCTGTGAGTAGGTGTTTCGGTTATCAAAAACTTCCTTGACCCAATGGTATTTGGGGAGCTGCATTGAAAAATGGTGGATGTTACAATCTAAGTGCGGATAGGTTTGCGCTAGAAATTGGCAGCACCCTAGTTGATGCGACCTGATTCTGATGATTCACCAGCAGCGAAATTACAGCGCTTTGATCACTTTGGAAAGGCGCTATATAAATACTAATTATTATTATTATTATTAGGGGGCACGTTATGATTCCAAATTAAGCTTACACGGTTTATCATAAACCGGTGTGTTTCCACAGCGCAGTGGTGTCGATCTTGAGCAAAAATGCGTTACATAATTGGTGACTGAGATTACGCTATCACAGTGAAACAGACGCAGGGCGCAAAACATGAAGGAAATTTGATGGGGGAATATCAGGGTCATAATTCGAAGGTCAAAAGTATGACGGTCTACCTCGAGCACGTCGTAATCAAGGTCGTATATACATGACGGCCGTCCTCGAGAACGTCGTAATCAAGGTCGTGCACATAAAGGCCATCACCGAGCACGTCGTAATCAGATCTTAGGCTTGAAGGCAATCCTCGAGCACGTCGTAACCAAGATCGTAATAAACCGTTTATTAGTGATAATCGGTTTATTAATAATCCGACTATTGTGTGTTTCCACAGGAGAACTTTACCGGAATTTCTTATACGGCAAATACCGGAAAGTTCAGTTATGCGGAAATACGCCGAATGGGTATTCGTTTCGTTTCCTTTATGTTTGTTCGGGTACTATCAGCTTCGACTTTTATTCTGGGGTTAATCAAAGGAGGTAATAGTATTTTGCAAAACGAATGGTAAACATTCGATGCCATATTTGCGACTTATTTTTGTGTGACCTAGACACGCGTCTGTCTAACTTACCGAAAAGTGTATTTTAAACATGAGTACGTGGATCATTAAACGCGTGTTTTAACGAGTGCACCAATTTTGCTCTAAACCTGTTTTTTTCGATCGATTCGAAAAACCAGGTTTATCGAATTCGATAAGCAAGGTTTTGATAAACCAGGTTTATCGGCTGATAAATCTAGTTTATCGACAGATAAACCTGGTTTATCGAAAACCTTTGCTTATCGAATTCGATAAACATGGTTTTCGAATCGATAAACCAGGGTTATCGATTCAAAAATCAAGGTTTTTGATAAACCAGGTTTATCGGCTGATAAACCTGGTTTATCGACAGATAAACCTGGTTTATCGAAAACATTGCTTTTCGAATCGATAAACATGGTTTTTCGAATCGATAAACCAGGTTTATCGAATTCGATAAGCAAGCTTTTTTTTTTAAAACAGATTTATCGGTCGATAAACCTGGTTTATCAAAAACCTTGCTTTTCGATCGAATTCGATTGTCATAGTTTTTTTGATAAACCTGGTTTATCAAAACTATGGCAATCGAATTATATGAGTCCTTGTACATTACGCATCAACTGCGCTACGCTCGAACTGGCCAACATTATTGATAAGTCTAAAAATTCGATTGTCATAGTTGGGTTTTTTTGATAAACCTGGTTTTTCGAATAAAACTATGACAATCGAATTATATGAGTCCTTGTACATTACGCATCAACTCGAACTGGCAAACATTATAGATTCAGTCTAAAAATTCGATTGTCATAGGTTTTTTTGATAAACCTGGTTTATCGAAAAAACTATGACAATCGAATTCTATGAGTCCTTGCACATTACGCATCAATACTGCGCTACGCTCGAACTGGCCAACATGATTGATTCAGTCTAAAAAATCGATTGTTATAGGTTTTTTTGATAAACCTGGTTTATCGGGGGGAAAACTATGACAATCGAATTATATGAGTCCTTGTACATTACGCATCAACACTGCGCTACGCTCGAACTGGCCAACATAATTGATTCAGTCTAAAAACGCCTCCCATACACAACTCAATGCGGTATCGGTCAATTCGGTAAGTGCATGGACGATACACATCATTATTGCCCGACCGGGATCTCTACGGCAATTCTGGTGGAAACCTTTGTTTGGTATTTGTTATAAATATTGTTTACTAACTTCCTAGCCTATTTGTTTTGGAAATACCCCTTTAGAATTGCATGAATATGGCTTTAAATTTATCTACGTCTTCGTGTGCGCGTAGTAATACAGTAATGTGAGCGTGTTGAGGGGAAGCAGGGGGAAAATGTTCGCCGATATGATAGGATTCCCTGTACAACACAGGGACAGGTAGTTTGATTTGAATATTGATGAGGCTACGTCTTTGAAGTTTACCGCCGTACAGTAATTGATTAAATGGGCATGAAGAGATGTGTTGGAGGCTGCGCCCTCAATTATAATAAAAACTGAGATTTGTATATTTTTACAATTGTATTATATGTATGAGTAGTACATGTATAAGGATTGAGAAAAATCCGCCCTCTTTGTTCAACAAAACGTCGATTCAAAAATGCTGGTTAAGCCGTAACCAGCATTTTACGTCAAACAGTGTCCCCCTGCAGCACGCGTGAGTAAATAACGCGAACCATATACATAGAGGGAGTTTTTAAGAAAAGGTTCAATAAGTAGCGATGGTATTGTTTTAATCACGTTTTGCTGTTTTTCATGTGAGTAAAAACAACATAATGGTAATTGTTAACGTTCGTCTTGAATTCTGAAGTAAATTAATTTAAAAAGAAATATCTTCAACACTGCTACGTGTCTGTCCCTAAAGTACTCAACAATTACTTTAGTAATTCTAATAATTACTCTATATTGCGTTATTTACGTAATTAAGTAGCTAATTAGTAAGGTAATCAATTATTTAAATTTGCATATACCCCGGCATATACTTTCAGTTCTATGGAGATTCTCGGCCTGTTTATATTTGTTAAATAGTTATTATTTAGATATTAATTAGTTTTTAACCTTTAATAAATTACTAATTGTATTAATTGATTAGTTAACTCACTATTAAATTAATAGAAGTTAAACCCGAGTTCAACACGCAGACATAGCAAATAACTGGTTTTTCGATTTATCGATTCGAAAAGCAAGGTTTTCGATAAACCTGGTTTATCGGCTGATGAACCTAGTTTTTCGATCGATAAACCAGGTTTTTCAAAAAACTTGCTTTTCGAATTCGATAAACCTGGTTTTTCGAATCGATCGATTCGAAAAGCACGGTTTTTGATAAACCAGGTTTTATCGGCTGATATCGACCGATAAACCTGGTTTATCGAAAACCTTGCTCATCGGGATCGCAAAGTGTACACATTATCGACACAAAACTTGCTTATCGAATTCGATAAACCTGGTTTTTCGAATCGATAAACCAGGTTTATCGATTCGAAAAGCAAGGTTTTTGATAAACCAGGTTTATCGGCGAAAAACCATGTGTATCTCTTTTATTGTGCAAAATACCTGCCATAGACGGTTCTTAGTCCGAAAATGAAATAGGTTCTATAATCCGAGAAAAATAAAAAGTTTCTATAGTACGAATATTAGAATGGTTCTTTAATCCGAATATTCTGAAAGGTTCCATAGTCCGAAAACTGATTAAGGGTTCTCTAATCCGAAAGTTAAAAAAAGATTCTGTAGTTCAAATTTTAAAAAAAGTTCTATAGTTCGATTTTTTAAATGGGTTCTCTAGTCCGAAATAATTTATAAGATTCGGACTATCGAACCCGTTTACATATTCGGACTAAAGAACTTTTTTAAATTCGGATAAAAACACTTTATTCAATATTCGGACTAAAGAACCTTTTTAAGTATTCGGATTACCGAACCTTTTTCAATAATTGGATTATAAAACATGATCATAGTATTCGAACTAACGAACCGTATTTAATGTTCGGATTATAGAACCTTTTTCATTTCCGGACTATAGAACATTCGTACCATGGAACCTTATTTTTGTTTGGACTATAGAGGCGTAGGATTATAGATACATCGGACTATCGATATGTCACCTCTATTGTAACCCATACGGAGACAAGATTCGCGGAGTTTAAAATCAGGTTTTGTTCAACACGTTGTTTAAATGATAAACCCCTGTTTAATTTAGACACGTGATTAATTAGTCATAGTTTTAAGCTAAAACCGCGTTTAGTACGAGAATACATCCCTATGTGTTCTTTGATTTTGATCAACTGAAGGTCATCTTGGCGTCCTTGTGGCGTTATATATGGAATATTGGTACTTTCGTGTTGTCAATTGTATTAATGAAAAGACCAATATGACATACCATAAGATAATTGATATAACACATTATGGGTCGTTTGTCATCTTTGGTCAGTAGTGTTACAAGAATACATTGGTATAAGGGTTACAGTAGATATGAGAATTCCAGGACATTTCCGAAAAATCTCAAAAATCTCAAAATTTAAAAAATTTAAAAAATTTCAAAAAATATCAAAAATCTCAAATTTCAAAAAATCTCAAAAATCTTAAACATTTTAAAAATCTCAAAATTTCAACAATCTCAAAATCTCAAAAATCTGACAAATCTGCAAAATCTCAAATTTCAAAAAATCTCAAAAATCTCAAAAATCTCAAATTTGAACAAATCTCAATTTTCCAAAAATCTCAAATTTCAAAAAAATCTGAAAAATCTTAAAATTTTTAAAAATCTCAAAATTTCAAAAATCTGAAAAATCTCAAATTTCAAAAAAAATCTGAAAAATCTGAAAAATTTCGAATTTCAACAAATCTGAAAAATCTTAATTTTTTTTACAAATTTCAAAATTTCAAAAATCTCAGAGTTCAGGGTATACACCACCATAGTCGCTTCCATTGAAACGCGTGTTAGAAACCCGATGTTCAATCGCTTCTCCTGGGGTTTCCCTCCTTACCTAGGATATTCATTTTGGTTGTAAAATCTTCGTATTTTTGTTTTCTTTAATATTATCAACATTTCATATATGATCGACAGTCCCAGTTTTTTAGTAATTTTGATTTTGCAAAGCCGCTTCACACGTGTGATCAAGACTTCGCCCAAGAATAATTCATGACTTTTTACATTTCAGATTACAATCGTGAAGGTTTCAACTTTTTAATAAAACAAAATCTAAGACCTATGGCGAAAATCTGGTCAAATTATTCACATTTGAAGCAGCAATCAAAGTTTTTTTAGGGACTTCAGTACCCCTGCACCCTGGCCCGCGGAAGGTTATGGTGGTGTGTACCCTTCATGTAATTGTTGAGTTAAAGAGTGTAGTGACAAAAAATGGTGACTGTATCGTAATTATTTTGGATGATGGGCGAGAGTTTTGGGCGTGTTCCGGTTTAATGAAAGCGTTGAACGTAAATGATCATTTACCGAAATATATAGTTTCGTTGGGAATGGTAAAAAGTAAGAAGAACTCTGGTAGAGAGTACTTTGGTTTTGAGTTGGTTGACTGAATATATATTTTTGATATAAAGAAAAATATATATAATATATAAACAAAAGAATGGACAACTTTAAAAATTATCACAAAGTTGAGAAAGAAATTACTCTCGAGTCAAAAGTGGAAAATGATTACTTGTACGTCTTGTATAAAGATAAATGGGTGCGACTTAATCATAAAACTAACGTTAAGAAATGTTATAGTCCTTACGTAATACAACAACATTACGGCGCGGGACTATGTCGTGAATTAGGAATTGCTACATATAAGGGTAAGCCTCATTCTTCCGAGTACTATCGTCAAAATACTGATAAATATCGAGAGGCTACCAAGAGATGGAAATTAAAATATTTATCGTAAAATATAATTTTTGATATAAAGAAAATTATATTATATAATAAAAAAGATGCCTATTCAAAATATGAACGAGAGAAGAAGGGAGCGTTATAGAGAAAATCGAGAGATAATTAATCGGAGAAGGAGAGGGCGATATGCTGTTCTTCATCCAAAAAGTGAATATACGGTAAAAGAGTTAAAAGCCATTGCAAAAAATGCGAGTTTTCCAGGACGCTCTTATTTGCGAAGAAAAGCCGAGCTTCTTGAAGCTCTAAAGGAGAACTATATTATTTCTACCGACATTTTTGATGTTGTGGAACCCGCTCGAGAACAAAGACAATCTTTCAAAATTCGAAAGACAGATTCAGCACTCATTCGTTTTAATAACCAGTACACGATTGTTGGAAGACCCGGTTACGATCCAAGAAGTTTTTTGTCAACCGTAAAAAAGAGTGTGGTTAGCCTCTTGAGTAACAATCGTCAAACAAAGGTTAAAATTGTTTTAAAGTGTGAGATGGAAAAAACAAACATGCAAACTGGTGAAATTGTGATCAATGAATCCCCATTTAGCTCCACCACAGATATCAACCTTGAGGGTATCGATCTTAATGAATTGTACGATGCATGGTCAGCTAGAATTTTGGAGATCATCGCTACATATCAAAATAAGTCCATTGTAGCCCTAGATATTTATACTGAACGGTATGAACCTATGGGTGGATCATCCTACATCAAGCTTCCGAAATATTTAGCTGACAAGAACGCGATTATTAATCTTAAAAACGAGGATGATCAGTGTTTTAAGTGGGCATTTACTAGAGCTATATATCCAGCTGAAATTCATCCAGAACGAATTGATAAAAAAACTCAAAGCAAAAGCGGAAGAGCTTAATTGGGATGGGATAACTATTCCAACTCCTCTTAAAGACATTGACAAATTTGAAAAGAACAATTCATCAATTTCTATCAATGTCCACGGATACGTCGGGGTAGACAAATCTCAGAGAATATACCAAAATCAAGTTTTTCCACTGAGAACAAGCCCTCATCACGATCGAGAGCAACAGGTTGACCTTCTCTTGTTTAAAGGCAAACGTGAAGATGAAATTGTAACCCAACATTATTGCGTGATTAAAAACATGAGCAGATTATTAAGCTCACAGATAACGAAGCATCATGGTACGCGATATTATTGTCGAAATTGCTACGCCTCATATGCCTCTAAGGAACGTTTAGCGGTACACAAAGACCTATGTTATTTACATGAAACTGTGAAAATTCGAATGCCTGGAGAAAATAAAAACGATATCACTTTTCAACGATTTTATAACCATTACAAATCTCAAAACGTCCCATTTGTCGTGTACGCTGACTTTGAATCTTTTACCAAGCCTATTCTCACTTGCCAATCCAACTCTAACTCTAACGAGAGTTACACAAAAAAGTATCAGAAACACGAACCTTCGGGATTTTGCTATTACATAAAGTGTTTCGACGACTCGGTATACTCTCAAGAACCGGTGATCTTTACGAAGGAATCTGAAACTGACGATGTAGCTCAGATTTTTGTGGACACTCTCGAGGAAAACATTAGGAAAATTTATCATAAGTTTAAGTTTCCGAAGAAAATGATTTTTGGAAACGTTGAGAGAAAAAAGTACAACTGTCACATCTGCAAGAAACCTCAAACCCCCGACAGCAAGGAAGATTACAACGTTCGCGATCACTGTCACTTTACAGGCAAGTTCCGAGGAGCTGCCCACAACAAGTGCAACCTTGCCTACAGGAAACCAAAGTTTACTCCAGTAATTTTTCACAATCTCGCTGGATATGATGCTCATCTTTTCATCAAAAATCTTGGCAAGACCAAGGGTCAGATAGACTGCATTCCGTGCAATGAGGAAAAGTACATTTCTTTTACAAAAAAGATCGTCGTAGACACCTTCATTCCTAAAAGTAAAAAAATTACCAAACACGATGCGACGGAATGTCACGTTTGTAAAAACCCACTTACACCGGATGATGATAAAAATCCATCCGTCGAACATCTTTCCTATCCAGCTAAAAACTTCTTAGGAGTAGCGCACGAAAAATGTACTAAAAAGGAAGTCAAGCGCGAACTCGGATTTATCGACAGCTTCAAATTCATGGCTGCTGGATTGGGCAAACTCGCCGAAATTTTAGACAAGTTTGATGAGACATCCAAATTTTATCAAAACGAACGGCTTAAACTGCTCTTGCGGAAAGGCGTCTACCCGTACGATTACGTTAACTCTTTGAAAAAACTCCAGGAAACTAGTCTCTCACCCAAAGAAGCTTTCTATTCTAAGCTCAATGAAGAACACATCAAAGATGAGGACTACGAACACGCGCAAAATGTTTGGAAAACCTTCGGCATGAAAAGCATGCGAGAATGTCACGATTTATATCTCAAGTCCGACGTTCTTTTACTAGCCGATGTTTTTGAGAGTTTTAGAAAAGTATGTTTGAAAAATTACGAATTAGATCCTTGTTGGTACTATACAGCCCCAGGACTTTCCTACGACGCAATGTTGAAAAAGACGAAAGTTAAACTGGATCTTCTTACCGATATTGACATGGCTCAAATGATCGAAAAAGGAATTAGGGGTGGTGTGTCGATGATTAGTACCAGACATTCAAAGGTAATCATAAGTACATGGAAGACCAATACGATCCAACCAAGCCTTCGAAGTACATTCAGTACCTCGACGCCAACAATCTCTATGGCTGGGCTATGAGTCAGAATTTACCAACCGGAGGCTTTGAGTGGATGTCTCCCAAAGACCTTCAGGATTGGACCGATATTTCATGCATCATGGAAATGGATCTCAAGTACTCGCGAGAGCTTCACGATCTTCACAACGATTATCCCCTGGCTCCGGAAAGACTCAAAGTGAACCGAGTAGAAAAACTAATACCTAACCTGAATGACAAGGAGAAGTACGTGATCCACCACGAGACTTTGAAACAGTACCAGCGTTTAGGACTGGAGATTACCAAGATTCACCGAGGAATCAAGTTTCGGGAAGAACCTTTCATGAAAAAGTATATCGATTTGAATACAAGGCTACGTACTAAAGCCAAGAATGAGTTTGAAAAGGATTTTTTCAAACTGATGAACAACTCGGTTTTTGGTAAAACTATGGAGAACGTTCGGAACAGAGTTGACATCCAACTCGTGAACAACAGAGTCAAAGCGATTAAATTAGTCGCGAAGCCCAACTATGACCGATGCACCATCTTTGGCGAAAACTTGATAGCCATTCACATGAAAAAAAGACCGAACTGCATTTTAACAAACCGATATACTTAGGCATGAGCATCTTGGACATATCAAAAACAAAGATGTATGATTTTCACTACGGGTACATCAAGCCAAAGTACGGAGATAAAGCAAAACTACTTATGACTGACACGGATTCTCTGATGTATGAGATCCAGACCGAAGATTTCTATAAAGATATTGGTCCGGACGTGAAAACACATTTTGACACCTCAAACTATTCCGAAAACCATCCATCGGGAATCACAGTTGGAGTTAACAAAAAGTTCCCGGCTTGTTTAAAGACGAAGCTGGAGGCAAAACGATACGTCAAAAATAAAATCACTTTCGACGATTACGAACGATGCCTCTTTAGCGGAACCCCTCAAATGAGAACGATGAATGTTATACGAAGTTACAAACACGAAGTCTACACCGAAGAGATTAACAAAATTGCTCTTTCCGCGGATGATGACAAGCGAATCATTCTACCGGATAAAATTCACACTCATTCGTACGGACATTATGAAACTCTCTAGAGAGATTTTATTTTACGTTTTCAGGAGGAAGTTGTGTATCTGCAGGTACAATCATAAGCTCTTGACGAGAAAAAGCTCTTTTATTTAATGAAGAAAAAAAATTATCTCCCGAACTAAATAACGTCAACATTAAGAGAGAATAAGCTATTTTATTAATAATATTGTTTTTCTAATTTAATCGTTAAGTTTAAACTCCAACCGTTTCTCGTAGGCTCTCCATAGCTAATTGTTTCCCTTTTTTACAGCCTCCTCTCGAATTAGTCGTTCTCTCTTGACGGTTAATTCGTTTAAACTAGCTAGGGTTCGATCTCTGATCGTTGTTTTTTTGTTCTCGATAGGAATCGCTCTCTCGTAGAATAAATTGAAATTCATCGTCGCTGATTTTTCCATCCACCAGAGCCCTCGATACGATTTGATCGATGCTGCTTAGTTTTGTTTTAGCCGTATATTTAATATTTTCATGCTTTTGAACTTTTCGCATCATCGCTTTACCAATGGAGTGAGAACGGCTTTTGACGCTCGGCTAATGTAGAAGACGCTATAAACTCGGCGGTAGACCTTCGGCGGTAGAGCCAACTACGCTAGAAAATCCGAGACGTTTTACAATCCAAAGATTAAGAAAGTAAGCGTTACTCTCGACGGTAATCCCAACCAACTCTTCTCCTCAGGAATGGCACCTCATCAACATTTCAACGAGATTCAGAAACACTTTGCTGATGGAAAACATCGGACGGTTGCTCATGCAATCAAAGAAGCAGAGCTTGCTGATGTGACTCTTCCAGACTACTTAACTTCAAAATACGGAATGTGGCTCGATATGAGATCTAGCGATGATGACACGCTTCATAGTTCCGGACGAAAGATCGAAGGAGCCAGCCAATCCATTCAAATTGAGGTAGAAAAGACCGCCGAAACTGCTGGCGCTTTAACGGCTTACGTTTACTACGTACAAGACGCTCAGCTTAACTTTGAAGATGGACGACTAATTTCCACCATGTATTGAAAAAAATAAAAAGTAAAATAAAACATGTATGTAGAGAACGCTCATTGTGCTATGATTTTAGGATCAACCGGCTCGGGAAAAACGGAATTTGATCGCCAGATGAAATAAAGAAGATAAGGGAAAAGTTAGCCAAGCACAAACATAGTAAACTAATTTTAATTACGGAACAGCCAACAAGATGGGAATTTTTAGAATAAGTTTTTTAAACGATGTTTAAAAAATGCTTTATTTTATAAATCTAATCACGAGTATAATCGCAAACCTTCTATTCATTGGATTAGCATCTTGCTTGGTTTTGTTTTTTACTCGCGTACATAAAAAGATGAGTGAAATCGAAGAAATTCTTAATGAGCATATAGAATTGGAAACTCTTTCAACCGACGATTCAAAGTCGTGTGCAATGCGAGAGCGATTGATCGGAGTTGCCGTTGCCGGACTTATTATTTGAGATTATTCAGATTTTTGAGATTTTTTGAAATTTGAGATTTTTCTGATTTTTCTGATTTTTGAGATTTTAGAGATTTTGAGATTTTTGAAATTTTGAGATTTTTAAAAAATGTAAGGTTTTTGAGATTTTTTTGAAATTTGAGATTTTTCAGATTTTTTTGAAATTTTTGAAATTTGAGATTTTTCAGATTTTTAAATTTTTTAAGATTTTTGAGATTTTTTGAAATTTGAGATTTTTCATATTTTTGAAATTTTGAGATTTTTTGAAATTTGAGATTTTTCAGATTTTTGAGATTTTTCAGATTTTTGAGATTTGTCGGAAATATTCTATCTACTGTTACTGTTAAATGTATTCTATTGATTGGGGTTAAATAGTACCAAAAACAAAGACAATATTGGGGACTGTTGTTATTTTAAAAGCATTCCAACTATTGGTATTTTAAAGTCTACACGTTTGTTGTATTTTTTGTGTTATTGTGGGGTTTTTTTAATTCGATTTCACTATAATTAGGCCTAATCATATCATTATTTTAATCAAATGATCTTAACGTCATTAAGGTCTACTTGTATGTGATGTATCTGAATTATGATTCAACAAGGTACAGAACATTATAGGCTAACATCGTCTAAGATATCACATGACGGTGACAAAACGAGCTATGCTTTTGTGAGTGACGTATTTGTCCTCTGAACTAAACTCTTTGTTTTCTCATATTTACGCATGCGCAATACTTAAAACGACGTGAGAAAACGTATAAGTTCCCGTCGGTATCGCTCATTAAAAGCGTTGTAGATTATCGGATTGATCGCCGAATTCGTGTAGATCATCACTTTCCCAATCCATGTTAAGTTATGGTTCACGTCTGTTCCCCAATACGGAATTGCATCCGTCAATCGGACTAAGTATCGATACAGTAGTAAGACTTTTATCTGAAATTTAAACGTATCGGAGCATAAATACATACAGGGTGTGTCTCTGTGACTTTGGGTTATCGTAACTTCCTTAATAAGTGTCGGAGTGTAACACTCCAATCAAAAGATACAATACGTCGAACTAGTTTGTTATAATTTGAGGAAAACCGCATTTGATTGTTTGTGTGATTACGTAGAAATTAGCGATTGCCTACTAGTAGTAAAATACAACTCTATCCACATCACAGACAACAGTGGCGTAACTAGCAAATTCCCCTCCATCCACTTCTAATTACGCCTCTGAGCTATGTAATGGTAAATTGGTCAATGGTGTGTATCCTCTTTGAATTACTGAGAGAGTTTTCACAGAGAACGTATTAATCCTAAATCCCAACGCATGTTTTAGGGAATATAACTCTGGTCGCGTCAGCCCTTGGAATCGAACACTGGCAATTCGCGTGACGGTCAGGCCTCTATCTAAAATGTTCTCACTCCCCTGATATCCATCATTATCAACTGCTTCCAGCAGCTAGTAGTGTAGTGTTTTATGATGAGGAATGTTATAGGGTTAACAAAACCAATCGGCGAAGAAAGAGCAATACTTGAGATAAATATTATTATCATTGCGCGATACTGGATGTGATGACATTGTGTGATTTAAGCCATCGTCAGTGAGTTTTTTTTAACCTTGGACAATGATATCGCTGACAATCAAAAGCCCAAGAACCAGACCAATTGTATGCTCGGTACGCTTGGAGCGCTATCAAAATGGTTAGTAAAATAAAGGGACGACGAAAATGGTTACATTGGGAATATAGGCTTATGATTTAAAAAAAACTTACGGGAAGGTGAAGCAAAAAGAACATTATTCCATTTACAATCAGCATAATTGCAACTTGATTGCGAACATTTCGCGCTGCTTTACCCGCATCTGAGTCGTCTATTACACCACGTCGACCGAGTTGACGAATAATGCCACCAAACATAAACACACTCCCTGAAATATATACACATGTAAAATATGATAAACACATAGTCTAGCTATTCAGCGAAATGGTTATTCAAATCTTGGTTCTCTAAAGAACAGGGAGTCACTTTCGCGGAGAAAGAGGATGGAATCATCCTTCGGTGATCCGTGACCAGACGTTAAAAGTCACTGATACAAACAGCTCATTGTTTACCGATGGGGTCGTACTCATTACTCTATTGGTATAGGTGTGCCAGGATTTTTGTACTATAATAAATGAAACATTTACTACTTAATTATCGTTTTGACACTTCCGCTAAATTTGTTAAATGAAATTCCTAGATGACCATTCCAATGAGAAAGAACCTTTGCCCTCCAAGGTCACGGAATTACTCATGATGGCCCTATTATATATAAGGCGACCCGATTTGTGGCACACCCGTAACCTCAGATCCACTGAGTACCCTGGGATCATTTAACCCTTTAGTACATGTTGTAACAATAATGAGTGTCGTAAAATATACGTTCTTCGTGTACACCAAGGTTAAGCTGCTCTTTTCACTTGATAGGGTAACAAGATTTGATTGACATATGTATACTGACTCTACTTACCTACAGAAATAAAAATAAAGGTGCCTACTTCAAGTAAAGGCTCACCATGTGTCATCAATCTAAATAATCTTCGAGGTGTATAACATACTCCCATGGTATCGGGGTATTGGGAATACTTAGAAGAGTACGAAACACAGCCTTCAGTATACGTGCCCTGCATAACAGACGTAAATATTCCACATGCCAATGCAGATATCCAACAAAACACTATTATCTTTATAGTGCGTGATTTTGTCGCTATTGCTTTGTGCGTAAAAGGATGACAAACCGCTAAATAACGCTCGAAAGTTACCGCTCCAACCAAAAATAATGATGCGTAATAGTTTGTAAATGTAGTTAGGACGTCCGCATGGCATCCTATTGATCCAAGAAATCTCGCATCATCTGGAAATGGCGACGAGTGATATGCCATAATACAGTACCATGTACTGTAGGCCAAATATATGGAATCAGCAGCAGCCAGATTGACCAGGTACAGATTGGTATTCGATTTCATGTTTTTCGAATGAAAAACTAAGATAATGAATAGTACATTTAGTAGAAACCCGAAAATACCAATTGGTGGTTCGATTTTGGATATAACGACTGAATGTAATGGTGATCGAAGAAGTATCTCGACCCAACTGTCAGGCAAATATAACGTGTTATTCTCGGTACACTTCATGGTTTATTTCGAATGTATATATACCCTGTATGGGAAACAAACACGTGATGAAAACTATAGAGATTTTCAGAAAGAAAACACACATGCTTCATGAAAATGTGAATCAATTAGATGCTTTACCTCAATCCCATGGTAATGCTCAGAATATTAAAATGCTCGTATTCTGACGGAATAAACATCATGTGTTAACATGGGATTCTGTTAGATTCTGTATTCTAGATAACAGAATGTTCATAATCCCATGTTACCACCATGCCACTCTAGTTGTATTGATCAGTGCAACCACTTGGTAAACTCATTCAGTTGCGAATCTTATTACGGTATACTTAATAAAGACTAAACCTACTTTCTATCAATTCGTTTTTGAAATAGTTGTGGGCAATCAAAACACGTTATTTGAAAGCTTCTCATGGTAAAATAATCCTAGCTATTGTCAAACCAATACTGTAGTTAAAAGTGATAATACTTACATATAACGACGACCAGCGTGTAACTCAACCGTCGACCAGTTGACTACATATAGAAAAAAAATTCTAACCATGGTTTAAAAGCAAAAGAAAATGTTGTGTAGCCCTCAGCGACCAACTCTAAAACCGCCAAAGGGACAGCGCGTAGCGGTCATATTGAATGATGTAAATACACATTAACCAGTGATTCGGTATAGGAAAGAGCTTTATCGTTCTTCTTTTTCTCCCTTTATTTTGTTCCTTTATAGGAAAGCGTTCTAGTGAAGTTATGCGTTGCTAGTAGGAAACAGTCCAATATTGGATATATCAAACCATCTATGTTGGATATATCCTTGATGTATTATAAAAGTAAGACATTCGTACGTTAGACTTGTTACATTACAGAATAAAACTTTTTTGCAAAAACATTAACGTTTATTATTACCCAATTGGTCTCTAAAGCATTTTAGTCTGCCCAGGTGGACCACAATTTGTTTGTTTTATATTCAGGAAGGTTTGTGTACAAAAATGAAAAATATGCCATTTGCTGACTATTGAGGCCCTATTATCAAATTTGATAGTTTAGACATCAGAAATTAGACAAAGTAATGTGTCGAAATAATTAAATGAACATTAAACTGAAACTCATCGCATAGGGAAAAGTACCCCTCTATTTCAATTGGTACTGGACGAGATTCTTCTACCGCTGGGAAAGACCAGGTAACTTCATGGACAGACGTACAGGTAACTTCATGGACAGACGTACAGGTATAATGGTAAATGTAAGAATGGTAGTTGTTTTGATATTGCTTGCAATGTAGCAAACTTGAAAGACGTAATCTACAATGAACGTCTGCTGAGGCCGCTCTACAAAACCAGTACGTATGGCTCATACGTTTAAGTGACTTGTACGAATACTTATACGCTAGTTGCCAAAGTAATATTTGTATCACCAATACATACATATCTCTTATATATACGTATGATCCATACATACTGGATTTGCAGCGCGGTCTTAGTGGTCTTATAGATTCTTAGTGGTCTTAGTGGTGAAATGCCTAATATCGGGAAAGCCAATGACGGCATGAATTTCAAAATTAAGGATGCCAGCCTGTTCCTCCTCGTTTCCTAATCCCGAGCATAAACACACTGAGTGAAATTACATAAAAGAAATAACTTTGAGACTTACCGTTTCTGATACGCCGCCCATAAAAAGTGCAAAAGAATCATCGAATTTCCAAAATGGTCGCTTTTGCATTTAAATTGAATATGTTCTAAATATGCTTGCATGGCTTTAACGAAGATCATTGAACATATTATCCGTTCAAATATGTGGGCCGTATTCTCGTACGTATTTAAACGCGGTTTTAAGCTTAATACGAGTGTAACTTTGACTTTAAACGCAATTCTCGAAAAGTTGTTTAACTTAAACACGTGTCTAACTCATTGAAAAGTGTCTAACTTTATGTATGGTATGGTAGAATACGGCCCTTTACGTGTTTGTATTTATTAATTTTTGTGTAATAGTATTTTGCAAAAATGAATGGTAAACATTAGGGGTCGTATCTACTATATTGTCAGAGAGCGATTCCCAACAAGTACTTATCATTACTATTAAAGATTAGTCAAAATACTGACGAAAGAAGACTTCAGGTTATAACTTTTAATGCATTGCGTAATGATCAAAAGAGCAGAAATGTCATTTAGGGTGTCAGAGATCAATGTTTAAAGGTCTGGAGCTACTACTAAAATGACTGAGGCAATTTAACAAACGATTATTAATTATTATGAACAGAAACGTAGCGATTAAATTACAACAGAATAACGAGTTCAATAATACAATGTACGTTATGAACATGTGTGCATTCGCACCACAGTGCCATACATAGACGATTCCATGTTTGATAAATCTCTCAAAAAGTTCGTAATATCAATGAAACGGCACAAGGTATTCGCCTTTCTAATGGTACCTAAATTGTAGCAATGACTTGTTTTAGTGTTCAGCCATATGCTTGGGAATATGTCGATAGTTCGTGCTCAAATGTCAATAGAGCAACGTTGTATAATTGATATTGCCAATATAACACTTCATTGAACAGACAAAAGAATTGTTCAGATTAAGACCATCATATATTCTTAATCAAGTGAGTGCTTAATATTGGAATCATTGGAAAAATGAACCCTCAGCGTTATCCCGTTATCCGTTGATATGTTTCACAATACGAAATAATCCCGAGACATCCGAGACCTAAAGGCGATTGACAAGAAGTTCCGAATGTCTTTGAGAGGAGTTTGCAATTTAATTTGCCATTCACTTGTCGACAGTGCGTTGAGTGTTCTCCTTGCTCACATACTTGTATGACATGAACGTTTTCAGGATTTCATGACGGTATCTGGGATTGCTCGCTCCATAAATCAACGGATTCACAGCAGAATTTACATAAAGAAAAACACTTGAGTACCACGTCCATGATAAGTACATATTCCTTGGCATAACAGAAATGCTAAACCATCTGGCTATGATTGCGATCGTTATGATTATTTTCTTCTGAAAATAAGAATGATAGTAATAAAATGGGTCATCAAATTCATAATGGATCATATATAATAGCTTAATAATAAACTAACGCTATATTAGGCACTCTGGGGAAGGCAATCGATTGCTTATGTAAGTCTTTCCGGATCCAGAAAGATGCAAGCGAGCACATCGCATTTGAATTGAATTCATTTGAATTGAATTGAATTAAATTAAATTAAATTAAATTAAATTAAATTAAATTAAATTAAATTAAATTAAATTAAATTAAATTAAATTAAATTAAATTAAATTAAATTAAATTAAATTAAATTAATTAAATTAAATTAAATTAAATTAAATTAAATCAATTCAATTTCAATTTCAATTGAACTCGCTTTTTCTTCAAAATGATGTCAATATACAAATAATTATGAGATGTTCAAGTAAAAAGTACTCAATAGTTGCCGTATTTTTTCAGCGTAATGTTAATGAGAGTAATACATTACAATGTAATTTTATAATTTACGTCATTCCCTATAAACGTAATAAAAAAAGTATAAAAACAAAAATTGATTTGTTTAATACGCGTTAAATGTATTGTGTGATTATATATAGAAAGACCTCTTGTAACGTTCTTCATGACTACGCTAGTGTATGCTTCCCCTGTTTCGTGGCGCGATCAGACCGGGTCAAACTCACTAGTCATAAGGGTCGCTAGTCATAAAGGTCACTAGTCATAAGGGTCGTTAGTCATAAACCCTAATCCTAACCCTAATCCTACCCTAACCCTAACCCTAACCATTATACCCTACCCTAACCCTAACCCTAACCCTAACCCTAAACCTAACCCTAAACCTACCCTAACTCTACCCTAAATCTAACCCTAACCCTAAGATACTTTTATGACTAGCGCACTCGTGGTATAGGGAAATACACGTTATGACTAGCGACCATTATGACTAGCGGGTAGACCCATCAGACCGACTATCATAATGCTGAATACAATCTGAAGATTTGGTAAGCTGACTCCACGGTGCAATCAGATGGGCGGACATCCACGCAGGTAAATAGGACACATACTGACCCTTAGAATCACGCATCTCATTATACCGTTCAATAAGCGACATAACAATCTCGGATGAACAATATGTACTACAAGTAAAAGAAACAGATATACACCTAGCACATAAAGTCCCTGACCAGGTGCTTTGAGGTTGGCTAATTCAAAATATATAATCGGTACCAAAAATCTTGAGATATACTTTAAATGAGCAAATTTCTTCTCCGCAGTTTGATACCTCATTCAACAAAACCGAAAGGATAGTTTTAAAGTTATGGCGATTTCAATGACCGCGCATAACAATAGCAAAGTTGCACTAGGTATAGGAAATCATTGATTTGTGTGACAGTTATGACAGTAATCACACACAATTCAATGAATACCTAGTGCAACTTTGCTGTTGTTATGCACGGTCATTGAAATCGCCATAACTTCAAAACTATCCTTTCGATTTTTTTTGAATGAGGTATCAAACTGCGGAGAAGAAATTTGCTCATTTAATGTATATTTTAGATTTTTGGTACCGATTATATATTTTGAATTAGCCAACCTCAAAGCACCTGGTCAGGGACTTTATGTGCTAGGTGTACATTAAATACCGGTAAATGCAAAAGGAAAAACACGCATCCATTGATGATCAGCATTCGTGAGACCTGTCGTTTAATCGTTTCATTTCGTTGATTTTCGGCGTCCCCGTCGTGGATATCATTACGTTTTCCAAGAGTGATAATGATTTGTGCAAACATGAATACACTAGCTGTAATATAAGTCCAACATTAATGAGAACCAGTATCTAGTATACTAATTAAAAACCGTAATGTAATTTATGATGCAACTATGCAACTAAGACAAAAACTATAAACTTATTGTTCGTATAGCTTCATATACTAGTATTTTTTTGCCAAAAATGTTCCGTCAGTGCATTAAACTGTATTTAGGATGGCTTGAACACAGACAAATCATTCATTGAAAATTGTACATTGCAAATAATGTAACTAAACCATCTAATTATGAATTAGCTAGGCCTATGCACCCATCATTCACATTCGACCATGTAACACGTGTTTACATTTTGACCAATAAATAACACAATTCGATGTACCGGTATTCTCACTTACCACTCATTAATATGGAAAAGCTTCCAAACTCGAGTATATACGCCGTAGAGTTTGTTATTTTATCATTTAAACTGATACAATGTCCTATTTTTAGTATGATGTAATCTTCATTATCAAATTATTCATTGAAAATATTATTGTACATTGCAAATAGTGTAACTAAACCATCTAATTATGAATTAGCCATGCACCCATCATTCCCATTCGATCACGTAACACGTGTTTACATTATGAGCAATAAATAACACAATTCGATGTACTCTCACTTACCACTCATTAATATGGAAAAGCTTCCAAACTCGAGTATATACGCCGTAGAGTTTGTTATTTTATCATTTAAACTGATACAATGTCCTATTTTTAGTATGATGTAATCTTCATTATCTATATACCGTGCACACCATCCATAATAGTGGGCATACTGGGGCACGTGACATGATGCAATCGCAAAGGATATAATCCAACTCGTCAGTATGAGTTTCCTTGTCCGTGTTGTTCCCGTTATTTGCCTATGTTTAAACGGGAAACAAATCGCCAAGTATCTTTCGATTGTTACAACAGTCACTAGTATCAGAGAGGCATAGTAGCATGTTAATGGCACAATGGCGTCGATGATACAGCCAGACGGTCCCAGGAATGACCAGTCCGGAGCAACTGGCGTCTTGAAGAACGCAACGAAGTTAATGATTGACTTGAAAACAATATAGATCATGTCGGCAAATGCTAGATTCACCAGGTACGTGTTTGTATCAGTTTGCAAATGTGTTTTCGTCAAAACAATAGCAATAAATGCCGCGTTCAGAAATAGACCTATCAACGCGATGACCGGTTGAATGTAGCCAATGAGGATGCTGTCCGATTTTTCCCTACCGAACATTGTTACCAGATTGTAATCAAAAGTATATGTGTTGTTCACTGTACACTCGAGTGAATCATCTCCAAATCCGAACAATTTTGCTGCCATCATTCAAAACCGATGTTTCAGCACTTATTCGTTATACCAAAAACACCTATATACAAGTATAACTGTATTAAAATGCGCCAGTAGGATTGCTTTTTCCGCGGAGAAAAACAAGAACCTCAACATGTCCACCGAATTGCAAAGCTTCATCTGGGCGTATAACCGGTATTATGTTTTCAGTGCTATACAACGTAGGTCTCACTTAATATCCACTGTATCGCTGTTTTCGGTCGTACTGCATATCCAGTGCATATGGCTCATACGTATAAACAACGTGTACGCAAGACTTATACGATAGTCACCAAATTACTATTTTGTGCATCATCATATGTTCAAGAACCATTGAATAAGAACTGAGACCAATTCAAAGATGTAGAAATATTTGCAGTGGTCTCAGTTTAATCTTTACGGTAGTATGTACGTACACACCACTACCGTATTATAGGTCTTTGAAGACCATCGTATAAGTCTTGGGTATTAATAAGTCACGTATACGAATGAGTATGTACAAGTTTTGCAGTAATTCCTTAAAGAAATGTACTAGTAGTTTCTACACAAAACTGATCAATGAGAAGGCTCATTAATACAAAGTTGGCAGAAATGTTTACTGTGCGTCACGTATTGCCATTTGCAATAATCACCGCCCAATATTGCTTCATGTACGTTATTCTGCTAAAAAACACATCCTTGCAGATATTATCTCTAAAGAATGACCAAATTTATCTTTTCAATTTCCGTTCATAAAATGAAAAGAGAGACCTATATTACTGAAAACATAAATACCGGTTATACGCCCAGATGAAGCTTTGCAATTCGGCGGACATGTTGAGGCTCTTGTTTTTCTCCGCGGAAAAAGTAATCCTACTGGCGCATTTTAATAAATAACAGCGAGGCAGATAACTACCGCAAAGTTCCACAACTTAAAACAAACATAACAAGCCTCGACTCATATCCCAACTTAAAAAGCAAGGACATGAGCCGGTGCATTTTAATAGGGGGAAATGGCGCGTCACATGTACATGCCATCTAGCATTTCTTAGAATACAGAAGAGTTATGGAAGTACCATGAAACGTTACATCTGGAAAGGCAAATTCAGTTGGTAAAACCGCACGTGCATTGCATCGAGTTCATATTCAAATTCTAAAATGCCAGTAATCGAGCCAAGGAATCAGCTTAATAATAATATTTTCATCAACAGCTGCCAGCCAGGAAACATATGGTTTTGTCAAGCATATTATTTACTTCAATGAATTTCAACAAACCTGATGAATCTTTTCAGCGAAATCAACAGAAGGCATTGCAGAATATCTTTGGTCTCCCATAAGATCCAACATGTCGTCCTGTCGTAACGGTGTATTAGGGTGTTCAGCGATAAAATCGCCGGTTACATATACACTGTATTATACCTCACTCTTCTTGGTTGCCGTTGTAACTGCCGAATGATACCTCGCCATATGCCATCCGTTGAAACATCAGGTAATAATAGCGAGTGAAAGTCGGACATGGAAACTCGCTGGCGGTTGTTGGTTATCTGCGTTGCTTGGAGCATGAAAGTAACAGTTACTTTCATGCTTGGAGGTTTTACGCTCACCCGAGGGGGTATTACAGTGAAGCTTGCTACGTTTATACATATTCCCACTTGCCACGTGACCTCGGAATTTGTACTGCATTTAATTTACAGTTCACAGGGTTAGATATACCTCGAAGGTACAATACATTATTAGATGTGGATCATTTTTTAACATTTCTAGATGAGATTGTTTTGTTTACAATCTTATGAAGATCACTGTTTTGGTTTATCGTAAAGCATACCGAAATACGCGTAATGCTTTTAAATGTATTGCACCTACGCATAATGCATTTAAAAAGTAATTGCACCTACTAACAAACAAACACGCAATACGTACGTTGTTCATTGTTGCTATTAGTTTCTGCTAGTGGTATGATTTGAATTGTACATACGGTTTATATTCATTAATTAAAGAAAGTAAAACGTATGAACAAAATGGAATATTTAATTGATATGTTCATTTATTGATTGGGTCATCGATCGTACATGCAGTTCTCTAGAAATGAGGCGAATCAAACACTATGCTGGTTCCCTGCACTCTGGATCCCCGTGCCAACTCATCCTATGGATGAGTTGTGTGGAGCCTATTTATGCAGGGAACCAACATAATTAAACAAGTGATATAAGTTCATCCATAGCGACCCAATACAACTAGAGTGACATGGTAGTAACATGGGATTATGAATATTCTGAATACAAAATCTAACAGAAACCCATGTTAACACTTGTTGTTTATTCCGTCAGAATGCGAAGACATATTTTGAACATAGTAATTATCATCGGATTGAGGTCAAACATCCCATGTTACTAACATGTGCTAGTTTTGGAAGGCTAGAAGAAAATGTTCACACGGCGATAATCCAGGTTTATCTAAATATTGGACATTGAGCCTGTCATACGTGGTCTGTATGACTGACAAGAACCAATTGAACAATTAATTTGCATATGACTGAATTTAATAAGTGCCTTTATCATATAGAATAGTAGTATACACCCAAGTGGAAACGGGTCACCAACTTTAAATCAACGTATAGGCCTATAGACCTTAAATAAGTACACTGGAAACCATGTGTTCCATTAATACCATTTCAAATTTTATTTTGACAGACTACTACATTATAATGATTTTTTTTTTGTTCTTAGATTTACAAGTTTAAAAAAAATAAAGCTTGCTGATCCCGATGGATTTACTTAATAATATATTGTATACAATATATCACCTTCACCAAATTCTACACTATAGACGGATTTATAATTGAACGAATACATTGAAGCAGCGTTGTATGTACATTGCGCAAAGCGCGCACAACTATGACTGAGCGTGACAATTTCGGGCGCGATTATCTGTGTGCTGCGTGCGTGGTGTTCGTTCAATTTTAATCACACTATAGTACCCAATAGGCACACACGGTTTTTAACAACACCACTGGATTAGCTTATTGCCTATTTTGTAGATTGATTCCATTAAATATTTCAAAATATCACATAATTTCATGTTAAAACGATTTTTTCTTTGGACTTGAAAACTAGTTGTTGCGTATTGCCTAACAAATTCCAGTGATTTATCGTCAATGTGTATATTTTCAAATGTTACTATACTCGTCGCTTGCGTATGTTGGCCTCAGAGGAGCAATCCTGGCTAGCGTCACTTTGCCGCTTTTGCTGACAATTAGCACGCCCTCTATCGGATGTCATTACGGCCGCCACATTGGAACAGGAAAAGTAATGAGTAAAAAAATACTAATTATACTATATATCACCTTATCATACTTAATCTTATACAATATACAACACAATGCTTCCTAAATATTTACAAATAGAAGTTTACCTAAATACATGTAAAACATTTTAAATTTGAGATTAATAATATAAAACCAAATAATGTACTAAAACTATATTACATGAAATGACATTGTACAAAGAATATTTCTTCATGTTTGAATTTAGACATTGTTCACAATCGTTCGTCCTTCAACTGTATTTTCGTCACAATCTTGTTTTTGTTTTATACAGCGTTTCCAAATACGATAAATTGTTAGTTATAAACGTGTATAGTTGTATTTATAGGTTAAAGGTGTATGTTCCGATCACTTAAGCTTTATTTCTCACATCAAAATATTTTGATATCAGAAAAAAATCAATTTATGTTCCATTTAGACCTTATAGGCCAAAATGCAGTGAATTACTGCCAAAGGTGGTTAACCACCTGGCCAGTTTGTGTACTACTCAATGGGCAAATGTCATGTCACTTTGTTCTTCTAAAATAAGAACCATTGGAGTTATGCAACTCAAACTTTGAAATATGACTATGTTAAGGGTGACCCTTCATGTAGAATAGAACACATCAAGTTGGAAATCGGAACACCTACCTTTAAAAGGCTGGGTTTAAAAGTAACTTGAATTAAAGTTCATACCACTCTTTGTTGGATTGATGACAGTGTGACCTAAAGTGTATCATTTCATTGGTTCTGGATCTTGATGAACTATATTCAATCTTTCATTGGCATTTTAACCCCTGCCTATTTTGTGCTTCTTGTAATAGCATGTTCTCTGAGTTGCAGTGAACCAATCGAATGGCTCATCAGTGCTCTTTATAAAGAATTACTTTTAATCAGTCAGTTCATTAACCTTGTTAATGTATGTCAGTCTATTGTTCACATTTGCTCTTTATATATAGGCTTAAAATATTGGTGTTCGTCACACAAATTCATTATTTACATTTACATGTACATCTATAGTGGGGGATTGTGATAAACACGATTTGCCCATATCTTATAATTTCGTCTGCTTAACACGTAATCTCAGTTTATACAAAACATATCAAATAATATGTTAGAAAAATAAAGAACAACTTAAGTTGGAAGACCAACTCCACTGTACAATATAATACTTAGGTTTACACATTACCATCTCGTTGCCAAATTGAACAATTCTGACCACCATATCTACCTCCTTTTAGACGGCGGCGGACAGTCTCGTACATGTGATAAACATTTACGATTAAAAGGCATGTAAGAGGCTACGTTGGCAATCGAATACAACACACACATAAGTGGGGAAATGCTAATAGTTTTTACACTGGATTTGGTTTTCGATGCCTATTGCTTTAAGAATGTCATATTGTAATTTTAATAAGTAGTTGTAAATGATATACCGTAAAACGGGGTGAATAGGGACATGGGGTGTTGTCCCTATTCACCCTGTTTTACGGTACACAAACTGGCCGGGTGCCATTTTTGTCCCTATTCACCCCCCCCCCCCCCCCCCCCCCCCCTGTCCCTATTCACCCCGTTTTACGGTAACCAATATTTAAGTTACAAACCATGGCAATATAATTTCAGGCATTTTCTGCCACATCTCAGACGACACTGGACACGGGCGTTTTCACGAATATTCAGGTAAAAATATGCGAACGAGGTTACATGATCAAGTGAATGGGACGAACGCTAACAACGGTTTAAATTCAAAAAATGATACTGACACTGCGGATGGTTAGCCACCCACAGTGGTTTTAAGATGAAATAATTTAGTTCCAACGTGTGATGAATTTTATGGGGTCATAGAATCAAAATCCATTGTTACATTGAAACCAACGGAAATTCAAAATTAACGGCCGTTCGTGTCCACCGTCGTCTGCCACATCTGTCGACATTTTTAACGCCCTCTGTTGGCTAGAGGTACAGTAGATGACGTTAAAAGATTCCGTTGTTTACATACGATAGTTCATGTTTATAACGATCACAATTATTATGTTTAATAATCAAATACAAATAAATACATTTTCACCCATGGGCGCAATATTTGTCACCCTGTTGATTTATTTCCACACACCCTCCCCTTCCCATTTTGAATTCTTTGCTATAGTTCGGTCAGTTCCAAATTAGCGAAACCTGTTTACAGCGGCGAATGAATCCGGAAGAGCGTCGCGCGCAAAACTCTCGCATGGCGCAATATGGCGCGCAATGTCGCAGTGACATTGCATGCGTGACGCTTGCGTATATGGGCAGCGATTACCGCCAAAAGGGTCTCAAATTAGAGAAAGGTCTCAAAATCACGGAAAGGTCTCAAAAGCATTACAAAGGTCTGAAATAACAGAAAGGTCAAATAAGTTGTGTGTCGAATAAGATCAAAAAGCAAAGTAAGATCAAATGCGGGCGTGCGTCTCATACGGTCATGTTGGTGTGTGTCGAATAAGATCAAAAATCAAAGTAAGATCAATGCGGGCGTTCGTCTCATACGGTCATGCTGGTGTGTGTCGAATAAGATCAAAATGTTGAGAAAGGTGTCATGAGTGAGTGTATACCGTAAGGTCAGATGTGTGTATACCGTAAAGGTCAAATGTGTGTATACCGTAAGATCAAATACTGCGCGTGTCGTTATTGTCGCTGGTGTGTGTTGATCAGAATTTTGGGAGAAAGATCAAATACGCGTGTCGTTATCAGAATTTTGGGAGAAAGGTCTCAGCCCTCGTTACGGGTTTGTATCTCTCATGTTGTACGTAAAGGGACGATAGGGCCGATAGAACGCTAGTATGATTTGACAGATTCCATCTAATAATGTAAAAGAGATTGAGGCTACAGGCTGTTTATAAAGGCACACCACTAAATAAATGTCCATTGAACGTGTAGTACATTTGGGTAGCGGTATGGTGTAGCAGTCCCAAGTATGCAAATGAGCTCACTGAATACAATTGCCTGGTTTACAACCGGAACTACTTTACGGAGTAAAGTGCATCAATCTCATTTACATACTTGGGAGTGATACACACGACCCTTACCTACATTGGCCATAGTTCAAGCGCGTGTTTGGTTTTGACCCCATGTAGCAATATTTGAAGTACTTTTGATGCATGAATGTTTGGGGTAAAATATTAATTTTAATTTTACACATGTTTTTTGATATAACGTATCTATACATTTTTCCGTTAGGAGCCCATGAATGATGATTAGCGCATTTCACTTTAGGTACTATTTTAAACGACGGAAGGATTTAGTGGTGCATGGTGCGCTGCAAGCCCATTTGGTATAAATCCGCCACTGTAACTCCCCATCCCCCATTTGGAATCAGTTTGTACCATTGCTTAGATATTTAGACTCTCTGTTAACATTAACCAAAAAAATCAATGGATTGATTGATTGATTGATTGATTGATTGATTGATTGATTGATTGATTGATTGATTGATTGATTGATTGATTGATTGATTGATTGATTGATTGATTGATTGATTGATTGATTGATTGATTGATTGATTGATTGATTGATTTGATTGAATGATTGATTGATTGATTGATTGATTGATTGATTGATTGTCAATCAATCGTAAGTACCATACCAAAGGAAAGGGGTTTGTAATTATTTTGATTTTTTTGTTAGATATTTAGACTCGCTTGCTTGCTTGCTTGCTTGCTTGCTTGCGTGCGCATAGTAGCCTGCGCCTAAATACCATCATATTCGATCGACCCTTTGAACGTGCAGCATGAGGCTAAAACTTCGTAACGAGAGCTCAGACCTTACTTTGCGTTTTGACCTTACTTTGCTTTTTGATCTTACTCGACACACCACGGCTGTTTGATCCCACATAATTTGTCCGTTTTATTCTGAGAACACCGTAACTTGCTGGCCCGGTTCTGGTTTTAACTTATTCAAGTACCTGAATATACTGGTCATCTTTTGTAGACATTTCCAGAACATTTTGTTGGTCCATTTCTGAGAAATAGTGCTTTGCATATTATTATTTACTATAATAGCGCCCTCATCGGCCACATTTCCCATAGAGTTACATGTAAAATGTGTGTAAAGTAGAAAATGCCGACAATTTAAAAATGGCTCGAACAATTTTCGTGAAATTTTCACCGCATACTCGTATTCATTAGCGCTACCTAAATCAGGTCAAACCATAACTGGGCCACTGTGTTATTTTTTGTTATTCCATAATTTTAATTATAAATCGGACAGTCAAACAGCCGTGACACACGCCAGAGATGCACGCACCCCCCCCCCCCCCCCCCCCCCAACATGACCGTATGTGACGCACGCCCGCATTTGATCTTATACTTTGCTTTTTGTCTTATTCGACATGCGACACACACTGACCGTATGAGACGCCCGCATTTGATCTTACTTTACTTTTTGATCTTATTCGACACACACCAGTATGACCGTATGAGACGCACGCCCGCATTTGATCTTACTTTGCTTTTTGATCTCATTCGACACACACCAGCATGACCGTATGAGACGCACGCCTGCATTTGATCTTACTTTGCTTTTTGATCATATTCGACACACACCACATAACCGTATGAGACGGACGCCCACATTTGATCTTACTTTGCTTTTTGATCTTATTCGACACACACATTAGTGACCTTTCTGTTATTTCAGACCTTTTTAATGCTTTTGAGACCTTTCCGTGACTTTGAGACCTTTCTCTGATTTGAGACCCTTTTGGCGGTAATCGCTGCCCATACGCGTATGCCAAAATCGCGCTTATACGACCCTAATGCTACCCCTGATGAGGAAGATCAAACATTGTTTAACCTTAATATATGTAAATGGTGTTTCCCGTTCCCTCAATGCACAGCATCTGTGGCATGAGTTGAAATAAAATAATTAAGGCCACTTAAAAAAAATGTTGTGTGTCTCTTAACACTGGTCAGAAGATGCCTTTGAAAAGTGACGGGAGAGGGTGGTTTTATTTCTAGTTACCGAATTATAAAATGAGCAATGTTGTCCACACTAAAACAAGAGGGCGCCATATTAGTACGGTGACATCACCTTGCATTATCTATAAAATTCACGAGCTCCTGCACGGAAAATATATTGACGGAGACCGATGTTCAAAAATAGAGTGCCCCAGAAACAGCCTTCCGGGCATTCCTTCAGCTACGTTCCGGCTATTTGTTATACCCAGCATAATGTTTATTTACAATGCAAAACTATACGAACAATAATACAAAATATATACAAAAATACTACGTGTACCTTATGTAAATTATGTTTATTTTGTGGTATTTGTTATATATACCTATGATATGGTATTCACATGTATCCGTGAGGTCAACAAAACAAATGTTCGTCTTAGAAGCACGTGGTTAAAAGGTAATACCGATATTACTTTCATCAGAAAAAAATGTTCGACCTTCGAAGTCGCTACATTAATACAAATCTGTTCGCGATATTTTACCGAATGTACTAGTCTTCTTAAGACATGGTTCACCGTTGCGTGATCTTTTGGATGTATTCCCGTGCACGTCTGTGATTTATACTCTCTAAGGATGAAACAGAAATTGCGGCTTCACGGTGCGAATGATGTCGGAAAGGTATTGGTATTAAAGTGGTGCAATACATTGGTCATGGACATAAACTCCCACGGCACCTGTATCAAAGATAATAATACAAGGAAAATTAATGTGACATCCTTTTGAAAAACCAATGAATATATAGACGTTATACATAATTTGCGATTTCATGTCTAAAGAGGGAGACATACTTGATAAACATACAATCTCGTACTTTTACTGCAATGTATAAATGAACTGTGAACTATGAAGTATGAAGCATTGTTTATGATTAGTGCAAAGTTCACCACATTGAAAAACTACATCACTCTCGTCTCGGCTACATCGTTAGCCTCGTTTCCGGAGCACTAATTGCTCTGAGCATGCTCAGTTGGATAGAACGGCCCTCTTTTGACGTAAATGCGCCAATTATGAATAACGTCTATTAATGAAGGATAACACCTAATGGTTTGAAGTTTGAACCATCACTTGAGGTGGTTATTGAGATATAAAAATGTGCCCAGCTTCATAAGTCTCACGTACATTACATTAAACCTCAATGTGAGGAGATTCTTTAGGGTTTATCCTTGATGTAAGGCAGCACGGAATTAGCCTAGCACAACATTTTATATTGGCAATATATAGATTAAGTCAAAACAAGTGTACTCAAAGCAAAATATTTTCTTAAAATATTTATTATCAACATATGAAAGCAACCAATAAATGGAGCAATAGATGCATTTATGCACTATCATCAGCAAAAAAAATCATGACATTTCATGGTATACCGTTTACCAGATATGACTATTTGGTAAAGTTACTGCATTTTGTAACCGAACACAATATTGAATATTTTACTCAATAATACTTGACATTAAAGGAATACCGTTCTATTCATTAAACCATGCATTATATGGTAGGAAAATAATTATCTAATGTTGATTCACAATTTTAATTGAACACAGAACTATAATATCTAATAAAACGAATTAAAACTGCACATCCCCAACCTGTGATTATTTGAAATTCGCGCCCGGTTGTCCGTGTCGATGACGTCATCGTCACTAAAACCGCCTCATCAGCAACAGGTCGCTTGACAGTATCACGCAGGAATTCAATGCATAAATTGATAATATCCATATATATGCAACAGAGATGCTGACATCTCGTAAGTCTTTCGTCATAGCTTTGATCAATATGGCGACGTCTATACATGTGATTGTTTTTCTTTCTAAAGCCGATTTTGTCTTTACGCGGTACTTTTAAAATGTTTAAAGTAAAGTGGTCTTTATAATAATAATGCTACATATCTGAGCGCTAAAATTACATGGCACGGATTTCCTTTAATGAACAAGTGGATGCATGTATGGTACACAATAACTAACTAATCAAAACAAATCAAAAAAATTCAGTTATTTTTTTCCAACATTAAATGTGAAAAAATGTCAAAACAATGTCATTATTACACACATTTGGCTTTTGTGATAGTCGGACTCAGTTTGGACTAGAGTGTGGACCGTTTTCAATAGTGAAATTCACGAATTGTAATATAAGATGAAATTCAAATACTTTAAATTCTAGTTACCACGTATATTACTATCACTTACGTTTATAATCCGATTTAATAACGACCGTATCTTAAAGCCTCGGTACCATCAGCTACATATGGTACACTAAATTCATTCTATAAGAGACAAAATATAATATAGTTTTCTTAAAACACGTTTAAGGTCAAGAAACCATACTTAAAATAAGACCCCAATCAAAACATTAAAGCAAATAATTGTTTTCATAATTGACAATGTTACAGTAAGATCTTAGGCTGGTCAGGAAGGGTATGAATACATATTCTAGGTAATTATTATATTTCAATACAAATAACTAATACTAATCCCAGCATCCAGTAGTAAAGCACTGTGCGCTGAGATAATTCCATTGAAATATCATGGTCCATTAGAGGAACGAATAATCGAGACTTTTTATATCGGTATCAGTATATAAATTGGGATTCTATTTCTCTATACAATTATGATACCAAACAAGTGGAAAAGTCTCAATGATTATTTCCTCTAATAAATGGATCATGATGTTTATGTACATTTCAATGCAAATCGGGTATTTAACTGTCTCCACCATGACAGTGCACAGCGCTTTTCTACTGCATGCTGGGATTACATTGAGGCAACCTCTGCAAATCGATGATAATGATATTTAAACTGTAACAACTATTCAACATATATATGAAATTGTGTGAATGTAGCCTACAAGATTCTTTTAAAGAGAAAGGATAATTGTTAATAACACGCATGTTTATTTCAAATGTTAAGAACAAGAGAAGCGAGGTATTCAGGGCTAATAAACGATGTCAATCTAGAAACTTTGTTTCTCTTTTATTTTATTTTATTTGATTACATTTAGGTCCTACGATCCTGCATAACCCAATAAGCCTCTATTATTAGTTTATTTCTATTTGGGCCCGTTAAATGTTTGAACAGATACAGACCGGGATGATCCATCCCCTACTCTTTACGAAAGATTCTGTAACCTTTTAATGTGCTCGGGTATTGCTCTTCCAATGCACGGGACCACCATTTCTACGTGAGTTCCGAACCACGGGTTTTTTGCTGCCATAAGGCAATCGTCACAATCACTTCGCTTAATTTACCTAGCTGCCTTCACGGCGCACAATATTTAAGCACTTAGATTGTAATCCCCAGATATTCTATTGATAGATGTAGGAAGTTGAATAGAGTCGGAAACGGTAAAGCAAATCCAAAATATTTGCGAAAATAACTTTATACAAGTGAAATTTAGATGTTAAATATAGTCGGCAGACTTAAAATGCAATCATTGTTTTTCTTTCTTTTTTTTAAATAGTATTTTCATATAAATCGCAATCCAGTTCAGTCAACAATGATGTATGACGGTGGGGGTGCGTCATTTGAGAAAGTCATGGTCTGTCAGAATCAGTCAATTGTGCGCCGCAAATTTGACTGAGGGTACAGTTTCGTCACATTAATGACACATGGGTCCATCATGGTACATGGACAAGTGACGCACCTCGGTAAAGTGACGCACCGTTAACTGGGGGTCGTATAGTGCGTCATACAACCGACTTGTTGTCTGCATGTGACTATACTTACAACAGGTCGGCGATCAATTCGTTGATCCACATATTCCCCTGAATATGGATTGCGGGTCACTGGGAACCGTTCTCGCTGCGGTCGTGCAATAAAATACAAACACAATAAGACCAAACCAAGTATAATCAGGAACCCTGCTCCTCCTGCGGCTATTCCAATAATCGATGTGGTTGACAGCCCGGATTCTATAGGGATTAAGACAACAGATTGTGAGATGGATATTGATTGACCTAAGGTCATACATACGCCTCTGGAATTGTTGATTATTTATTAATTATCCTCAATATGTGTTGGTGCATAATCTTGTGTGAAAGTCCAATTATTAGAAAGCTCATTGGCTATAGCCTACCAATCGGACGAAAAAGCTCGCGGTCGCGTAGAAGCACAACACTATCCTTCAGTCTCTGGCACACTTACAAAACACTGATTTATTGTCAGAACATAGATTGCACTTAAAATCTCTGAGACCAGGTTGCTCGGTTCAGACGGTTTACGAGGGTATTCTGTCATTGAAATAAATAATAATATAGGCCTATATGCATAATTAGAACAATGGAACTTACTAGTTTGACACTGCGATCCAGTGTAACCAGCGGTACACATGCATGTATTAGGGCCAATGCAGGTTCCTCCATTAGAACAGTCTTGGAAACAGGTAGCTGTAAAGTATGAACAATGATAATAAATAATTATAACATATTGCACTTAAATTATCTGAATATCGCCTTTAATTGTATCATGAAAGCGATCCCTTGTACGTTCGGCGGCTCAATGCGTTGTGTTGAACGAAGTGTCCAGCAAGCTTAACATTGCCCATCCTATGTTAGAAAAGTAATTATCGAGCCTAAATCGCGTAGTTATATTGAAAAATACATAATATTTATCATAAAAACAGATAAACACTCTTAACATGCATTTTTTTCTTGGTTCGCGGTGATTTAAAGCACCGGTATCAATGAAGTCATAGTTATACAATGCAATTGTACAAATTTGAGCACCAATAATCGTGACGTCATTGAAACCGTGGCTTTAAAAACCGCGATTTTTAACAAAAGAAATTATAATTGATAATGTTGTGTTTGCTGGACACCTCCTTTAATGTGCTGTGAATTGAGAGGACCGGAGTTAGAGTCCCCATAGGTGAATGTTCTTACTAAACGATTTTTTTAGTTTAGTTTCTTTCTTATTTTTTCCCCAATACTTTCGGGACCATTGTAATATATTTTCAAAATTTTCAGAATGGGTTTTTAAATAATCTGAATATCGCCTTTAATTGTATCATTTTTATTTTAAAAAAAATGTTTTTTTCTGTTAATATCATATTTTCCTACTTTTCCAAAATCGAATAATAGAAGAAGCCTAGAAAAAAATGGGTAGGTCGGGCACGTAGAACACGGTTTGTTTTCGTTGGAGTAGGTGGCTATATATCCTTGCATATATTTTGAAATAATAACAAACCCTTCCATCTATAGACATACTCGATGAGACGTCACTAATCATAACGGAAGCGAGGCCCATCGTGTTAAACTACGTCACTTGTGACGTAATTTAACACAAAAGAGTATGTCTCCCTCTTTAGCCTGAAATCACCAATTACGAATAACGTCTATAGTTCAATCAGTTCCAAATCGGCGAGAAATATTCGGTTTTTATCTATTCAAACATATAAGCACGATTTTGGCATACGCAAGCGTCACGCATGCAATGACTGCGACATTGCGCGCCATATTGCGCCATGCCCGCGTTTTGCGCGCGACAATCTTTTGAATTCATTCGCTGCTGTAACAGGTTTCGCCAATTTGGAACTGACTGGACAATAATCATTCCAATCCAAATGTATCTTACCAGTGACTTGTGTTTCAGAGGGTGTAATAACTACACCGCTTCCAATATTGACAGCATTGCCATCTTGATCACCAACTGCAGTATTTATGATGTTAGTGATGTCATCTACCGAGGCCTGTGTATTCGTCGCAAACATTAGGTTAAAATCAGATATGACACTCCCACAAGTAAAGGCGGTTATAATGAGATCAGTACAACCCGGTATTGGAACACAGAAGATCCCCACAAGCTGTTCGTATTAGTAAAAGACAAATATAAACGGAAAATTCGATGAGTAAGGAACCATGATATTGGTCACACAAAACTGTTGGTATCATTAATAAAACTATGAGATGTACGTGGAAGATGGCTTCTCTCTATTACTCTAAATTAATAATCAAAATACGGTGGGCACGTATGGTCGCATATTTATGGTCGCATATTAGATGTCAATGCGACAAATGGATTATATGATTCCAGAAAATGCATCAACCAATGCTGGAACTAAATTATGTCATTCTAACACCGCTCGAATTGGAAAATTATTCCAATGTCAATATCTTTTTTTGGAATGTTATCCGTCATTAACCGTTCGCTGCATTCGGTCAGTTGATAACGTATTACCTCGTACGCATAATTTTACTTAACATATTCGTAAACGAGTCCATCTCAGCTCCAGCATCGTCTGAAAAGTCATGTTTCGTACAACGCCCACTATAATAGATATCCTAAGAATACATATTTCTTTTATCTTACTAATCGCAAACTTTTACCATCGTTGTAACCTTGTCGCTAACCTTCCAGTCAAGTCCCCTGGGTTATTGTAATATATTCTTCAATCGTATTCTTCAACGCTTTTCGGCTATTTTGCCATTGCGCACGCAACTATTACTTTTCATGACAGTATTACGATCTTATGAGTTCCGGGTTGACAATCTTTTTTTATTCGCGCTGACCAGATTGATTTTGGTCTTACGATTGGTTGTTTTATTTTCCTATTGAATTCATTGAGAGCTTGACGTACCTATATGTGTTTCTTCTAGTCATCTGTACGAATAACCTAATAGCGTTGCTCAATGGCTCATGATTGTGTCTTTGTCTTTTTTGTCAGGTTGTTAGTGTTATAGGCTAGGTCTTTTTTCAATGGGATACAGTTATTACATTTAGGCTAAGTCATTAAGTCATTTAAATGTCCCAAATAAAGCTGTCACAACCATGCTTACCGTTTAAACAAATTAACGATATATTTCACTGCATACATAATGTTGTATGTACTTATCTACCAAATTAAATTTCATATGAACTTCTTTCAATTAAACATGATCAGATTCTGTATTCTTAAACAGCTAAGAAAGTTTAAACAATCTCATTGGTTCTCAGAGATATCGGCGACATCTAGATGAGACAACTTAACACGGGGAGGTAGGGCTTACCTTTTAACAGTGCGCCCGACCTTCACAATGCGTGCGTGGTTTGTTCCATAACGCGCACTTCTGCCGTGCGTCTTTAGCGCTTTTCCTGCGTTTATGCCGGCGCCACGACGCTTACGCATGGTTTACTCATCGCATGTGATTGGATGGAATGTTTGTGGGTTATTCGATCCTAGCAGGGGTAAAAGTTGTCAAATGTGGACAATAAAATGTACTTATTTCTTTGATAAATGTCTAAAGTATGATTGTTTAAGAATGAGAATAAAGGTATTGTTTTAGACCGTACCCGTGTTATATTGTCTGACATAAATGCGTTCGATAGTATTATTTTTTGCGTAGAACAACTACTTAAAATAATACTACCGTCCGCATTTATGTCAGACAATATAACACGGGTACGGTCTAAAAACAATACCTTTATTCTCTAAGTAATATCCACACTGCGATAATGTCACGCTTCATCCCCACCGTGAGAATATGTTTACATTTTAAAAATGTCCGTGATGCATCCTTACGTCATCAATGGTTAATAATGAAAGAATGCAATATTCTGCTTTTTGTTTCAAATAAGACCATATTTGTCAGTTTATACTCATAACAGTAACACAAATTTACCTTTGGTTTGAGAATGTCTACCAGATCCTGGAATTCTTGCGTAGATGGGTCTAAAATTTGCGGAGTACATTCCACTTCGACATTATCTATTGAAAAAATTGTTATTGAAGCCGTAATGATACCGCGTGTAATCCCGCCACCTATCGGACTACCTGTTGACGAAAAAGGATGTTTTGGAATTAAATAGTAACAAAATTATCTCATTAATGCCTGCTACTTTCTTATTACCAAAGCATAGGAGCGCTCAGGATAATTGCGCTTGCCACTCCACAGTGGCAACGAGTGGCAACGGCGCAATGAGAAGTGGATATCCGTCGTGATCATACCTCCCTTCTCCAACATGGCCAATCGCCACCAGTTTTCCTCAGTTTTTGCACAAGTTAATGTATTCTTTTCTTTTTGCGTGTGTTTTCAATCGAGATAATATTACGCTAAATATTGGTCTTAATTTCAATCAGAAGATTTCATCGATATAATTCCAAAATTGAACTTACTGTTCCAGACAGTTTCGTCGCTAGAAACGACACTAGAAACACCAAATGGATTAGAGAATCCGTTTGGATCCATCACAAAGCCAAAAAGGCATGAAATATCACCTCATGAATGGCGACGAGGAGGCCTACCAACTAAGTCACTTGTACGATCAATTGATCCATAATACTTCATCAAATACATCCCGTGACGTCACCAGAAAGTGAATTCCTTCCAACCCTGGATCAACGGTCATACACCATTGAGAAAGACATCCGATCGGACGTCGAACTGTCTGGATCAGTAAGTTCAATTTTGGAAATATATATATCGATGAAATCTTATTATTATGTTTCCTTGGATTCCTGATGAAATTATTCTCTAATTGTCTTTTTTTTTCCACTAACATTTGGAAATACACCTAAAATCAACAAAAAGTCGGGACCCAAAAGTTCCTGAATTCGAATCCCATTGTTATCAGATATAAAACTTACCTTAAATTATTTGTTTCATAAGATGGGGAAAAGTTCAAGTCCCAATACCTAGACTAGGCTGATTCATGATAGTTTTTGTTATAGGTAACACCTAAATGATCCTTGTATAATATTTCCCTACCTATTTGACAAAACTGGCCTGAAAAACCAACGACACATGCACACGTGCCGGAAGCAGTACATGTTCCACCATTAATGCAATTAGGATTGCAAGCATCAGCTGAAACAATGAACAAAGATAGTATTACGAATAAATTATGTTACAAAATGATCTGCAGGCCCAACCGATCCAATTTATTTAAGCCTCTGTGTATACTATTTTCAAACGTAAAATAACTGTTATTCTTTGTTATGGCTTGTAGTATCTATCTGAACAATTTGAGACATTTTCGATTAAATTCGGAGCATCTAGACAATCTGACACCTGTACTGACCTGTGATAACGTTAATCTAAATACATCTGTACAAATCTTGTCACAAAGCCATATTTACCTATTTCACATCTAGGTCCAGTCCACCCCGTGATACACCTGCAGGTATTAGACACTCCGTTACAGGTACCTCCGTTCTGACATGAAGGGTTACAGTCAACTATAAACATGAAAATACAAGAATTGTGTCACAAAGTAATGTGTTATCTGGTCACTCGTACGCAATGGATAATTTGTGTTCGAATGACCATAAACTGTTTGCGACTTGATTCGAACCCAGAAACGCAACACAACCATGCCTATAACATACGTAAGCAAAAGTGCACCAATAGATGCACGCAGGCGAATACACAGGAAATTTAGTCATAGTTTCCACTTTGGCACTGCTAAACCTGACTGTTTGTTTAAACGGTCGGTCCATGATAAATAGCCACACTCTTGTGTCCTGATGGAATCAAACAGAAGCATAGTGCTTGGGCCAGGCTGATAATGAAAACATATGTGACTCAACTCGAATACATTAAACACACTGAGGGAAATATGAATATTTAGTTATTAATACCATGACAATAAGTATAAGTTCAGAGATATAAGTCAGTGTTATATCACATTCCTAACTAAAGTAACGGATTATTGAAAATCACTGTCTCTAAACATCAATTACAAATTGTCAAGTTATGGTCATTACAGTTTTGATGTGTTTAACAAGTCAATGGCGTAAATAAAAATTAGATACCCCCAAATGTAGTTTTACTCTATATGTTAATACATTTGAATCGTTGGTTTGATACAAGATGTATAAATGATCAGAAATATGACTTTTATGTGTTTAACATAATGACCTCGTGACGTCCCACATATTGCGCTCATAAATCATATTAGCTGCTGTCACAGTATGCCTTATTTACTCATGTTGAGTCACATCATTGACCCTCACAAAATATTGTAAGAATGCTTGATATATGGAAAGTAAGAAAGCAATTAATTTACCCGGTGTAATTAAGAAAACAAAAAAATTACCTGGTGTTTGACAAAAGGTTCCGGTAAAACCTGACGGGCATGTGCATGTGTTTGAGATTTCGCACGTTCCTCCATTCTGACATCCGGAGTTGCAATTGCCGCCCGTTGCTAAATAACAATACAATTAATGGAAAGAAGTAAATTTAGAGATGTGCAAAGACACACATTGATACAAGAAAATAATTTAACAGCTAAAGGGAACAGGCCCATGCTGAATTAGTTTGCAAATACATGACTCTGGTGATCAAAATGTTAGCAGAACTCCGAATCTTATTATCACAGACTGCTTGACACATTTCAATGTGTTACTACAGGCATGACAGGCTACGAATCCCAATCCAGTTCTAAGGATTTTCCGCGCTCTCATGTAGGATGGAACAGTCGGGTGATTTAATGTATGGTTTTTAATTTATTTAGTTTTTGTGTATGTGAAAATGTATTACATTTTTAACAGTTGGTTTGATACAAGATGTATAAAAGATCAGAAATAAGACTTTTATGTGTTTAACATAATGACCTCGTGACGTCCCACATATTGCGCTCATAAATCATATTAGCTGCTGTCACAGTATGCCTTATTTACTCATGTTGAGTCACATCATTGACCCTCACAAAATATTGTAAGTATGCTTGATATATGGAAAGTAAGAAAGCAATTAATTTACCCGGTGTAATTAAGAAAACTAATAATTTACCTGGTGTTTGACAAAAGGTTCCGGTAAAACCTGACGGGCATGTGCATGTGTTTGAGAGTTCGCACGTTCCTCCATTCTGACATCCGGAGTTGCAATTGCCGCCCGTTGCTAAATAACAATACAATTAATGGAAAGAAGTAAATTTAGAGATGTGCAAAGACACACATTGATACATGAAGATAATTTAACAGCTTAAGGGAACAGATGAATTAGTTTGCAAATACATGACTCTGGTGATCATAATGTTAGCAGAACTCCGAATCTTATTATCGCAGATTTTTCATCCATTTTTATATGCAGTTGTTTCATAAAAAGTGCAATATTATTTTGTGTGCAAATATATATGATGTTTTTATAATGTGCTGTTTTAATAAGGACCCCAATGGAAATAAAGGCAACGATTCCCAAATCCAGTTCTAAGGATTTTCCGCGCTCTAGGGTGGAGCAGTCGAGTGATTTAATGTATGGTTTTTAATTTATTTAGTTTTTTTGTATGTGAAAATGTATTACATTTTTAACAGTTTCAAACGTTTCGAACGTTTCAATCATTTTCAAAACCAATTTAGAAATTGTAAATATGTGTTTTTTAAATTTAAAAAAAGAAGGAGTTTTCTTTCTATCCGACCTATATGCGGGATCAAACAATCTGTAAGATTTCCGAATTTTCTTTTCTTAATGTATTTTTTTTTGAAAAGAATTTTGAAAACAAGATCTAGAAATCTTTGCGGTCTTAATCGCTAAATGTACATGTGTTTATACCACGATACATTCAAAATTACAAGGCACCCTTTGAACTACATAACAAGGGCTTAGCACTCTCTGCCAAATGTATTAGGCGGTAAAAACAGTGAAACTTTGTATCAAAATGTCCTCGGAAGACCCTCAAGATTATTGCATTATAGAAGAGCACATTTCCTGAGATATGTAAAGATACATACACCTACATACGCTTGGATTTGTCTTCTTCTTTTTGAGGTGTTTCTATTCCATTTACCTGATTCACAAAAGGATCCGGTGAACCCATTAGGACACGAGCACGCGTTTGAAACTTCGCACGTTCCACCATTCCGGCATGCAGGGTTACATTGTCCGGTGATTGCTAAAACAAAATAAATATTAGAAAGCAAATTAAACCGATTGGTCGGATTATTTTACTCATATGCGTCTATTGCTTATTACTATTATGTAAGGTGTGGGGAAGGAAGGTAAAGGTAAATATTATACAAATATTTAATGCCCTAGCGTGTGACTTCTTTATTACACGAGGCGATATTGTTTTACTATTGCACAAGCAAAAGGCATTCATGATATCATGATATCACATCATTCTTTTCCAGCCATAATGATAGTAAAAACCAATCATATGGTTGAAATCAGGCCTATCATGATATAATACACCATATTGTATGTCAACATTGCATGAAATACTATATACTATACAACGAGGAATCAATAACCAAGACACCATTAAATGGATGTTAACATTTCCAGACATATTGCTATACAAGGTGGCATCAGTAACCAAGACACCATAATGAATGTCAACATTTCCAGACATATTGCTATACAAGGCGGCATCAGTAACCAAGCCACCATAAGGAATGTCAATATATCCTGACATATTGCTATACAAGGCGGCATCATGCAGTAACCAAGACACCATAATGAATGTCAACATTTCCAGACATATTGCTATACAAGGCGGGATCAGTAACCAAGACACCATAATGGATGTCAACATTTCCAGACATATTGCTATACAAGGCGGCATCAGTAACCAAGACACCATAATGAATGTCAACATTTCCAGACATATTGCTATACAAGGCGGCATCAGTAACCAAGACACCATAATGAATGTCAACATTTCCAGACATATTGCTATACAAGGCGGCATCAGTAACCAAGACACCATAATGAATGTCAACATTTCCAGACATATTGCTATACAAGGCGGCATCAGTAACCAAGACACCATAATGAATGTCAACATTTCCAGACATATTGCTATACAAGGCGGCATCAATAACCAAGACACCATAATGAATGTCAACATTTCCAGACATATTGCTATACAAGGTGGCATCAGTAACCAAGACACCATAATGAATGTCAACATTTCCAGACATATTGCTATACAACGCGGGATCAGTAACCAAGACACCTTAATGAATGTCAACATTTCCAGACATATTGCTATACAAGGCGGCATCAGTAATTAAGACACCATAATGGATGTCAATCTTCCCAGACATATTACTAATTTCTAATATTTCTAATAACATTTAAATGTACTCGTACTTTAGCTCCTATGTATCTACAAGATCTTATTCAACAATACGAGCCCACTCGCAATCTTCGTTCTGGCTCAAAATATCTTCTTGCGCATGTTTCTTCACCTTCTACTTCATATGGTCGCCGTTCTTTTTAAGATGCTTCTGCTGAACTTTGGAACAATTTACCAATCATGTTAAATCCGCCAAAACTCTTGAACAGTTCAAATCATTGCTAAAAACTTACCTATTTAATGTTAATGTTTAATTTCTTTGTGTTTCGTCTTTTGTTACTCATGTTATACTGTGTGTTTTTGTTTTTGTTTTTGTTTTGTTTTTGTTTGGAATAGCGCATAGAGATTTAATTGTGTTATGCGCTCAATAAGTATGGTTTTATTATTATTATTATTATTATTATTATTATTATCTTGCTAACAGGTACCTTAGGGCGAAACAGGTTTTTGTTATTCACTCATTAGTACGTTAGGGCGAAAATAGTATTTCGCCCTAACGTAGTTTCTTTCATAAACTAATAATGCGCTTTATTCCGTTATAAATAACAAAGGAAATTACTATTCATGAGCTAATTAATTATGCAAATTTATTCAAATATTCAATAAATTTGCATATTTGTACGACGGGCTGTCTCTAACAAGTGACTAAAGACAGCCCGTCGTACAAATTATGCAAATTTTGTGAATATATGAATAAATTTGCATAACTAATTAATTTATGTAAATGAATGTTATTGTTAGTTAATCTCATGTACTTTTTCTCCTTAATGTTATCATTAGTGATATTATTATCTTGCTAACAGGTACCTTAGGGCGAAACAGGTTTTTGTTATTCACTCATTAGTACGTTAGGGCGAAAATAGTATTTCGCCCTAACGTAGTTTCTTTCATAAACTAATAATACGCTTTATTCCGTTATAAATAACAAAGTAAATTACTATTCATGAGCTAATTAATTATGCAAATTTATTCAAATATTCAATAAATTTGCATATTTGTACGACGGGCTGTCTCTAACAAGTGACTAAAGACAGCCCGTCGTACAAATTATGCAAATTTTGTGAATATATGAATAAATTTGCATAATTAATTAATTTATGTAAATGAATGTTATTGTTAGTTAATCTCATGTACTTTTTCTCCTTAAGGTTATCATTAGTGATATTATTATTATTATTATTATTATTATTATTATTATTATTATTACTACTATACAAACTCATTTCTGTTATTTTCATATTTACTCACGTCCACTGCTAACTCTGACGTCCACTGAGATGCTTTGGCTTATGGGATTGCTTTGTGGCTGAAAGTTGTTAAGCAGTTTGTTTGCATCATTGCTTGCAACACAGGTTAACGTTTGTCCATCATGGTCGTTGATTTTAACCGTGAAGCTAAAACGTCGAGAACTTCTAAGCTCGCTTAGTAATCCAGATGTCACGACCGTATTGATCCCGGAGAAGGTCCCAGTCCAGTCTAACGTAATATCTATATTAGGCGTAGCTTGCTTTACGTCACAGTACACGTAATACGTCTTCCCATCTTCCAAAGTTAAATCGTTGTTTAAATTCAGTGCTGTCCCCTTCGAGCTGGCATCAGAATCGCTAGATGCATACATCTCCATGTTAGAGTCGAGTACTTCAACTGAGGATGGGATGAAAGTGTAATTGATTTATAGAAGCCACACCTTCATCATCATAATACTTTAAGAATATACCCAAATTTCATTTTGAAGAATATACCCTACATAGACTACGCCCCGTAATAGCATAGCATAGTTGAATAGTTACTCTCGTACGTGCGAAAGGTGTCGCTAAATACAAAGTTAATGTTCTTGTTATGATTAACTGTTGACACATGCTATTGTGTTGTAAATTTCATCGGAAAAACACCTACAGGAAAGGGATTCTCCTCGCTGCTAACGTCTCGCTTAAAAATAAATAAATAATAGCAAACGCTGAAGCAAAAATAAAAGGTCACCTACTAAAAAACTCAAGTCATTGCTGAAACATGGAATTAACTTTTAATTGACTTAAGTTGAATGGAATAGCTATTGCACACGGAGCACGACAGTAGCCGGTTGATCATTTACATTTAAACCAATTTATGCCAATCTATCGCTTAATAAGGATGGGTGTGCTAAGGTCACGTGTCCTGGTAACGAAAGTAAAAAATGGTTTGAATGAACATTTTCAGCTTAGTTATAACAAATAAAACAACAACAACAAATACACCCTACAAACACAACATACATACCAACAAACAAATAAAAATTAAAATTAAAAAACCCCAGACACTCATTACCAAGTGCGTTAGATTTATTTTAAAAGAAAGATTTATGTTTACCGTCAACATCCAAGTTCACGTGTTGCCATACTGATCCTGTAGCTATACTGTTACTATTGCTGGCATCGACACGCAGTTCCCTGTCCTTCCACTCGTCGTAATCAATATTAGCAATAGTTAACATATCAGTGTCTTCCTTAGCTGTACACGTGATCTGTTGTGATGGTAAGTTACCAGTACGTAGAGGCGTTCCACTACCAGGAGTATTCAAATCAGAAGTGCGAAACCAATCAAATTTAGCACCTGGATCTATTGCATTCGTAGTCGCTAGTAACAGGTATGTCCTGCCATGGATAACTCGAAGTACTATCTGGTTTACGATAGTATCGGTTTGGAGGTCTATATAGGGTTCATCCGATGTAGCAGCAGGTCCGCTACCAGATTGCAATAACTCTAGACCTACTACTCTTGGACGAGCTGTAAATATAAAAACCCGTGTATTTTTAGGAAACTACCTCTTTTTCGAATGTTGATAAGCCGTTGGTGTCTCTGTGCCTCTAATAATTTTAGAATTGCAACATTTTAAAGTTACCGTCTTCGTTGTGACTCATTCCCTGAGACCGTATCGCTGATTTGATCAATCCAAGGGATCTTTGGCGTGCCACGTGTACCGTGTTCCTCCAAGACTTCCCTTGATGATAATCTTTCCAGCCAGTGGCGTAGCTCAGGAGGTGCAGGGGGCAGTTGCCCCCCCCCCCCCCTGACAGATTTTTGTGTGCCCCCGCTTAAGGTTCTGTTACGTTTCTGATTGGTTTACTTATTTCATCTACGATTACATGGAGGGATTCTGCAACATACCTCCAACCACAAGAGTAGTTTGCGCAGTGAACACACGATTATTAAGACTTTCGGGATGATCCGTTGTGCAGCTCAATATCATGCCGCAGTTTGAGTAGGATAATGACGAAGTTGTTAACGTGGAATAAGTATCATAGAAGGTATCACTTGGATCTTGCTGGATGAATTCATCATCATTCAAATTTGTCCCAGCTAGACTCCAGGTAATGGCTGCAGAAGGATTAGCACCACTAGCTAGACAGGTAAATGTCACTGTATCGCCTTCAGCTACTTCATTAGTATCACCTGCCGGGTCGCCTAGCACCGGTGTGGATGTATTTGGTATATCACCTTTGTACATCGCAATTGCATCAGGAGATTCTACAATAGGAATAAAAACCAAAACCAAAACATTATCATTTAGATTTAGGGAGTTCCTTTAGTATACCCTACCACTGCATGTCTTCAATGGGGACTTTTAAAGAACGACCCATACACTTACACAGTGAGGAACACAAATGGTAGGGTATTCTAAAGCTTACCCAGATTGACGTTGTCGCGTAACGGGTAACGAGATCGTACGTCATGATTCACTTCCGCTCTTCACGTGATGTTAAGTTGTAAATGATGATTATGGAATAAGGACCATGTTTTATATGAATAACGTTGTCTACAAAGCAATCAGTATCCTGGACAAGCTCCTAAAGTCCAAGTTGTGGACAACGGTCACCCGGGTGGTAGCTTTGCAAACGGAGAGTTTGAGCTTATTTGTTTCAATTGCTTATGATTTCCACCGATTTATACCTATGTATTCATAGTTACAACAATCACATGCAGGAGAAAAAACTAACAAATTATAAACATTGGTCGCTCAACGGTCGTTCATTACAATTTAGATCAGGTCAGTTGTTTGTTTCTGGTGATTTGCTGTTTACTATAGTAACCTAAATAAAGATACCGTTCAGTTGTGTTACATTATATTTTCAACGTCATTTGCTAAGGGCTTACAAATAACACCCATCATATGTTCATTTAACTCACTAATGACTTTGAATGTAATCTTGACCGTTTTTCCATCTGTGTCCTGGTCATTATAAGCAGTACATTCAAGGTAGCCACAATGATATGCAACTGATGCCTGTGTCAATGTGTACTTCCCGGTAAAACTAGTTGCATCGCACCCGGTAGCTGATGCTCCAGATGGATCAGTCTCTGTATCTATTTCATCACCATTACTATTTGACAATGTCCATCTGATATTAGCCGTAGCAGCGATGGTACAATCAAACTCGTACGTTAATCCTTCAATCAGGATTGCATTATCATCACTAGGGTTATCATCCTGGTCATCGTTATTAGCACCCAGTTCATTCAAAGAAAGTACGGGTGAATTAACCTGGTTAACTATAAGTATAAGAGTAATACACACACACAAATAAGATTAAAAAGAGAGACAAAAAGGAAGACCATAGAAAAAAAGAAGAAAGAGAGACAGATATTCATTAGGTAGCGCTTGTTGTCCTTATACCGAACATTGTATGGGCGGCCGTCGGGGTTAATATATTGAATATAGTCTTGTAATTTGTAAGAGATTAATAAATTATGATAACTTTTTTGTAATGAATATTAATTAGTAATATGAATATTCATGATTAATCTGGGATCCTCTTGGATCATCTCGGTTCAACCTGGACCATTTCAGTTCAATCTGGATCATTCATATTCATGCTAATTATAATTCATATTGCTAATTAATTAATCAATTAATTATTCATATTGCTAGTGAATATTCATATTGCAAATTAGTCTTCATTACAAAATCATAATTTATCTCTTTACCCCCATTTTAGACTATATTAAATCCTATTATCCCCATTGGCCGCTCATACAATGTTCGGTATAAGGACAATATACAAGCGCTACCTGTTCATTGATTCTCATCTCATTCTCAGGTATCTAACAGTAGTAAAATAGCCTCAAGTGAAACTCATCATAGGTAAAATTGAAATAGCCTCGGGAGATTTTAATGATGTAAAGTCGCATTGAGTTATTGTATTACATCGTAAATAAAATATAATACAAAGATTGTGAATAAAATAAGTTTTACTTACTTAATACAATCAAGTTTACTGATATTTGTGGTGGCAGGTTATTAGCACCGTTGTTGACGTTGAAGGTGTGATTATTCCGCAAATCGTTGGCTGTGTTACTGGCAGAACAAATTAACTCACGTCCACAATGTATTGCGAAATTTGCAACAAAGCTAACGCGTATTGTAGTTTCTAAGTTTGCTAGCACTTCATTGACATTATCGTCGGTAAATTGCGGTGAGACACTTTGCACTCCAACGACGTCCCCATCCACTGACACAGTTACAGTAGGAATGGGATTGGCTTGCAATACTTGGCAATCTACGTAGTATGTAACTCCTTGTATTAGTGTTTTTGTCTCAGGAGTATCTACATCCAATGCTTCTGGTGTACTAGCATCATCAGACAGGTACATCCTCATATGTTGTTGCTTGACTTCAGCTGTAAAACATAAAGACGATTAGTTAACATATTAATATCAGGAAGAAGATTGTACCTTAAAGGTAAAATATATACATTTATTTAAGTATTAAGTTCCGTTTAAAAAGTTGACAAAATGTGGGTCAAAGGTCATGTAGGGGTCATAAGAGGTCAATATAGGTACACCCCATAAGCACCTCAAGCCCCCTTACCCAAACAAAGAATATTGTCACAAAGTTTGGCTGAGATTGAGTCTGACTTTACATGAGAGGCCAACACGAGTAGCAATAAGTGCAGTTCAAAGTGTCAGAAAAATGGGGTAAAGGTCATGTAGGGTCATTAGAGGTCAACCTGTCTACAACTCATGAGCATCTGAAATCCCTAAGCTGAAAGATTTTGAATTTTTGAAACTCCATTCATGCAATTTGGTGAATACTTTTAGTCAAAATTTAGATCAAAGCTCCTTTTGCCCATTCAAACACTAATCGCACCGATTGTGGGTCACATTTTGACCAAAATGTACTAATTGTCCAAGGATTTTAAATAATGATTAAATAAATAAATAAATAAAATTATTATTGTTTTATTATTTAAAACTGATAGAGCCAAAGTTTGAACATTAATGTGAGTGGAAGGGTAGAAGAACAAAAAAGAAAGCATATCGTGCCGTGCGTGGGATCGGGATGCATTATTTGTATGTGCCCCTCGCCCAAAATATGTTTGTAATGTCATGATAGTCCTTATTTTTGAAAGAGCGGTAAACGAGATTGTTGTTCACAAAAATTGCGTAATTTTGTCCGGAACGTGGGCCGACTCAACGTGATTCTTTATTTACACTCACCTATGACCTAGCGAGTGACGACATATTTTAAATATTAGGGAACGATGCAGATTAATGTGGATATTTACCTCGCTAGTTACTATTCTGGTGTTACTCGCCAGTTATGCTCTCAGAATAACATCGTTAGTAAGTTACGCTACAGTTAGGCCATAACTACTAGGGAGGTAGCTTACCTCCCTATTAAGTTACGCCAGTTTTAGTGCACTCGGCCGTATAATGGTTGAATTCGGAACGAAGCCGTCTCTAATTACCAGGAAAATGAAACCCACGATTAAAGCAAAATTTTCCGCTAACCAGTTTCCCGAGTTCCCAAATGTTTCCCAGTCATGAACTATATAATTGTTTGTGTACATTCAGGGCCCTATTTCATAAAGGTCAACTTTAAGGAATATTATGGGATCTTTTCCAAACGTGTACACATGTTTTTGTATCTCTTATAATGGATTTGGAATATCAGAGAGACATCCCGGACTCATAAATCTATTTTGACTGCATTTTTCGTAAAAAACATCGCAGAATGGAAATGCTTTCAATTCACGGAATTTATTTTTTCAATTTCATAGTAAATACGCATTCAGTGACTTGAACCAAACACTCAGACAATAAGTTGCCGGAGTTAACTCCGACAGATAGACCCATGAGTTTGAAGTTAGATGGAAACGTATTGCTCTGTAAATTCGAAGATATTTTAAATTCATGTTTATATATATAATTTGACAAAATATTGCATAGGAAAACTCAAAGATAGAGGACTTTCCATGAGAAAAATGTATTTAAGTGTTAAGTCAAAATTGACTTTTCTTTAGTATGAAAAACGTTTAAGTGTCAGTCAAACTTTTCCTTTGCAATAATTATTTTAAAAGAAATGGTTCACTTTATGACTCGTAATTGTTTCACGTCTTTGACGGAAAAGAAGGCACCATTTGGTTATTTACTTACCGAAAACATCTAATTCAACGGTTGTGAAAACAGCAGCATCAGTGTGAATATTACCTGCTTCCACATAGATAAATTTGCCGTCGTGCGTATCATACACAACTTGATTGAGGTCCCACGTGTCAGAATCGGTACCTAGAGTGCAATCGATATTCGAATTGGCAGCGTTTTTTCTATCAACCTCGCCTGCCGGTGTACCGATGGCGCCACGAAGTTGCCACACGAACGTTGCCACAGGAGTGAGTCTGTCAGTTACGGCTTCCAGTGCATAAGATTCTCCATTCAAAAGTATCAAATTCTCGTCAGAGATTACTTTGTCCTCATCGAGATCGGCAGAGGGATCATCTAACAGGGCAGCAGCACCACTTCCTAAATCTAATAGCTTAAGAGTAACTTCCGTTGGTGGAACTGTTGATAAATAGTTATAACAATGACGATTTGTTTACTATTATTTTAAAACATTTGTTGAATTAGTTGATATTGCATCATTCAGGTAGTCTTTCTTTCTAGTGTATAGGGGATGGTGGGGTCCCTATAACAGAAACAGAACCATTTCCCGTAAGACTATTCCAACGAAATATAGCACAAATTATTAGGGATATGGCCGGTAGGGGACACCGTCAAGAAAGAAAACAACCGATTGATCATTTGCACGGTCACAAACCTAATTTTGAAAACGCCAAAATGGGGCAATTTGTTTCGATAATTGCTCACAAACGACTATGACAACCACCGAATATAGTATTACTGTTATGTTGCAATCATGTCAGTTTACTTATTTAATTAATAAATTGGAACACCATGTTATGTTGAAGTAAACAATATGTATGAGGATGAAATATTAATATGTGAGTATATATACAGGGTGAGTCAAAAGAAAGTGTACTCAACTTTGGGATTTTATGTCTTAAAATCTCTGCAAAGATTTAAAAGATTTTTTATTGAGGCAGACGGTTTTCTCATTAGCTTTCTAAAGAATTTTAGTTGGTTGAAATCGGTTGTGGCAAACATATTTTATGATCATTTGCATAAAAGCGAACATTATAAACCGAACAAGATTTGCGATATTTATAAGATCTATTGAATTCCACTATTAAAAACGGTCCACACTCTAGTCCGAACTGTGTCCGACTATCACAAATGCCAAATTTGTTGTTGTTGTTGTTGCTACATTCGTGTACACTTGACATTGTTTTGTCATTATTTCGCACAAAATGTTTGAAAAAATAACTGAGAATGTTTGTTTTGTCTTTATTAGTTCACTATTGTGTACCATACATGAATCCGCTTGTTCATTAATATCAAGCATTATTGAGTAAAATATTCAATATTGTGTTCGGTTTCAAAATGCAGTAACTTTACCAAAATAGTCATATCTGGTAAACGGTACCGTGACATTTTTTTACTCACCCTGTATTAATGGTTTTGTCAATCATATTGCTTACTTCAATGAAATTCAACAAACCTGATGAATCTTTTCACCGACCATGTTATGGCTTTTGAACTTGAGGTGCATTCTCATACACTCTCAGAACAGGTATTAAAAAACCATGTATTAAAAGAATGTTGATTGAAAAGTATACTGCATTGGTTAAATATTAAGCGTTGGTTAAAAATTACTTTTAATACTGCGTTGGTTAAAGAGTAAAAATATAATTCATTTTTAGTTTATTCAACGTTGGTTAAGGCATCATAATTTTAACCAACAATAGGTCATAACAAGATTCCCGCCAAATAATGTCAATGGCCATTTTGGCCATTATTGTAATGTTGTCTGGGTTAAAGTTTAGCAACAAAAAAAGTGTAACCAACATTTTTTAATCAACCACTTTTGGTTAAAACATATTAACCAACAAATGATTAAAAAGTGTAACCAATCACAGGTTAAATTAGCATGTTGGTTACGGTTTTAACCAACCAATTGTGTGGTTCACCTGGTAACCTCCCGTTGGTTAAAATGTTAACCAACATGGTTAAAGATTTTAACCTTTGTTCTGAGAGTGTAGGTTTATTCAGGGCTAGTTGTTGCGAGACACACGATATCGCTGCCCCGGAAGCACATTATGTTTATTATTTTCTAACTATTTCATTATATCGATCAGCAAAATGAATATCAGAATGCCTGTACCTTTAATAATACGTTTGATTTTTGTAATGGGTAGGCCCAGGGGGGGGTTCTTTTCACGGCCTGTCGCCGCTCATAAAGCGTCTCATTTCACTGATAAGTCGTTCCACAAGCTATACAATCCAAACTCTCCCGTTCGGGCGTTGTCATCCCCCGTTCATTAGCCCGGAAATCCTGTAGACCCGGTCTCTAAGCATAGGCCAAAAAAAAAAAGTTGTTTGTTTGTCCACGTCCGACCGACCGTGTACCTAGGTGCCGACCGTATTACTTTTTATTTTCGATATTTTTTTTAAAACGACTTTTTGAGCAATTTGAATGGCCAAACGGACCGTTTTTATTCCTTATTTCGTACGATATCGTCATTCTGGTATTTGCAACACCATCCCCAATGCGCAATCCCGTGTAAACACGATGTTAATGCATGAACTTGGTACCCGCGGGACTATTAAAAGGACTAAATGAAAATCAGTGATCGCACGTGCAAGTGATGTCATTTTTATACTAAAAACGCAGTGTGAGAAAATATGACAAATCTAGTTACAGTTAATATTTGTTCCCAAAATGTTGCTCAACGGCATGAATATTAATTTCAACATAGGTGATGCGATCTGTGAAAACCCGCCACATGTCGGGATTTTTCATATTGGAGATATTTATACCATAATAAAGATGAATCTGTGCTGATTACAGAACTGTTTCGATCATTTTTCTACGATCACTACAACAAAAGTTATGAGTAAATGATGATTGTGATGTCATAAAACGCTACAAAACAAGAAATCACGAAAACAGGCCATAAAAGATACATAGTTCAATAAAATAACATTATAAGGCTACTTAGAAAAGTGACTTAAGTAAGGTTTTGAAGGTGAAATTTCATAAAGGTGATGACACAAAGTAATAGAAATTAATTTTCTAAACAAAATCTTTTAAAAAAAAAGTTTTTTATTTTTTATTTTTTTATTTTGTTTATTTTACCCATAATCCCTATTTCACATTTTGCGACATCCGACGGGTTTTCACAGATCAATATCAATCAAACATATGGCCGGAATATTAAAAAATGTCCATGTTGTCTGTAAAGAATCTCCCCTAGCCACAATTAGTATAAAACAATCTTTGGGGTAGGCCTAGTTAGTGCGGGGAAAATAGGTTTAGCAATACTTTCACGTATACATTTCTAGCAAAACTTCAACACAACGTTATTTCACTTTGTGCAACATTCAATCACAATGGCGGCGTCCTACGGTATCTGCGCATTGCAAACTCAGTACAAAAATAATATTTGATCGAGTTTGTAGTGTTGCAACCAATGCGACAATATTGGAACTTTAAATTGACAATCTGCTCCATCCCCAGCAGGAGAAAGATATCAAAATCAGCAGTGTGAAGAGTAAAGCAACAATGTCGCAAGCTTATGAAAAGTGAGGTGTTTTGGTGTGTGTTTGGACTTTAATTCACAGTATTCATGCCGAATTTATATTCCCAAATAGTACAATATTCGTATAATTTTAAAAAATATTTAAAAATTAAAAAAAAATCCGACCTACCGACCCTACCTTTTGAGGACCCTCTATGGACAAACAAACACCTTTTTTTTTTGCCATATCATCTTGCAGTTATTGTCCGTTTTACTATTGAACACAGTACAGTGCGCTTGTAATTGAAGCATTTTGACTGCACTGACCCACTGCACGCACAAAGTTCAACCTTGTTCGCCAAGATCAGTTCCATAAGACCCCCAATTCAGGTTGTGTCAGTTCGGTAAGCCCCTGTTTTCAGACATGTCCAGTCATGCCCCCTACATTTACCACCGCCCCCCCCCCCCCCCCCCCCCCCCGGCGGGGTAGACCTGCTTCCATTTAGCAAATAAACGGGTTGGTGTTTGTCAATGTCAAACACATTATATGTTATCCTACCAATTAACTCAATTTTAGTGATGGTGGCGTCCATGTCACCGGCAATGTTGTTGACTCTACATGTTATAGAGGCGCATTGGAAGATAGTAGTCAAGTAGTTGGATATTTGATAATATTCAGTGACACTCTTCGGACTATTGGGAGTACAGTCAGCAGTAACTTCCCCAGAAGAGGCTATGTAATTATTCAACTCCATGCCATCCTTGTCATTGGTAATGAGTTGTATTTCAGGCTCTGGGTCTGCCACACCTCCAGTCGTACATTTAAATTTGTATGGTTTACCCTGCATAAATCGAGCCATTTCATTATTTGGAAAACCATCTTCATCTGCATTAGCATTCGACTCATCTACGACAAGCGTGGGAGCAGCTGCAGGACCACCTGGAATGTTGATACAAATAAAGGAAAAGTGTACTTTAGATCCCAGATTCTGGACTGGACTAGTATCGTCCGATACTATAGTACAAAGTCAGTGTTCCAGTATCGAGTGATACTGGCACATAAAACATTATCGGACGATACTGGAATATTATTATGTACCAGTATCGTTCAATACTTGGACATATATTACTGGTATCACGTGTACCAGTTACTGTATCGCTCGACACTGGACCATAAAAATGTTCCAATATCGCTCGATACTGGAACACAATTTGGTGTTCCGGTATCGACCGATACTGGAACGGTAAAATCGTACCAGTATCAACCGATACTGGAACGGTAAAATTGTACCAGTATCAACCGATACTGGCAACTTTTATATACCAGTATTAAACGATACTGGTATACCAGTATTTGGGGCCTAAAGTACACTTTTTCCCAAATAAATATATAATAAGTAATACTAAACAATTATAGTTTGCTCATTCTATACGCTTAGTCGAACACCACGGTACTTTTGAAATGCTACTACTCCGAGAGCAAATATTTAGACAGATATATTAGAATAACAACTAGGTTAGGTTTATAGGGTTCAGAGTTATAAATGTAATCGTTCTTATTTGCTAATGTCATTCAATAAGTTCTACCTCCTCCGGCATTCATTTGTTCACCAGTATGACCAATTTCGATAAGCGAGATCTCTAAGGGCTCGTATCTATATACTCTATCACAGCTTTCCCCAGCTTTAATGGGGATACTTCATCATGGGGGCTTTTGCTAATAAGGCGCCCGTTATTTCTGACTCAACCTGTAACATAATATTACAAGGGGTTCCAGTGACCCTTTTGTTAAAGACGAACGTAATAATGCGCTAATTAAAGTGAGTGTACTAGAGCCCACCTATTTCTCATGTCGCCCTACGAAATTGTAAACCCTAACTAGCGCTTGTTCCATGCTGCTATCTGTGAATCAATGAAACACACAGTAGTGATCTAACTGAAGATACCCTCCCCCTCCCCTTCCACCACCACCACCACCACCTCAACTTAGCCAAATTGGCCGAACTAATTAAACTATAGTGTGATGCCTGAATGCAAATAATATGGCTACATCTTGATTTATTGCGTTACAATTCCAAATGCAGAGTCACCAGTGCCTGTCTAACATAATATAACTTGGAAAATTTACTGTGCGATTTTTTTTTGACTGTGCGATTTTTTTTTGACTGTGCGAAATGTTTTGACCTCACCCCCCCCCCCCCCCCCCCCCCCCCCACCACCACTTACGTGAAATCCACGAGGTAAGTGACTAGAAAAAAAATTGGGGCAACCTTTTACGAAAATTTTAGAAATCTTGCCCCCCCCCCCCCCCCCTGAAGAAAATCCTAGCTACGCCACTGAAGCTCATACGACAGGCAAATAGATTATTATATACAAGTACAAGTAATTAAAGCTCATACACCAGCTGAGTGGATGGAGCAGGCACGAATCTAGTGCTAAATCCTAACCTTTTACCGTAAACCATAATCCTAACCTTAATCCTTATTCAAGTATAGGAAAATCAACGAAATCATTACAATTGGCCTAATTGGATCAGCGTTTGATTGGGTTTCGAATTTGTGACATATGTTTGGGAACATGTATTCATGCTAGATCAACTTCTATTTCACTCACATTGTAATATGTATCAAAAGGAACCGATAATTAATAATCCTCGATTTGAATATTCATTCGTCGGTGTAAAAATAATTGTTAAATACTTACGGCTAACAATCACGCTCAACGATTTTTCAACAGTTGTTGAAGGGTTGCCGGTAATTAGATCATTTGCTGCGTTACCGGAAATACATGTTAACATCATGTTACAATCAGTGGAATAGTCTGGTGTGAAACTGAATTTTTTCCCGGTCCGGAGGTTGGTGCGTTGACCAGAGGCTACATCACCGAACGTAGATCCCCCTTCGTCAGTAAGGGATACCACATCAAGTTTCACATCTATTGAACTAGGAGCAGGCGTAGCTTGTCGTATCACACAGTCCACATAGTACTTTGTGCCGTCGATGAGATTCACACTAGATACAGCCTGTGATCCCGGATCATTTGGATTATCCGACACATACATCTCTATGTTATCCACTTTCACCTCAACTGTATAATATTTAAATTAAAAAACAATTGTGAGACAGTATCGGATGATAACCGTTACAGACGCTGTGATGATCACGATGATTGCGCAATATTCTAAAGTGACAGAGAAGTGAAATACCTACGATTTTTTCTTACATGATCCTAAATTAGTGAAATCAGTTAAATTTAAAATGTGTTCTAAAAATCATTTTATTCAGTGAATTTTGCTTTATTCCGTATTAAAACGGGATAAAGTGAATTTCACTAGGATCATGTACGAACAAAATAATCATCGCCGGGAGTGTGTTCACTTTTCGGGGAAATATGAATTGCGTAATTGTTTGTATCGTAAAAACCATTGGAACGATTTTAAAACCGATTTTGGAATATTAGACGAAATGGGTGTTCCAGTATCGAACAATACTGGTACAGTAGGCCCCTACTGTACAGAATCTGTGACCTAAAGTAAAATCTTAAAATCGCTGAAATGTTGGGGAAAAGTAAACTTTAGATCCCAGATACTAGTATACTAGTATTGTTCAATACTAGTACTGGTACATACAAATTGCCAGTATCGCTCGATACTGATACAATTTTACTGTTCCAGTATCTGTCAATACTGGAACACCAAGTGTATTCCCGTATTGAGCGATATTGTATCGTTTTTATGTTCCAGTATCGGGCAATACTAGTACAGTCCAGAATCTGGGACCTAAAGTATACTTTTTTTTAATTTGTTGTTATAAAATGTTTTCCTTTTAAATATTAGTAATAAGGAATGTTTCAAGAATATCTCAAATTCATTTTTTAAACACACTTATAAAACTTGTCATTAATTGTGTAACCGTACCGAAAAGCTAAGGTAGTAGTTCAATGGATTCCTATTGTTTTCTCTCAATTTGCAGCTTGCAAGGTGTTCTAATACTTTTGGTTCCTAGTTTATATACTAGTATACATTTATGGAAAGGAAATGACCAAAGAGTCCATTTTTTGTATCAAATGTCACTAACAATGCTGATTTGTCAATTTTGTTGACATTGTTTCTCTGACTTGTTTCCTTTCGGCCAAATATGTATACTTTTATCTACGTCATATCAATAGTTCATAAGTCACAGGGCTTAAAAGGGGGCTGTGGACTCTCAGGTACAGTCTCCGTAAAACTGCCGTAACTTCTTCAATATTCATTTAATCTTTATAAATGAATACAGTTTTTTGCAGAAAAGGGTTCAATGAATCCAACCATGATAATGAAATAGACCATTTTGGAAAAAATTATAAAAAACACGTGTTTTGACCCATTTTAGGTTTGGAAATGATAACTCAAAATATATGTTGTTAAATTGTGTCATACTAGTTTTATGATAATCCTGATAACATTCCCCTGGAGCGTTTTTTGTTGTTGTTGAATAATCGATTTTTTTTTTTTTTTAGTTACAGACCAAAAAGTGCAAAAAAACGTGATTTTTTACCGCCAAAATCAATTGTTAGGGTTAATAAAGAACACACTGAATGAAACACGTACCTCTAACCTCTAAATCAGCATAGGTTTCAACAGCAGCAGCATCCGAGCGAGCCACGACATAAAGCCGCTCACCAGTATCTCGATCATAGTTAGCAGTAAGAGAATAGGTGTCAGAAGTTGGTGCTTCCGCGCATGTGATTTCTGAACCGCCAGTATTCGTGTCATCTAACACTACGGTCTCGGCAGTTTCTGGAGCAACAGTACGACGTTGCCATACAATGCTTGGTGCTGGATCACCCGCAGCCTCAGATTCAACGATGTAAGTCAACCCATGGATAACTATTATTGTTATGGTTTTGATGGACATGTCACCTATATCTGTTGTGGGAGATCCCACTACTGCCGCGTTATCGCTGCCTGAATCCAGTAAGTCAAGGCTTACTGTAGAAGGTGCACCTGGGATTCAGTAACAAATAACAGGCAGCTGTTACATTTGAAAGCATTAATTATGTAATTGACAGGTAATGTACGGTAAATGCACAATGCTAAAATAAGTTAGTTTCATGTAAGATTTCTATGTAGGATTGCCTGTATTTCCACGATGTAGGATCACCTGCATTTCCCCGATACATTCAGCCAAAAAAAATTACGTTTCGCGCGTATTTGTTTAACAAGATGGCTTCATGACAGTTTTCCATGACCATTTTAGTTCAACTGAAAAATTTTGCCGTTGCGCGCATATCTTCTACAGGTTCCAACATTATAATGAGTCTTAACAAGACGGATTCAGAAAGATTTTTATGACCATTTTAGTTCAAAAAATGTAAAAATATTGCGCGATTTGCGCGAATATTTTCTACAGGCCTTCACATTATAATGGCCCTCAAACCACATCAAATATTCGAAATATTATGCGGAGGACGTTTAAAACGTCATACTCACAACACAAAATAGTTCTGGGGGAGCACGAAAATCACATTTTGCGAGTTTCAACGTTTCAATCTTAAGATTAACAAGATGGTTTCAGGAATGTGGTTTGCACCCGCCCCCCCCCCCCACACACACACCCCCACACATCAAAACAGGCCTGGATAAGCCATTGGTGGCGAACACCCCCTCGTGCTTCCCCAGAAGTATTATTCTTAAACAGCTAAACAAGTTTAAGCAATCTCATTGGTTCTCAGAGAAATCGGCGACATCTAGATGAGACAACTTAACACGGGGAGGTGGAGCTTACGTTTTAACAGTGCGCCCGACCTTCACAATGCGTGGTTTGCTCCATAACGCGCACTTCTGCAGTGCGTCTTTAGCGCTTTTCCTGCGTTTATGCCGGCGCCGCGACGCTTACGCATGGTTTACTCATCGCATGTGATTGGATGGAATGTTTGTGGGTTATTCGATCCTAGAAGGGGTAAAAGTTGTCAAATGTGGACAATAAAATGTACTTATTTCTTTGATAAATGTCTAAAGTATGATTTGTTCGATAGTATTATTTTTTGCGTAGAACAACTCCGCCTGCGGCGTCGTTGTTCTACTTAAAATAATACTATCGTCCGCATTTATGTCAGACAATATAACACAGGTACGGTCTAAAAACAATACCTTTATTCTCTAATTTTAACATTTCAATTATCATTTACCATAGAAACTTAAAATATGGCAAACAAACCTGGGGTAATTCATCTGGTCTCGGGAGAGGGGATCGTCTGACCTCACTGTTTCAAAGATTAGGTCACATTTATTCACTATACTGTCCCATGATAAGTGATTCAGTTGATCAAGTTCGATCTATGACAGATATGGGGTAAATCCAATCGAGCATCTGTGGTCGAAAAGTCTGCTGAGCTTCTTTTCTTTCATTTTTTCTGCTTTTTACTACTTTTTTTTGGGATGGGGCTTTGTGCAAGGTCTGTCCTCAACCTAGCGAGAGAAAATTTGATCAGATCGAACAAAAATTGCTATATATGGCCGGCCAGAAACGTCAGACGAAAAAAACCAAGACCTTGTTGTTGTTTTGGGGAAGGGTCCTACCTTCTACCTTTAGGCTAGATGCTCAAACGTCTACAGATACATAAGATAACCATTAAGCTAACTTAAATGTAGAAATTGATAATACCTTTCACTGCAATATCGAATATACTAAGTTCGGGTTGTGAATGGTACAAAGGTGCACCGGTGTATGAATACGATGAATTGGAGGTACCCAAGTTTCAGTTGTATATTGTGATTGAATTGGGTGTATATGTGTAATCAACACAAATTAATTTTGGAGTACGTACGTCTGTGACACGCCTATAGAGTCTTTTTACTCCTATAGAGTCCACACAGCACTCCGTTAGCGCCCTCAACGGAATAAATCACAATAACACTAGTTTAAGATTACGTACAAATATACAGTATACGTATTTTAGATTAGACACCTTGGAAATCATATTGATACATAATTGTATGCCAAAACACTCAGGGGGTTGGTGGTCGGGGAGGTAAACACAAGGATGGTGGTCGGGGAGGTAAAAACAAGGATGGCACAAGCTTAAACTATAAATTGGATATCCTACAATCTTAAACTAGTGTTATTGTGATTTATTCCGTTGAGGGCGCTAACGGAATAACTCTAATCTGGATCTAACCCCACAGAATGCTGTGTGGACTCTATAGGAGTAAAAAGACTCTATAGGCGTGTCACATACGTCTATGGTCACGCGTTATGAACTCGCCTCCCAATAGGGTGGTGCCGTTACATTTTTTAGCTTTATGCTGTCATTTTCCTCAATATTTTTAAGACCACAAAAGCTATCTCAACAAATTTGGTATCATTTTAAAGCCCTCATAACAAGCTATCTGCCTGCCAAATGGCATTGGTATAGCTAATACAGAAAGGGAGATACAGCTGTTTGATGTTTGGGGACCAGGGGTGGTGCTGGAAGGGGTGCCGCTGGAAGGGGTGCCGCCTGTACAAACTCAATGGGGATAATCCCATGCTTTGTTCTTTTTACAATAACTAGTCATCCCCTAATGTTAAAAACACAATTTTGGTCCCATTTCAAAGGATATTTAGTAGTCTTTAAGTATGTGGTTCAACAGACTTGTCAACTATTATTAACAACTAATTAATTATGGATAAGACAATGATCATCAGCTTTCTTCCTATTCGCTACACAGTCAACATGAATAATCAGCCTCAATTTACCGGATTTATAAAAATGACTATAACAGAAAAAGTTTTCAACCTATGATAGCAAAAGTATACATTTTTGGAAAGCTTGTAACTAGAGGAATTCAGAAATGCAGTTTATATCAGGGAAGGGTTCATCCTTAAACCAATAATTCTGAAAATTCTAAAAATATATAAAATAAAAATTGGAGATATTCACTAGCCGGTATAATTACCATACCGACGTAGTAACTTTGACAAATATATATCATCTAATGGGTAATCTCATGAGGAATTCAAATATGTAAAAAAATTAATGATAGGGGTAGGTATAAAAAATATATGGATCTCAAATTTAAAATTAAAAAACTCTGATATTTTCCGAACATTTTCGATCATACCATTTTAGTTCTTGGTCGTACTATAATTTTAATGGCATATTTGGTTTCCTCATGCAATTTCCCTTCAGAAAATGTATACTTTTACTACCTCAGGGGGGTATACAAGCAAATATAAATGTGTAAAGTTAAAATCATGATGCGAAAGCCAAAATCCGTGTGTAACGCGAAAGGAGGCGAGCTTAAAACACATGACCCTATATAGGTTGTACGAGGGGCATTCCATAAATACCTGTAACCATTGAAAATCTCTGAACCGTGAAACGTGTCAGTAAAATGAACTTATGATACTTAAACTGTAAGTCTTACTCTTTTCTCACATATTGATTTGAACACTTATGTCATTCTTATCATTACATTTCAGCACTGTGAATACCGTGATCTCAGGGCACTGGATAGGGAATTAAATGTTACAATGGCGGGAAATTTGAAAGACAAGTTTATGGTATGCATTAAGATACATGCGTTAACAGTGTTAATATTGGCGCTTGATTTTTAATGCTGATTCTTGTCAATTGTCAGTGCCCAGAGACCATGATGTTTATAGTACTGAAATTACATGATAAAAATGACCCACATGTTTGAAATTTTCCGTGAGAAAGGGGTAAGACTTACAGTTTAAGTATCATAAGTTTATTTTATTGACACATGTCACGGTTTAGGGATTTTCAATGGTTGCAGGTATTTATTGAATGCCCCTCGTATTTTGTAAGTGAATCGGGGGACCCTCGGCCCCTTTGAAGTAAAACGATCTAACTCGAGAAATTGACTTCTTGAGATAATATCTTGGTTAATTAGGGGTGGGCTCTTTCTCAAACAACCTCATCTGTGCTTCGTTATCGAGATGGCGTAATCTATCTCGACACCTTTTCTGTTTTTTCCCTGACGTTTTGTAGTAAAACGACCTATCTCTTATCATGCTTATAGAGTGTTACAGTCGAGTGTATTCCGACTGATGTTTGAGGTAATTGATCTAACTTTGAGATAGATTAGATAGACATGACAAGTAAATCGATTATTATTATTTTTGAAATAAACATCTAGCCGAATTCCAAGTGTCAATTGCCCAGTGTGGTTGAATCGGGTCAACATGGTCAACATGTGTATTAATATAAATACATTGGGAGTCCGTAAGTCTCGGTTATATATTGTGATTGAATCGTGAAAAACCTGTGTATTAATAAATTGAAATGAAATGGGAGTACGTACGTCTCGGTTATATATTATTGTGATTTAATCTGGGGAGACATGTGTATAAGTACGCTTAAATTGGTAAAAATTAATTCTCGGTTGTATGATGCATGTGATTGAATTGGGAGTAACCAAGTGTTAATTGCATGATGTGGTTGAATCGGGGCCCTTGATTAATACGAATGAATTGGAGTGCCCGTTTCGGTGATGTTTTGTGATTGAATCAGATGCATGTATATTAACACAATAAATAATTACATGCCCTCATGCGGTCACTTAGGCATGCTAGCGCTATAGGAACCATCTTTATTTTGAGTAGAGCGCAGTAACTGGTTTGTTTTGTTTTCATCGGCAAAAGTTGAAGGTCCGGGCCACCTATAGAAGACATGGGAATCCGCATGTTGGAATTCCCAGGAAAAATGTTCATGTTTCTTTAAGAGTGGTTTGTACGAGTACATGGGACATCACAAATAAAATCTCGCATGGCACAATATGGTTCGAAATGTCGCAGTGTCATTGTATGCGTGACGCTTGCGTATGCCAGAATCCCGCTTATACGATTGGATTACTTTTGCGCGCGGATAGATTAAAAAAAAGAAAATTCTCGCCAATTTAGAAGTGATTGAACTATAACATATATATATACTTACTGAATATCAACAACGTTTTGGTGTCGGTTTGTCCCGTGGAGTCAATCGCGCTGGTAGCCTTGCATTCCAACGATCCACCACAATGAGTAGCTCTCGAGGCCGTAATGGTAAAGGTTTGACTTTCAAGTGTATCAAGCGAACAGTCGGAAACAGTTTCTCCTGAAATCGCCGTATTAGGCGACCCGATCGGTGTGCCACCCATCCCCGTTAATGTCCATGTTAAATCCGCCTCAGGATCTGCAATACCTGCTGGCGTACATGTAAATACGTACGGATCACCGTCAATCATTGTAACTGAACCATCATCCATACCATCTTCGTCACTATCTACGGTTACTACGGGAGTGCCAGGTTTAACTGCAACGGTAAATTAAATTAAATTGAGTTATGTTGAAATACAGGTTTCATTTTTAAAGGCACTCTCAGTAATTTGTTGTTTCTAATGCTCATCTTCGTAGCTACAGGGGCAAGGGGGAGAGGGGAATGCCCCCCCCCCCCCCCAAAAAAAAAATATATGTTTTTTTGCCCCCCCCCCCCCCCCCCCCCACAAAAAAATCAATTTGATAGTTAAAATTAGAAAAAAGACAATTTTAAGGCAATTTTGTCTGCACTGCGCGCACATTTTCTTATTAAAATAGGTTAAATTAGACCAATTGTTGCTATTTCAGCATAAAACTGCTACACTTTGCGCTCACGTTTTCATACCAAATAAGTAAGTATTAGACCCAGTTTGACAAAAATTCTTGCCCCCCTTTTTCCCCACAACAATTATAAGGCTGGCGCCGCACTGCTTAGTAGTGATTTAAAAGCCACAAGTAAAATAAGACGTTTTGCAAGTAAACCACTATAATAGCCAAACGTTTGTTATTGCCTGTAGCCTTTGTATGCCAGTTTCAGCCGCTAAGCCACTTTTAAGTGGCTCAGTCACACCTCAGGGATAAAGGTAGGAAAGATAAACCTCCAATAAAAGTGATCAATCATGAAACAAAAGTTCCAGTGTTTCTAGATTTTGGGCAATTTTAGCGTATGAGACACAGGCATGTTTAGTTTAATTCCTGTAAACACTAATCGATTTTACACTAGGCACTAAACCCCCTCTTAGGTAGGGTCGGTCGGTCGGGCGGGTGTTTTTGTCTTCAAACATTTCGGAAAACAGTGGCTTAATTAGGCTTTCAGGATTTCAACTTCATGAGTGGGAAATGACAGGGTGTCTCAAAAAAACCCGTGTACGTGTTTACCCAACTTATTGACCACGAACTTCTAGAATTTGGTGTAACAATTGTATACATATTGATAGACTTAAAGGTAGATGTTCCGATTTCCAACTTGAAGTTTTCTATTCTAAATGAAAGGTCATCCTTAAAAACGTCGTGTCCCAAAATTTGAGATGCATAGCTATTATGGTTCTTATTTTAGACGCACAAGATGCTGTGAACTGTACCCATTGAGTAGTACACAAACTATATCGGTGGTAACCACCATTCGCGGTAATTCAACGCTATTTCGTCGATTTCTCTGTCATTATACCGAATTAGGCCGTCAAATTTCAGTATGATGATGAGAAAAATACGAGCTTTCATATGATATGAAAATCTCCGTATGTTTGAAATAATTCTGTGTTACGAAAATGTGATCGGGTCATCTACCTTTAACGCTTAGCTTTCATATTCCGTTTATATCATCTGATTTGGTTTTGTCAATCTTGAGATATGACCAATCAACTAAAGCTGCCTAAAATCGACGTTGTGCCACTTTACAGTTTGCAATGAATAGAAAGGGTTAGGTGTTTTTGTCTTCAAACATTTCGGAAAACAGTGGCTTAATTAGGCTTTCAGGATTTCAACTTCATGAGTGGGAAATGACAGGGTGTCTCAAAAAAACCCGTGTACGTGTTTACCCAACTTATTGACCACGAACTTCTAGAATTTGGTGTAACAATTGTATACATATTGATAGACTTAAAGGTAGATGTTCCGATTTCCAACTTGAAGTTTTCTATTCTACATGAAAGGTCATCCTTAAAAACGTCGTGTCCCAAAATTTGAGATGCATAGCTATTATGGTTCTTATTTTAGACGCACAAGATGCTGTGAACTGTACCCATTGAGTAGTACACAACCACCATTCGCGGTAATTCAACGCTATTTCGTCGATTTCTCTGTCATTATACCGAATTAGGCCGTCAAATTTCAGTATGATGATGAGAAAAATACGAGCTTTCATATGATATGAAAATCTCCGTATGTTTGAAATAATTCTGTGTTACGAAAATGTGATCGGGTCATCTACCTTTAACGCTTAGCTTTCATATTCCGTTTATATCATCTGATTTGGTTTTGTCAATCTTGAGATATGACCAATCAACTAAAGCTGCCTAAAATCGACGTTGTGCCACTTTACAGTTTGCAATGAATAGAAAGGGTTACTACGAACATGACGAAGAGGGGGGTTGTTACCACCCCCTAAAAATCCAATCCGAGATGCAGAGTATGCTTATTTTGGGTACCATGGTACAGCTAGAGGTTCCCTTTATCCATACGTACCAATACAAATACAAACATCCTACGCATGACGTCACAATGACGTCACCAAACATGGCAGACCTCAAAATCCCGCCGTCCATATCGCTGGACAGTGAAATATAGGCCAAAATAGAAATCTTCGCCTAAAAAGTTCCAAATATGTGAATTTCACCCGGTTTTTTGCTAATAAGTGAGGGAAATAAAGTTTCTAACGTAGGCCTGTGCTATAATATTCAGGACCATACAATTAAAATATTTTTCAAAATTACGATTTAAAAAAAATGCAAGGTGGCAACCACCTTTGACGGCTTACCCTACAACCGGGTAAGGTGGCACCCTCAATTTGTTTTCGTCAAAATGAGCGCAAGGATTGTAAAAACGATCACCTAGACGCCCTAGGTCACTGTTCGTTGCGTCTTAGCGCAATCGGCGACCACCCTCCCTTATTCTCTAAATGTAAAACGAGTGGAAAGAGTGGAAATTCACTCGAAAAGGGGTGAAGGGAGTGAAACCCGTTTTCTGTAAAAGTGGCACAACGTCGATTGTAGAGGTAGCTTAGTTAATTGATCATATCTCAGGATTGACAAAACCAAATTAGATGAAATAAACGGCATATGAAAGCTAAGCGTTTAGTTTATCAATGTGTATACAATTGTGACACCACGTTCTTGAAGTTCATGGTCAATAAGTTGTGTAAACACGTGCACGGTTATTTTTGAGACACCCTGTATGTTGGTTAAATTTTAGCAATTTTCAAAATATTTCAAACATTTAATAATAATTATAACTGTTCGTCGCCTTACACTGCAGTATCATCTTTATATCCTTATAACATGTGCATTATATTGGTTTTAGCTCAGATGACTTTTATTTTAGAGTGGAATTGACCTTGTGTTTTTCATGGAAATTAACAAATATCACGTGTCAAGTAAACAACTTTAAATTTATACACACACCATGCAATATAATTATACATGATGCTCTTTAAAATTTCAAAAATCATGAATCATCGTTTCCATTGACGGTTTAAAACCGGGTATAAGATCAATAGAAGTTATGCGTGTGAATAGACGTTATTCATAATTGGCGATTCCAGGCTAAAGAGGGAGACATGCTCGATGTGACGTCACTAATCATAACGAAAGCGAGGCCAACAATGGTAAATTACGTCACACGACACCAATGTTTACGTAATTTACCATTGTTGGCCTCGCTATCGTTATGATTATTGACGTCACATCCGGTATGTCTCCCTCTTTAGCCTGGTATCGCCAATTATGAATAACGTCTATTAGTCATTTTAGGGAGTACTAGATTGTATTTAAAACGTGTGACGAACTTTCAGTTGAATAATAAAAACAAATGTCGTAGTTAGTTATATCTTCAGATATTGTAATGGCCCGTGTAAACGAGCTCGTGGTTAAAAGTTAATTTAAAGTTAAAAACAACATGGACTCGGGACATGGACTCTCTTGGTTATCGCGTTTACTTCGGAAATATTTATTTTGATGGTGTTGTTTGAGTCAAACTGGCAAATTAGCCCAATTGTCAGAGGCAGCGACACTTCTGAGCTGGGTTCGTAGTTTACTATACACACTTAATGAAACATAGTTGAAACATAATTGTATAATGATTATTACGCGACGTGACAATTATCCTGAATCACACAAGCGGATATACAAAACTTTAAAATAAATTTGAGATTTAGGCCTATATATATATCTTAAACATGGGTATTGCCACCAATTTGTGCCATTTTTCTCATAAGTTGTGATGTTGGGCAACAAATGCTAAAAATGGCAACCAATTTGAAATCATACACTTGTTGTTTACAAAGATGTCAAAAATATTCAAACTAACATTTTATTGGTTGTGATAAAATAAATAGTGCACTCACCTTCAATGCTTTCCACCATACATGCAGAGCATGTAGTAACCGGTGAGTCCCGATCATCGAAGTCATTTAGTAGATCATTTGCGTTGTTCTTAGCTTCACAGAGTAGTATTTTATTGCAGTGATCATAATCAGCATCGAAAGAGTATCGCTTTACTTTAACCAAAGAAGATAGACTTGTAGAAGTTACGTCGTCCGCTACATCCGAAATCCCAGATACTGTAAGTGAAGCTCCGTCCAACTTTACATCTATACTTGGCTCAGGCGATGACTCATCCACTTGACACTCAACATAATATGTAGTGCCATCAACTAAGCTTATACTTGTCTGCACTTCTGTCCCCCGGCTAGAACCGCTTGATGACAGATAAAACGACATTTTTGCAGATTTGACTTGAGCTGCAAAGATACGTGAACAGACATTATGAATAAAATATGTTGATTTGAATGTCATTACAGGGTATCTCACCATATTAAAAAGGTTTTAAGAGTCTGTCTAGTCTGCATATTATTTTAGAATTGATTTGGGCACTGACAACCAGAAATTCGACCTTTTGCCATAGTAACAACCAAAAAAAACAATGTAGACAATTGTTGACTAAATTTGCCCCGAAATGTATTCAAAATTGTCAAAAACTCACCAAACCAAAACGGAATAATATTAGAAGTTTAAAAATCCCTCAAACGACAGCTCTTATAATAATAATAATAATAATATAATCAAACGACAGCTCTTCCACTACTGACTGCAGCATTTAAATATCTTAAAGGTTCATGTACATGCTAAGTATTTAACGGTTGCCTATTTTCAGTTTAGATACTTGATTGTTTACCAACAGTATTGCCTTAAAAGTCTAAGACACCAGGGGTGCCAAAAGATGTTCTTTGCTGGTGTGAGTAGTTAGATGTATTGCCCTTTCAAATCTGTAAAGGTAGCTTGGCCAAATGATTATTCCTAAGTACACTGTTTGCCAGGATCAACAGCTTTTATTAAATCAGAGCATTTTGACTAAATAAGCCTTTTCATCTCCATTTGTTGTAAAAGCATGCGGTTTATTTCAATGATATTCAATCAAAACATTATTCTAAAAAAAACCAGTGTTGACAAAATAAATTTGTGTTCATACTGTGAGAAGCTACGTCAGTCAGAAGTGTCTTAATTCAACCAGTACGTCTGTCTGAATTCAACAAGTACGTCTGTACTGTCTGAATTCAACCAGTACGTCTGTCTTAATTCAACCAGTACGTCTGTCTTAATTCAACCAGTTCGTCTGACTGTATTCAACCAGTACGTCTGTCTGAATTCAACCAGTACGTCTGTCTTAATTCAACCAGTACGTCTGTCTGAATTCAACCAGTACGTCTGTCTGAATTCAACCAGTACGTCTGTCTGAATTCAACCAGTGCGTCTGTCTGAATTCAACCAGTGCGTCTGTCTGAATTCAACCAGTACGTCTGTCTGAATTCAACCAGTACGTCTGTCTGAATTCAACCAGTACGTCTGTCTGAATTCAACCAATACGTCTGTCTCAATTCAACCAGTACGTCTGTCTCAATTCAACCAGTACGTCTGTCTCAATTCAACCAGTACGTCTGTCTCAATTCAACCAGTACGTCTGTCTGAATTCAACCAGTACGTCTGTCTGAATACAACCAGTACGTCTGTCTGAATTCAACCAGTGCGTCTGTCTTAATTCAACCAGTACGTCTCTCTGAATTTAACCAGTACGTCTGTCTGAATTCAACCAGTACGTCTGTACTGTCTGAATTCAACCAGTACGTCTGTCTGAATTCAACCAGTACGTAAATTCAACCAGTACGTCTGTCTGAATTCAACCAGTACGTCTGTCTGAATTCAACCAGTACGTCTGTCTGAATTCAACAAGTACGTCTGTCTGAATTCAACCAGTACGTCTGTCTGAATTCAACCAGTACGTATGTCTGAATTCAACCAATACGTCTGTCTGAATTCAACCAGTATGTCTGTCTGAATTCAACCAGTATGTCTGTCTGAATTCAACCAATACGTCTGTCTGAATTCAACCAGTATGTCTGTCTGAATTCAACCAGTATGTCTGTCTGAATTCAACCAATACGTCTGTCTGAATTCAACCAATACGTCTGAATTCAACCAATACGTCTGAATTCAACCAATATGTTTGTCTTAATTCAACCAGTATGTCTGTCTGAATTCAACCATTACGTCTGTCTTAATTCAACCAGTATGTCTGTCTGAATTCAACCAATACGCCTGTCTGAATTCAACTAATACGTCTGTCTGAATTCAACCAAAACGTCTGTCTGAATAAAACCAATACGTATGTCTGAATCACGGCTGTTTGATCCCACATAATTTGTCCGTTTTATTCTGAGAACACCGTAACTTGCTGGCCCGGTTCTGGTTTTAACTGATTCAAGTACCCGAATATACTGGCCATCTTTTATAAAAATTTCACAGTATTTGTAGGTGCCAGTTCTGAGATATAGAGCTTTGAATATTATTATTTACTCTGTGTGTCAAGTAGAAAATTCCAATAATTTAAAAAGGGCTCGAATAATTTTCTTGAAATTTTCACCGTATACTCATAATATTCGCTACCTAAATCTGGTCAAACCATAAATGAGCCACTATGTAATCTTTTTTATCCCATAATTTTAATTATAAATCGGACAGTCAAACAGCCGTGGAATCCAACCAATACGTATATTTAATGTATTGATTTAACCAGTACGTCTGTCTGAATTCAACCAATACGGCTGTCTGAATTCAACCAGTACGTATGTCTGAATTCAACCAGTACGTCTGTCTGAATTCAACCAATACGTCTGTCTGAATTCAACCAGTACGTATGTCTGAATTCAACCAATACGTCTGTCTGAATTCAACCAGTATGTCTGTCTGAATTCAACCAGTATGTCTGTCTGAATTCAACCAATACGTCTGTCTGAATTCAACCAGTATGTCTGTCTGAATTCAACCAGTACGTATGTCTGAATTCAACCAATACGTCTGTCTGAATTCAACCAGTATGTCTGTCTGAATTCAACCAGTATGTCTGTCTGAATTCAACCAATACGTCTGTCTGAATTCAACCAGTATGTCTGTCTGAATTCAACCAGTATGTCTGTCTGAATTCAACCAATACGTCTGTCTGAATTCAACCAGTATGTCTGTCTGAATTCAACCAGTACGTATGTCTGAATTCAACCAATACGTCTGTCTGAATTCAACCAGTATGTCTGTCTGAATTCAACCAGTATGTCTGTCTGAATTCAACCAATACGTCTGTCTGAATTCAACCAGTATGTCTGTCTGAATTCAACCAGTATGTCTGTCTGAATTCAACCAATACGTCTGTCTGAATTCAACCAATACGTCTGAATTCAACCAATACGTCTGTCTGAATTCAACCAGTATGTCTGTCTGAATTCAACCAGTATGTCTGTCTGAATTCAACCAATACGTCTGTCTGAATTCAACCAATACGTCTGAATTCAACCAATACGTCTGAATTCAACCAATATGTTTGTCTGAATTCAACCAGTATGTCTGTCTGAATTCAACCATTACGTCTGTCTTAATTCAACCAGTACGTCTGTCTGAATTCAACTAATACGTGTCTGAATTCAACCGATACGTCTGTCTGAATTCAACCAGTATGTCTGTCTGAATGCAACCAGTACGTCTGTCTGAATTCAACCAGTACGTCTGTCTGAATTCAACCAATACGTATGTCTGAATTCAACCGATACGTCTGTCTGAATTCAACCAGTATGTCTGTCTGAATTCAACCATTACGTCTGTCTTAATTCAACCAGTACATCTGTCTGAATTCAACTAATACGTCTGTCTGAATTCAACCAATACGTCTGAATTCAACCAATACGTCTGTCTGAATTCAACCAGTATGTCTGTCTGAATTCAACCATTACGTCTGTCTTAATTCAACCAGTACATCTGTCTGAATTCAGCTAATACGTATGTCTGAATTCAACCAATACGTCTATTTAATGTATTGATTTAACCAATACGTCTTTCTAAATGTAAACAATACGTCTATATTATAGTATATTGATTTTAACCAATACGTCTGTCTGAATTCAACCAATACGTCTATAGTATAGTGTATTGATTTAACCTATACGTCTGTCTGAATTCAACCAATACGTCTGTCTGAATTCAACCAGTACGTCTCTCTGAATTCAACCAATACGTCTGTCTGAATTTAACCAATACGTCTATATTATAGTATATTGATTTTAACCAATACGTCTGTCTGAATTCAACCAATACGTCTGTCTGAATTCAACCAATGCGTCTGTCTGAATTCAACCAATACGTCAGCCTGAATTCAAACAGTAAGTCTGTCTGAATTTAACCAATACGTCTATATTTTAACGTATTGATTTAACCAATACGTCTGTCTAAATTCATCAAATTACATCCCCTAAAACTAACGAGATAATGAGAAATTCAATAACAAGAGTGCAAATCCCAATATGGCCACTTTTGAAAAGGAATTAGATTTTCAACTGAAAATATGTTTATTCTAGGGCAAATTGAACCAACTACTACTAGTCATGATACATTTGTAGTATAAACGTAGTAGGTAGATTATTATTGAGTTTATTGATTTATGTCCAATTACACGATGAATGACGATTATAATACCGTTCTCTCGACATGGAAGTTGCCAAAGCTGAATTTAACATGCCTGAGTAGATTAGCCATAATTTGAATAACGAAATTGGATAGAACAAAATTCTGTTGACATGCACTTATCAGTTGTATGACGCACTATACGACCTCCGGGAGAGGTGCGTCATGGGTGCGTCCTTTACCACCACATTCCGGAAGCATTGTACGTCACGTGCAGCCTTTGGTCTGTCACGAAATGGATGAATGGGTGCGTCTATTCCACCACCACCCAGGCTATTAAGGCAAAAATGTGTATTCTACTCAATTGTAGCACATTCTCACCGCGTGTTCAGTGCGTGCGTAGAATCACCCGATCGCCATTATGACCTTTTAAAGACCAAACCGGAAATACTCCGGGGATGGTACTCACGTATATTGGACTAGTACGTGTCGCTCTTGAAGACTTTTTTTTTTACACTTTCTAAAAATGTATTTTCATAAATATTGCAATTCACACTCAGTCAACAATGATATAGTGACGGTGTGGGTGTCTTATTTACAGTCATGGTCTATCAGAATCGATCCATGGTGCGTCACAAAATTGACTAAGGGTACCATCGTTGTATGGCAAATTTTCGTCACATTTGTGACACAGGGTGCATCATGGTACATGAGAACGTGGCGCACCTCTAGGTAGAGTGACGCACCATTCCCGGGTCGTATAGTTCGTCATACAACTGACATGTGCATAATATGATTAACTATTTGACATTCATTTTTTTATTTGGCATGGCCAGAAAAATCATGCTTCACACAGGAAACTCTTTGACACGCCTTGTAGAGTAAACATTTCATCGGTATCAAATGTATATTAAATCAGGGGAAATTGCCTCATATTCAACCAATTGAATAAACACATGATTGAACTTGAAATGATGTAACAAATATTGACCGTCAATCATCTTGTTAAAGAGATTGCCCAACCGGTGATCTGTTTCTGTTCATGTTCCAATCATTAGACTAATTTTGATGGCAATTGTTAATTGATGCTTAAAGACCAAAACACCTTCTTAATACTTCTAAGATAGTATAGAATCGTAAAATATTCCAGCTAAACTGAACAGCCTGATAGTCTTTAGCAATTCAGTTATTTTCTGACAGGTGATGTACCCTTTTCGTTAGAACAATACATTCAATATGGCGATGCTGTTAATACTAAGACAGACCAATACAATGGCGATGGTGTTACTAATAAAACAAACTGACCTTGAACATCCAACACTGCCGTCGTTTCCACACTATTGCCGTTAGTTGCTGCAGTTGTTTTGAAAACTTTAGCATCTTGTGTATCATAGTCAGCGGTTAATATATACGTGTCAGATTCATCAACACCACAGGAGGCGTCGTCGGTTGTCGGTGCTGTATTGTCCTCTACGAGCCCGCCATCAATGTACCAATCTATTTCCGCATCAGGAACAGTGTTTTGTGTTACGGCTTGAAACGTGTACACCATGTCATTTATTACTATGACTGCAGATCCGTCGCTAAACTCAGTATCCATTGTCAGATCAACGGTTTGATCCACGTTAGGATCGGCCGCAGCACCTGATTCCAGCAAGGATAACGCAACACTGGAAGGTGAAATTGAATCTGTGAAGTACAGTTTGGGGACAAAAGAACAAATGGAACAAATGCAACCTTTAGTGCTATTTTTTTTTCGTCCACTTGGACAAGTTAACCCTTTAGTGAACTACCGTATATCCATTCATTTGGTGACAGATGAAATATAATTAAAATGAAGAAATCTCAACCGTGATAAATTACAAAATGAACTGGCTGGTAAGAGTGAACCTAGTAATAACCCATTTTTAAATAAATTAAAAAAATTGACCAGAAAAATAAATAATAATCATTTTTATGAAAAAAAAGAATGCGTTCCTAGAGAAGTGTCTTAAGATGATTGTGGTGCAATTTCGGCATGTTTCATCAAAAACTGATTTTGTTACGTTGTCCGAACAATTGTGATCCAAAAAAGTGATTTTGTTTTTGTCAACATTTTAAGAAATCCAAAAAATGGATTCTCTGACTCATTTCCTTTTCAAAAATGTAAACTTTCAATATACCGTACAGTAATAGTTCAAATGTTACAGCGCTTGATAAACACCTCCCTTAAAATAGAACCTGCACAAATGTTTCTTAAAATTTGAGGAACCCTAGGCCCTTTGGAACTCTTTTTGGTTCGATAGAGAACCATTCAAGGTTCCATATAGAGCAGCGGTTCTTAACCTTGGAGTCGTGACCCTATAGGGGTCGTGAAGGGGTTTTCCAGGGGGTCGTGAAGGGCTCATAAATAAAGCTTTTCAGGGAACAATTTTGATATTTCGGTCTAAAAAGGCTTAGAAACCCCCCCCCCCCCCCCCCCCCCCCCCCCCCCCCCCCCCTAAAGAAACGTTCAAATATGCAACATTTCCTGCATGCTACGCTCGCATCATATAACTTTTAAGCAGTTTCAGTTTTAATAAATCGGGATGGGATTTTTTCTTCTTCATTTGTCACTTGGGGGTTATGGTACTGACCAAGAATGTCTGATGGGGTCATGGGACCAAACAGGTTAAGGACCGCTGATACAGGGTGTCTCAAAAAAAACCGTGCACGTGTTTATCCAGCTTATTGACCGTGAACTTATAGAATTTGGTGTAACAATTGCATACATAGTGATAGCCATAACGGTTAGCTTTCATATTCCGTTTGTTTCATCTGATTTGGATTTGTCAATCTTGAGATATGACCAATTAACTAAAGCTACCTAAAGTCGACATTGTGCCACTTTACAGTTTGCAATGAATAGAAAGGGTTACTCCGGAGAGAGGGGTTGTTACCACCGGGGTTACCACCCCCTAAAAATCCAATCTGAAATGCAGAGGTATGCTTATTTGGGTGTCATGTTATAGCTAGAGGTTCCCTCTATCCATACATACTAAAACAAGTACAAACATCACACGCATGATGTCACAATGACGTCACCAAACATGGCCGTCCTCAAAATCCCGCCGTATTCGCTGGACAGTGAAATATCATAGAAATCTTCGCCAAAAAAGTTCTAAATATCGGAATTTCACCCGATTTTTTGCTTATAAGTGATGGAAATGGTGTTTCTAACATAGGCCTATGCTAAAATATTTCAGGAACATACAATAAAAATATTTTTCAAAATGGCGATTTAATTTTTTTTGTAAGGTGGCAACCACCCCCCTACAATCGGACTTTGACGGCTTACCCTACCCCCGGGTAAGGTGGCAGCCTCAATTTGTTTTCGTCAAAATGAGCGCAGGGAATGTAAAAGCGATCACCTAGACGCCCTAGGTCACTGTTTTTTGCGTTCTAGCGCAATCGGCGACCACCCTCCCTTAAGAGGACGAGGGTTTTAATGCTTATTGTAAGCATTCTTTCCGTAAAAGTGGCACAACTTCGATTTTAGGTAGCTTTAGTTAATTGATCATATCTCAGGATTGACAAAACCAAATTAGATGAAATAAACGGCATATGAAAGCTAAGTGTTTGGTCTATCAATATGTGTACAATTGTTACACCAAATTCTAGAAGTTCATGGTCAATTAGTTGGGTAAACCCGTGCACGGTTTTTTTTGAGACACCCTGTATAGAGGATAGTGTTAGAACAGTGGCGTAGCTAGGATTTTTTTCAGGGGGGGGGGGCAAGATTTCTAAAATGTTCGTAAAAGGTTGCCCCAATTTGTTTTCAAGTCATTTACCTCGTGAATTTCACGTAAGTGGGGGGGGGGGGGGGGGGGGGGTTAAGGTCCAAAAAATTCGCACAGCCCAAAAAATATCGCACAGTAAATGTACTATATGTACAATTTTGCCTTCTTTTTGGCTAATAACCTCGGTCTTTTTTCTCATTTTTTTCCTATTTACTTTTTTTCTCACCTTTTTTTTTTTAGGGGGGTGGGGGGCGGGGGCCCAAATTGAGTTTTTTCGTCAGGGGGGGCATTTTCCACCACTGCCCCCCCCCCCCCCCCCCCCCTGAGCTACGCCACTGTGTTAGAGCCATCTTTCTGAGAGTGTACTTACTTCCTGACAGAGCAAGTGTTACTACTCTTTCTGCCACTCCAGTGCCATTATAACTGGTAATCAAAGTGTTCGCATCGTTAGAAGCAATACATTTCAATTCTTTGCAATGGTCACTAGCTGTCGGGGTAACTGTGAATCGCATGGCGGAGACGCGGGTATTTCTTGCCCCGGAAGTAAATTCTGTGAAATCCGGTGAGGGCGTTCCTGTAAGTGCCGCTCCACCCAACTCTGCTGTTATGGTGGGAGCGGGTATTGCTTCATGCACTACACAATCGACATTATAGGGTGTACCAATATCCACAAATGCAGTTGTTTCTACAGTTGAACCTGACACATACACCAGAAAGTTTCCGTTGATAACCGGATCTGAAACCAATTAGAAAAACAAATGAGCCTGAAGTCGAATATATCACATTGTTAATTGTGTACTGAATTGTATTAGTCATGCGCAATTTAACATTATCAGAAAACCTCATTAATAATGGACATTTACTTCCAAATAAGATAAGAACAATTGAAGGGTTTACAAAACAATACAAAACAATAGATATTCTAACCTTTGTTTAGTTATATCTCAAAATCATTAGCGACTTCCGACTCATTTAGCTTGATCACATCACGAATAAATTTTAAGCTATAATCTAATCAGTTCCAAGGTGTCTTGTCAGCGTTGAAGCCGTTGGTGCACATGAGGCCTACCCGCATACCTTATCTTGGAACCGCGTTAACTTACATTTTTGAGTCAATGTTAACAAAAATGTCTATTATCGGGTTAAATTTTTAATTTAGAGAAAGTGTGTTGCTTTTAAAACGTGTCCATATCTATAGGGCAATAATAAAGACCATCTGACGTTCATGAGTGAATAAGGCACGAATCACATGGGAGTGCTATTGTGACCATATGAATATTTCAGCATACACGTCATATCATTGGAATGGTGAACAAAGAAAGAGTTAACTTACACAAATTGTCACATTCTATTTATTTATTTCAGTAAATTACTTACAAACAACACCAATTATAGGATTCAATGCACACATGAAGGTCAAAGGTCGTTTAAATCCGTGTAGTGGCAGATGAGATTGGATCAAGACTATTTTGTTCTTTTGTCCAAGGCTGACAGCAAAATTGTTAACTTTATTTGTTGGGAGTGGCTCTTTTTACTTCATTCTTTTCTTCCATCTTTTCTAACTTTCATTTCATTCAGCCAGCATGCTTAAGCCTGGCCTGAGCATTTTGCTTGAGCATGGTCCCTTCAGGACCCAAGCGTGTGTCCGTATGGACCGACCGTGTAAACAAACAAACAAACAAACAAACCATTTTTGATTCACATGTACTGTACGCGCATTCTGCCGTCTATGATCTAATCTAGCTTTTATCGTCTACAAAATTGACGTAAAAAGGTGACAAGTTTTGTAAGCTTGACCTCCGTCTGTCACCATTCAAATGAGATAAGACAGTTTATGAGACATTAATGTCACTCACTTTAGAAGGATTAAGTTGATAATGGTGGCCACATGAATTAGAACTAGATATCAACAAGGGAACACACATTTGTATTTGAAATCGCAAGGAAGATTTCTACATTTCACTTTTTGGTCGAAGGTGCAATTATATAGACATAGAACCTTTAATTTTTAAATAAATAATAATAATAATGTATTTTTGTAGAGTCACATCTCGGGGAATAAGAGATAATTATTTCATCATATTCCTATTGTTTTGTGTTTCCTGATCAAAATATCCGACATTTTGGGCAGTTTTACCCTATAATATTTATATTCTGAAATAGATACTCTACAAGAATTTTAAGAAATAACGAAAAGGGCAGAAGCACTTACTTCTTACGTCAAGTGTGACATAGTCACTTTCTGCCCCCATATAGTCGTGTGTCACACCAACATAGATACGTTTTTCATGATGATCTTCATATGTAGCAGACAATGTGTACGGATCAGAATCTGCTGCTGCAGAACACGTTACGGTACTTGAGCCACTTTGAGTTGTCTGTAACGTCTCAATTGTGTCTCCGGCGCCATCTCTAAGCTCCCAGACAAACTCTGCGTCAACAGGGTCGATGTTATCTGTCGTGGCAAGGAATTCGTAGTCCTCGTCGTGTAGAAGTACAAGGATTTTTGATGAGTCGACGGCAATATCCTCGCCTAGATCCGTTGTTGCGGCGTTAGAAAAAGCGGCAGCGTAGCTACCAGTTTCCAGTAATTGAAAATCTAAACTCTCAAGAGCGTCTGTAGAATAAAAATAAAAGGTTGTTGAGAACTTTGATTAGTAAAACTGAATTTCGATTAGTAAAACTGAATTTCGATTAGTAAAACTGAATTTCGATTAGTAAAACTGAATTTGTATTATCAAAACTGAATTTCGATTAGTAAAACTGAAATTCGATTAGTAAAACTGAATTGAGATTAGTAAAACTGAATTGAGATTAATAAAACTGAATTTTAACCAATAAAACTAAATTTCGACTAGTAAAATTGAATTCGGATTTGTAAAACTAAATTTCGACTAGCAAAACTAAATTTCGATTAGTTCAACTGAATCTGAATTAGTAAAACGGAATTTCAATTAGAACAACTAAATGTCGATTGTCGATAGTAAACCAGAATTTCTATTAGTAAGTAGGCTAAAACTGAATTTTGGCTATAGTTCAGTCAGTTCCAAACTGGTGAAACCTGTTTACAGCAGCGAATGAATTCAGAAGTGCGTTGCGCGCAAAACGATGGCATGGCGCAATAAAGCGCGATGTCGCAGTGTCATTATATGCGTAACGCCTGCGTATGCGAAAATCGTGCTTATACGCTTGGATTACTTTTTTGCGCGCGGATAGATTGAAACTGAATATTTCTCGCCAATTTGGAACTGATTGAACTATAGTAAAACTGAATTGCAACTAATAATAACTGAATTTTGACTAATAAAATTGAATTTTGACTAATAAAATTGAATTTTGACTAATAAAACTAAATTTCGATTAGTAAAACTTACCACCTTTTACTAATACTGCAGGTCCAACTTTGTTATTGTCACCAGAAGCGTCGTCAAGCAGCGTATCTGCATTGTTATTAGCGTCACACGTTATTTTCTGATTGCAGTGTGTACTATAAGCAGCATTAAAAGAAAAGTGTCCCGTCGTCTGCATCTGCGCCAATCCATTGCCAACACCCTCGCCCACATCTGTGAACGCTGTTGATGCCGAAGTTGCCAGGTTGCCACCTAAATCTGCCGTTATCGTTGGTACAGGCACAGCCTCCTTAACAACGCAATGCACATAATATGTGGTGTCGACATTCGCGTCAAACGTAGCATCATCCGTCACTTCCATTCCCTTCGAAGTCATGTCTTCAGACACCCATATTTCCATATTATCGGGATCAACCTCGGCTAGGATAAAGTGAGTGTATAATTATGATAATGTCAATTATATATATTATAATATAGGCCTATAATGATAATATAATTCAACTCAAATGTCTTTAATGTAGTTTTTTAACCAAACAAAACAGTGCTGTGGTAGACGACGGCGCGTGAAATGTTTGTCAATTCAATCTATTTAAAATCTAATTTCAAGTGACGAACAATGAAAATAATGCAGAGTATTGACCGGGTGAAAATAATATTAACATTTCGTTGCATTCCGTATAGACCAGGCTAACAATGAGCTAGGTATCACTTGGAGGCTTTCTTTATCTCGTGTGGTTTTTCTAGACCAGAATTTCATGAGGAATACGAATATCTTGGGTAATCAGCCCAAATCCTGAACGCATTCCCCTAACCGGGGGGTTCTTTCAGAAAAATCAGAAAAATACCGTATTTTGTACACTTAAACTCAAATAATGCATGATCAAAGTATAGTTTTAACAATGGGATGTATGTGTTAGACCACAAGAAACTCATATCCCAAGATATTCGTATTCGTCATGAAATTCTGGTAAAGAAAAGCCACATGAGATAAAGAACGCCTCGGAAAAGTGTAATTTAGGTCCCATATACTGCAATACCAGTATCGTTCAATATTGCAACATAAAAGTTGCCAGTTTCGGTCGACACGGGCACGTTTTGACTGTTCCGGTATCGCCTATTTTTTATTTTTCTATAATACACATCTAGTTCTATATGATGCGCCTATCATAATGCAACCTTAAACGTGTCAGCCATTGTAAATAGGGCATTGTATCTTCAAACCCTCGATGTATCCTACCTTGCACGTCCAATGTAACGCTTTGTGCTATCTCTGTGCCGTCGTCATTGTTAACCTTAACGGTAATCTTGTGACCATCGTGAGCGTCATAGCTTATTGGATATATTCTATAGTCATCAGTTCTCTTCGCCTTGGTGCAGGTAATGCCTTGTTCTGGTAGCGTCCCAGGCTGTAATACTTCATCGCCTGTATCTCTTTCAAGAATCCAATCAAATTTAACTCCGGGATCCGTTTCGTCAGTTTCAGCTTTGAACTTGTAGCCCATACCGTAGAGGACAATTACTGTGTCACCGCCGACAGACTGGTCCTCAGTAAGTGCAGAACCTGGATTACCATCGATGCTAGCCTCATCACTGTCCGAATATAGCAGTGTCATGGATACGGAACTGTACCTAGATCCTTTGGTAACAAATGAATAGAAACACCTAGTTAAAATTATTATTTTTATAAACAGATTTGAGCTATAGTTCCTTCCCGGATAGGTCCATTAGTATCCAAGGTTCATAACCAACCTACGAAGCGATGATCAAATATTTCAGTTTAATGTCGAGCATTATAAACTTACTGATATCAAATATTATGTACATGTAGCTGATTAGACAATTCCAGTTTAAATCCATACACCCCTTGTGGAATATACACAAACCTTCGTCAACATACGGAGTGACGATTTCAAATAGAGTCATCTACAGGTAGCCTGATTGAAATTCACACTCTCTGTGGAGGAGATGGATGTTTTCAATAAGGGTGTATGAAATTCAAATGGAATAAGCCATTTTGCTGTGTATTATTGCAAGTGGAGCAAGGATCAGCTTTGATTGAGAAAAGATTGTTCTTTCAAATCGCTCGTAAGTGGTAAAATATGAAACCGAAAAACTCTCATACGAAATCGTCGTCACCTGTTAGAGACAACTGAACCAGAACAAGCATAAGTGTAGAATGATGCAGAACAAGAACACGCGGTAGATCAATTAACAGCTGCACCGCCATCCCTTGGTGGGAATTACCCACCTCGTTAAACAAGTACTTCAGCGAGAAGTTTGCCGGCTATCATGGTTACATCAGATTTAGGTTATAGTAGAGTTTGAGACATTTATGTTAAATATGTTCAAATTCTAGCAAGTTAAATCGTATTGTATATATATCTGAGGGTTCTTAATGATAATTTTATGGACTGAAATAATGGATTAACAAAATAATAATATTTCAAGAAATAAAATTAAAATTAAACAAATTAAAACAAAATTAAATTTAAAAATAATAATAATAAAGCAACCAACCAATCAAATAAACAAACAAACGGAACACCCCGATAAACAAGCAAATAAAACTTACCGCCCGTAATGCTGATTGTAGGCCCTTCTTTCACATTATCATTAGCATTGCGTTCGCCAAGTAGCGTATCCGCATTGTTATAAGCATCACATTTTAGTATCTGACCACAGTGATCACCGTAATCAGCAGAAATGGTAAAGAACTCCGTCGTCCGCATTTGAGCCAATGTAATGCCATCACCCTCGACAACATCTAGGAACGCTAATGCTGATGACGTTCCGTCACCCAAGCTGCCATCTAAATCTGCCATTATCGTTGGTGCAGGTACAGCCTCTTTAACAACACAGTGGACAAAGTATGTGTCCGCATGAATCATGTCATAAGAAGATAGATCTGTCACTTTTGTTCCCATCATACCCGCGTCTTTAGACACATATATGTCAATATTCGTGGGATCAACGTCAGCTATATAATAAGGAAAAAATAGAGTTTAATTTTACTTGCCAGACACAGAAGGAAACGACGTACAGTGGATCCAAATCGCTTTAGAATGGGCAAAAAGAACAGTCATGTTTGTCATTAACACAGATGTTATCAATTGAGGGGTTTCTGCAGAACTTATTGAAGACAGTTTGGAGAATGTACATGAGTGACATCATCAAAATATTCACTTTTTATTTGTAGGGTGTTTTATCAATATCAATACTTTTTGAAAGTCAAAATTCTCAAAATTGTCTTTTTAAGGGGTTCAAAGTCAATGAAGACATTGGAAATGAACGACTTTATCAACATTTTGATTGATCGATTGTCCGTTAGTAACCTGGTCTTTTTTGTGCGTAGCAGTAAAAGACGGCATTTGATTGGTTCGTACGTATCGCGTATATTCATGAGGTTTTTAATGTACCGTATTGTCTCGATAAACCATACATGTCACCAAAAAAGTAACTGGCCAAGTAATAAATAATGCTCTTATCTCCAGAGGTATAGCTCCTACGTAAAGCACATCCCTTAGAGAGGAATTATTTTCAAGACGCCCTCGTTTGACTTGCGTGTTGCTTTACTTTTTATAAAAAAATGTGATTCTAAGCGGATTCGAACCAGTAGCAGCACAGCAATCTTTGCATATTCATAGACCGCGCTCTTATCGATTGAGCTACGGAGGGAACTGCCAGAGGAGCGCAAGATTATAATCTGTAGGTACATTCTCAACATCGATTACTGGTGTCACTATAATAGACGATTTAGTTAGCCGATTTTAACGATCTATACACAAAATTGCTGAGAAATCGACGAAGCTCAACGCATGGTAATACATTAAAATTAAATCTGATGAAGACAAATTAGGAAACTTTAAGCAGCTGCTGTATTTCTTATGATGAGCAATTCTCCACGAAACTGTTGAGCGTTGAAGTTCAGTATTTTCTTCATCCAATGCGTCAATGATCTAAGATCTATCATTGGTGAATTCTCTAATTTAATGTCACCTTTCATTGTTTCAACACCTGTAGCGACCTATGTTTATAACATTTAGGCCTGTGGTCGTATATTGTCATCCATGAATAACGCCACCAGGCTCAACACAGCTGAATTTTTTTGTGATAAAAAATCAACAGAGGGCGGTTGCTATTATGTCCCAGATTTCAAATTTTCTAAGGGATGTGTGACCTGTCAATATTAGTAAGATGATGATCGGGGATGATTCAATCAATACAGCACATACACATCACACTATCTCGCGTGCTCAAAACCGAAGTGCTAAAATGAAAGCTGCACTTTTTTCAATTTTTTTTGACGTAGTTTTCTTAATTGATGACACCGATCCTATAGTTTAATCATGTTTAAGTTAGAACCATATTTTTTTACTTACGAGCGTATTTATAACCGGGTCAGGACCTTGTTTTAGGTATGACTTAACATTTTGCATGGCACTTTACTTTCAATCTTGAGCTGGAAATAGGTTACTCAGAATCAGTTTCCATGGACTATAGTACTGTGTACTAAATTAGCGAGTGAATTTACTAATAGCTTATCATAATCAATTCATGAATATTTATGAGGTGTACAATTGCTTAATGACAATCATGAATAGCTGATTCTCTTGCACTGCCTCCCCCCCCCCCCCAATCGCAATTGGCAAGTGGTACATGAGGAATTGACAACCTAACCCTAACCCTATACCCCAACACAATTTGGCAAATTACGATTGTGCAAACAAACAAAATGTTTCCGACCGGTAGGTGGTCTGAAACCAAGATGCGAGATGCGGATTTTTATTTCATTTTTTTTATTTTTGAGGTGGGAGAAGTGCGGTGGGATGACTTTCCAAAGGCAATTTGTGCAATTTACCATACGCCGTGAACCTTGAAGACACAAATAATCACAGCCAATATCCTACTCTGGGCTTCCCAGAGCAAGTCAGATTCAATTGTTTGTGCAAATTTGTAATCTTTTCTACAGTAATTTGTATTGAATCGCTTTTGCGATTTAATTTTTTTTAAATGGGAATAAAAAAATAAAATGCGGTTATTAACGTCGCCAAAACCAAATGCGCGCGGCCTACCGGAAACAAACTTGTGTTTGTACGCCTAATAGTGCATGTTTCGCCAAGTTACACAAGGTATTACCCTAACACCCTATCATCAATACAGACATTTCGATACCTTTTTAAAGTTGTGTATATTATATATAATTAAATGTAAGTGAAAGCACATTTGGATAGAGAAAACTTGTACAAGTATTTTGATACCAAATTTGTTCCATTTTCAGAGACCACTTGATACGAGCTGAAAGTTTTGGTCACATGAATTCACCATACCATTATACTGCAGGACGTCAGGATAGTCTGCGTTGCGTAGCAGTAAACACTAGATGTGTACCCAAAGAAAAGACTGTGATAGCCAATGATGAACGGTTTTCTGGTTTCTATTTCATTTGATGTAAACTTGCCACGCATTAAAGGTAGATGTTCCGATTTTCATCTTGAAGTTTTCTATTCGACATGAAAGGTCATCCTCAAAAAAGTCGTATTCCAAAGTTTGAGTTGCATAACTCTAATGGTTCTTATATTAGACGCACAAGATGCCGTGAAATGTGCCCATTGAGCTGTACACAAACTATATTGGTGGTTACCACTTTTCGCGGTAATTCGATGTTATTTCACCGATTTCTTCGTAATCATACTGATTTGGACCGTCAAATTTCAGTATGTTAATCAGAAAAATATGATCTTTCATATGATATGAAAATCTCCATATGTTTGAGAAAAATCTGTGTTATGAAAATGTGATCGGGTCATCTACCTTTAAGTTCAAAATAAGGATTATTTTAATCTACATTTGTAAAATCAACATTGGAAAATCTTTCTTTTCATTCCCACTCTCATTCTCTTGCAACCTTATAATTATAAGTACTGGCTTACTTCGCGTTATGAAAGTGCAGTTTTACAATTCGTAACACTTTCCTAACACACATATTATTGCAAGTTTGATATTTTAAAATAGTCAACACGTTTTCTAAATACACAGATACTGCGATTTTTTTGATGAAGATATAAAGCTGTAAAATGGGAAAGTTTCAGGTCACCCTGTACAATGTGTTATAATGCTTTTGTCCATTTACCTTCTACTTCCAACTTGACGTATTGAGTACTGGCTGTCGATGAAAGGTGGCTATTACTTGCAGCCACGTGAAGATACTTGCCATCGTAGGTGTCATATTGTATGGCGGTAATTGTTATGGGGTCGATGTCTGGTGTAGTACACTCGGCAGGAGCAGGAATGTTACCCGTCCGAAGAGCCGTACCAGGAGTAGAATCGCTGTCACGCCTTTCCCAATCAAACTTTACATTATTGGCTTGTTTAGCTATAGCTCCGAAGACGTATGTATTTTTATGGACTACATGTAGTGTTTTGGCGTCAACATTGGTATCCGTTGTAAGTCTTGTACTTGGGTTGGCTGTCAGGGCGGCAGGTTCGGTAGTGGGTGAAGTGACTGTTAGTTCCAATTCAACATTACTAACGGACGCTGTTTTTAAAAATATTAAATATTAAATAATGTAGAGATATCAGGGGCGGATTCAGGATTTCTCAATAGGGGGCGCCAAAGCGAGGCGGCGGTCAAGGGTGCGGCAGCCCCTTGCGGTGGTCAAGGGGGCAGAGCTCTTTGCAGGGGTCGAACGTGGCAGAGCTCTTTGCAGGGGTCGAACGTGGCAGAACCCCCTTGGCGATATGTTTACACGTTTGTACACGTTTTTACACGTTTTTACCTGTTTTTAACGTTTTCGCCCTGTCAAAAAAAAGTGGGGCGCAGGGGCCCGGTCAAAAAGGCGCCCTGTCAAAAACAAGGGGACGCAGGCGCCCTGTCAAAAATAAAGGGGTGACCCCCCCCCCTAAATCCGCCCTGGATATAGGCATACAATTACACCTTCTCCTCCGCACTGAAAATGTGTGTGTAAAGATAGCAAAGACTTTCATTCTACACAGCTATAGGTAAATTAATAATTGAACGAACAACGCGAACGCAGTACAAAGATGAACGCGCCCGAAATTATCACGCGAATGGTTGTGCGCGCTTCACGCAATGTACGCGATACGCTGCTTAGTTGTGTGTTCGTTCAATCATTAATTTACCTATATACTCTGTTTGGCCATCTCGAGACAGTGACGTAACTGAACAGGCGCAGCTTTTACGCACGCGTGTGTATCTTCCGCCTATCAACGCTCGTGTTTGTACGCCAGCGCCGCGAGTATGCGCGCGCGTTATGTGATGCAATTAGTAGAATACGCGGTTACGTCACTGTCTCGAGATGGCCAAACAGAGTATAGTCACACCCTTTTCCCCGCAAATTGCGGTATCACTCCAGACCCATTCATCCAGATACCTAGGTGGCTCGTTCAGATAGCACAGAGTTATGACATGCAGTAATCACACCTCAATGATTTCCTATACCTAGTGCAACTTTGCTGTTGTTATGCGCGGTCATTGAAACCGCCATAACTTAATAAGTATCCATTCGATTTTGTTGAATGAGGTATCAAACTGCGGAGAAGAAATTTGCTGATTTAATGTATAGCTCAGATTTTTGGTACCGATTATCTATTTTGAATTAGCCAACCTCAAAGCACCTGGTCCGGGACTTTTGTTGCTAGGTGTAAACAAACTCCACACTATTTCAGCCCTCAGCTTGGATCACTTTATTACTCGGCTACAACTCTCTTGCTTACAAAAACTCTAATACAACTGACAACATAAACAAAATTCTACAATGTAGGTGACCAAATGGGTTGTCAATAACATAAATTCAGGCGTAACCAGAGGGGAGGGCATTCCCCACCCCCCCTCCCTGCCAGAAGGCTTGCCCCCTCCCCCTGATGCCCCCCCCCCCCCAAAAAAAAATGAAGACCGTAGTTACGCTACTGCATAAAGTCAAAGGACCAGCAGAATGATCGGTGGCCTAACAAATTAATTAGAGAATAATGTTGTTCTGGTCTGAGGAATTGTCGCGCCCCTTCGGGACAATTCCGAATGATTTCAAAACAAATTCACGAAAACAGTTGTTAAGCAGTCAATATTCTCATTCATTACTGAAAAAGATGCATATTTATCCAAATCCTTGATTTGTACCGATATAATCGCGCTAGCATTAATTAGTTTTCTGTTTATTTTGTCCACTCCCTTCTTAGTTATTGAAACAGTCCAAGTAGGGTCATCCCCTCATTAACATTTGTATCGTTCAACCAATCAGAAATAACCTTTAATCGTGTTTCCTCATAACTCATTGAATATTCAGTTTAGGGGCGTGTGGCTTTAATTTGATTGGTCGGTCAATGAGCAAGATAATAGAACACTTTGTCGCAGTACTTTCGGGCAATTATTAGTAACCTGCGCTCGGCGTGCGCGTTCCCGTCTAACGATTCATTTTATTGGAACGCACTTGGGCAGCTATCGCGATTATTCATGAAGTAATGAATGCAATATAAAATACACCCAACAAGAGTCATTAGTGGGAGCTACTAGACAGTTAAAGTGTAAGGTCCATTATAATACAACAGCTAACAAATTATGACAATGACATTTTTAAGCACACAACAACAGCAAGTGATGATCAAAACAAAAACAATCTGTGGCAATTGATGAACAAGGATAATCTATGGGATTAACTGTAATCAGTGACAAATACGTTTTGTTTTACTTTTTGTTTCTCACATCAAATGATTTAGAGAGTATTCACTTAGGGGGTTGTCATTTTCATCAGTTAGAGGTTCCCAAATATCCTGGGATCATACCTTTTTAACACAGAAAGTAGAGGGGTCATTTTAGTTAAAATGAGGTCACCGTTGATTTTCTAAAATTTATTTGACCTAGGTCAACACTTCCGCAATATTGCTCTTGTCATTTGAATATATTTAAAATTTAACCTATTTTGACCTTTGACCCCATAACCGTTGGGCGTACGAAAAGGGGATTTTTTTTCATTTTTGAGGACAATCGGGCAACTTTTGAAATTTGACCCCAGATGACCTTTGACCTTGGAAGACTTGAATGTGTTACCAAGGATTACAACTATAGAGATTAATCATTGGGTCTCTCAATATCGCGTTTTACCCAAACTTGTTTTATGCATTTTCCATTTGGCCTTGAAAAACATTACATCGATTACATCACAAACTAAAATGTGGCCCTTTTATTGCATAACATTTTAATGGACAGCTTACGCAAACAAATGATCCTTAATATCACACCATGGTGGCAAAATTCGAGGCCACATTTGCACTTTTCAACAAGTGATGCGATACTTTTTTCCATGTGTATATTTTCGAATTAGTAAATACAAGCCTGATTGCCAGATTTGGCCATATTATGCACGGACTGATTAATTTGCAAAACGTCTAAAATCAAATTAAAACATTTACCTAAAACCGACAGCTCCGTGGTTCCCATTACAACAGTTGATCCTTGTGTAAATGTGCATGTCAGTGTTGAACCACAGTCTGAAGCTAAATAGGAATACGAAGCTAAAGTCGAGTAAACATCACGAAGGTTGGTATCATGATCATAAACGACTTCAACAGAATTCAGTGGTGATCTTCCAGATCCAGGTAAAGTCCATACGACAGTTACATCGGTGGCATCATTGAACTCTACTCCAACGCAGGTAAATAGCAAAGCTTCCCCCGTCTCAGCATCAGTTGTTGCGACAGCTGGAGCCCCTACAGTAGGTGGTGGTCCTGCACCTGTCAAACCACTATTGTACATTGTAACCGCTGTGCCTCCTAGTGCTCTTACTGTATGTAATGAGAGAAGAAACAGACTTCGAATCAGACCTAAGTCGGATAAATGAGCATTTTATTGAAAGTGTAGGCTATCATATTGCAAAATGGGCACCGCGACATGTCAGCCAGGGGACGGTTTAGATGGGCAAGGTTATATGTCGACCCGATATTAGACAATTTTCACCAGATCGAGAGTGCCAACAATTGCTCGCGTAGTGCATGACATTAAAGTAATGCCCCTTTGTGCATAGGCCTATCAGAACCCGTCATTGTACATATAATTATAGGTCTAGAAAATTGGTACGAATACATAAATGAGTTAAAATATAATGCATAGGCCTATTGTCTGACCTGAAATTGAATGCTTCCCGACGTTCCCGTCATTTCCCCGATCTATATCATGGTTTATAGTATAGCCTACTTTTAAGAAACCACATTATTTCATGACACCTCGTGGCCTCCCTGTGACGCAATTATAAAGTATCATTTAAATGTCCTAAATAATCAGGATATGTTCAGTGTCAAATCCCATATCTGACTCCATGTACGCCAATGGAGTAGCTAGGATTTTTTCAGGGGGGCAAGATTTCTGAAATGTTCGCAAAAGGACGATAAATTAGACTACATGTACAATTTGGCCTTCTATTTGACTATTTGGGTAACATCAACCCCCACATAACCAGTGCCCCCCCCCCCCCCCGGCCGCCACCTTGATCTTTTCTCATTTTCCCCCTATTTCCTTCCCCCCCCCCCCCCCCTTCCCCTTTTTTGGGGTGGCGGGGGCACAAATGGTGTTTTTTTCATCAGAGGGGGCATTCCCCCGCCCCCCCCCCCCCCCGGCCCGGTTAACAATGAAAATAATCTTAAAAATAGCAGTTACAATGGAGTTGGTTAGCCAACTCAAACGGTTTTGGATTGGAAAAATGATGATTTTTTTTCAAAATGATAAGATTAACATTCGCGATTACATGTTATTCCAATACGAATTCAAAATTTAGGATTCGCGTGCCACCGTCGTCTGACTATAAATGAACGTTAATTAGCGCCCTCTTTGCTCGGAATCTATTAAATAAACTCCATACTATTATTATGACAATGGCCTACCGTTGGTGACGATACAATCACGACCGTTACGTTGACATAATGCATTGGTTTCAACTTCATGAGGTTAGTGTCCGTCATGGTGTATAGGTACAATTGTATTTTTACCATAAGCATGATAAGGGGGGAATATAATATTAGGAAATATTAGGAAGTAAGGGTATGCCGGTTGGGTGTTTTTCTCTATCCAAGCACCCTGTCCAAATCCAGTCAAGGCATACTTTGAAGAGGAATATATTTAAAATATGAAGAAAATACACTTGAACCGCAATTTTGACTTGTTATAGTAGGCTGTGAAACTATAGCAGTTAAAGGGACCATCTAGATTTTAGTTCATGACACCGGCACCACAATACATGTGTCAAGAATTGTAAGAGTATCGATACAATTAACAATCAAGTGACTAATGTCAAGTTTCGTCATAGCACCAATACCTAATTTATTAGCACCATGTACCTAGAACTGGAATCGGTCACTCACGGCCTTAGTACACTGATTTCGAACGGCGAAGCCTTACTTATGCCTTACGGCGAAGCTTACGGCGCCGCTCGTGAGCGGCCGCTCATGTGATAGTATTATATTTCCGCGAGTGGCCGATTCCAGTTCTACATGTACCTTGCCATTAACAATAAATAAGTCAATACACTAGTATCCTGAGACAAGTTACCCAAGACAGTAATACAATCATACATCCTATTTGCAGTGATACCGTAAAACGGGGTGAATATAGGGACATGGGGGTGAATAGGGATAAAAATGGGATTTTTTTTTTAAATGTCACCCGGCCAGTTTGTGTACCGTAAAACGGGGTGAATAGGGACATATTCACCTCGTTTTACGGTACACAAACTGGCCGGGTGACATTTAAAAAACGTTTGTCCCTATTCACCCCGTTTTACGGTACATGCTTGCAGGCCTTTGGTATCATTTGAGCATGAATTTAATGGGAAAATTGAGTTAGAGAGCTATTTTGAATCCAATGTTAACCATTATTATGTTTTGAGAATCTTCCGTCCATTCATTTACACAGAGCTTTGAACTCGAGTTAATCAAGTATTGGACTGTTTTTTTAAATAAAAAAATCGGTCATCCGATTTTTTTTACTGTATCGGACAGTTTGGAATAAGAGCTTTTGATTGGTTCAATGTTTTTGCTGGATTGACCCATACATTTGAAGGGTTTGAAACTGTAATTTTTAGTTAAAACTTTTCATAACTGACGATGGATAAATAATTGACATATTTGTGTATTTTCTATAAAGAAACAAAATATAATGATTAATATATATTTTAACAAGAGAATAGAATGATAATTTTGTTATTTTTGGATGGGAAACATGTTGAAAAACTATCTTCTTTACTAGTCAATTAGCCCCTACCGTCACTATAATATAACCCCCTATTTAACTCAATGGAACAATCCAAATTAACATCCTGATTGAAAACAGTAAACAACAAACAAGATGGCCGACACCTGTGGTACATTTTGTGTGGAGCTGAGGTTCCATCAGAATTACTCATGAAAAGAGTAAATACAATAAACATGGACAAGGTAAATTAATGCAAACAGTGTGAAATACTCTTTAAATGGTGCTAAATCATGGTTTATCTTTGTTGTTAGGGGACAACTTTGGTATCAAATTGTGTCGAAAATATTCATCTAAATGTCTATCTAGTCTGTTTGGTCAAAAGATAATAGGAAGTTACTCTAAAGGACCAAAACAAAGTGTATGACTTTCTTTTGTTGAGCACTTTAGTAATAATATGCTGCTTGTCTACTGAGGCTTTCCAACAGCCGCTAATGTAAAGTGCTCAACAAAAGAAAGTCGTACCCTTTGTTTAGGTCATTTAAAGTAACTTTCGATTATTTTTTAAAATAAAATAGGCTAGATAGACATTTGGATGAATTTTTTAGGCACATTTTGATACCAAACATAACACCTAACAACAAAGATAAACCATGATTAGCACCATTTATAGAAAATTAGTCACTTTTCAAAAGTCACATTTTCAATACACTACGCGGAAGAAAACACCAATTGTTAACAAGCACATAATGCCCGTTTATGTTCGGAATCAAATATCCCGCTCAGTAAGTGTACGCCCAGCGCAGGGTAGTGTACACGGCTGCACTGTGTGATCGATTGCCCGCCGGTCAATCCTGGTTAATAACAGTGTCACACACGGGGTGAACCTCGCACACACTCATTTTCCTCTCGTGTAGTAATTGAAAATGTGACTTTTGAAAAGTGACTAATTTTATTTAAATGGCGCTAATCATGGTTTATCTTTGTTGCTATAGTGTTATGTTTGGTATCAAAATGTGCCTGAAAGATTCATCCAAATGTCAATCTAGCCTGTTTGGTAACAAAACAATCAAAAAGTACTTTAATTGACCTATACAAAGTGTACGACTTTCTTTTGTTGAGTACTTTATTTATTACAAGCTACTATAGTACTAAATGAATAATCCAGTACTATTTTATTATATCTTTTCTTACTATCATTTCATTTAGCCATCATGCTTATATAGTCGAGTTGCAGGCAACCTTAACCGTGACATGACTTACATCTGCGATTTTATTGCATTATATGTTAGCTTGGAGGATGTAGATTACAAATCCGCCGGGTGCCAAAATTCTACTTTTGGGCAAAAAGAATTATGACCTCATTTGACCTTTCTGCTTTATCCAATTGTTTGAAATTTAAGTGTTTATCATTATTATGCATAAACATATCATGTATGGTATCAAATTAAAGCTGATAAACCATATAACACGTTGGTATAGGCTCCATGCCTAATATACGTAGCAGCAATCCATTAAAGGTCATTAAAGGTCATATAAAGTATTTGACCATGTACTTTTATACAACCAATTGAAATAGCGTGAATGAAGTAATTCCAATCTAAAATATGCTTCCATCTTATGGTTTCTAATACTTTATAGTGTTTAGATTACAAAACCAATGGGTGCCTAAATTCATTATTTGCATAAATTCCGTGACGCCTTATTTCTCTCAAATGCTTTTCAATTCAGGAAATTCACGTGTGTAATGCATTTTGACAAACTATAGCATGAGTAATGTCAAATTGCATATAATATCTAACAAAATACATATTAATGTACATCATGTATACATATGGATATATTGTTATTCAACAGACGACCTTTAATTTAAAGGTGAAGCTCATTTAAGCCAATTTCAAATTACTCCTCGTCATTATTCTCCCCCTCTTTGTCATCCATATCAGCGTTGGAAGTATTGTGATGCAATGTATTGATATTCATGCATTTCTCGTCAGCCTTGCAATGACAATAGGGGGTACAAGAGAGTGAAGCTAACCTACAGCTGCAGTTCCCTCTTGAACACGGTGCATCCGATTTGCAGCCACAGGCAACTAGTTTCAATATGCTAGGTGGTGCGACGGAGCTTTGGCCATAATCAGGGACTGGGATACCATTTTCCATTCTCCAACCAAACTTGGACACATCCATCAATGGTGGGTCGGGGGTCGGTGCGATCCGACCCAAGACGCCAAGTCACCTGAATGCCAATCGACGAGCCAATGGAAAAAAGCCTTCCAGCAAAAGATGATATGATGAAAGTAGCAAGAACAAGAAGGCATTGATCAAGTTTCTATGTGACACTGACAGCTGCAATGACCATCTTCGACTGATTGGAGAAGACTCAACATACCATCATGAGGAAGTAGATGTTCAGATAATAAGTCATCTTCTTGAACTCTTTCCGGAGAAAAGTCACATCCAAGTGTTAGCAGACGATACAGACATCTTTGTTCTTCTTGTTTTCTTCTGCTAGATCCACATGCCACCTGTACAGATATCTATGAAGATGTATAGTGGTCAGACAATAGACATCAATGCATCTTCCTTGACTTGAAGTTAGGAATTAAGTGTACAAATCTGCTGGCAGCCCATGCACTTTCCGGTTGCGATACGGTGTCTTACCCATTCGGCAAGGGCAAAGTATCTGCCATAAATCTACTGCTAAAGCCAGACTGCGACATCTCTGCTTTTTCAGATCCAGAATCATCTGAGGATATATGGTTAAAAGCTGGTCTGGCGTTTATAATCCGGTTGTATGGTGGTAATATACCAACTTATCTCAACAGTTTGCGATTCGAGCTTTTCGGCAATAAATTTGAAAACACCAAAAATCAAATCTCTACCACCGACCGACAAAGCAGCCAGACAACATGTTAAATGCGCCCGTCACCAAGTTATGGTATGGAGAGCAGCGTTCGAAATAGCGGCCATCCGGTCATCCGAAATGACCAAATCTACCTGCGGATGACCAGTTTTTCTTGGCCGATCATCCGGCGGATGACCAAAATAATGGGAGATGAAAATGAAGAAGAGGATCAGCAGGATCCATTAGAGGCTATATACCTGACCGTGCTATTGAGAGACGTACTGAAAGGACAAGTCATGGTCGCGCGCGAATGAACCAACCCTAGAAGCTGCAAATGAGGATGACACTGACACAGCTGACGACACCGACTCTGCAGCTGCAGTTGTGGAACTTGAGGCTGAGTCAGATGAGGATGACCTGGATACAGATCCAATGGAGTCGGGAAATAAGATTGAAGAAGAGGATCATCCGGATGCAATAGAAGTTGCAAATGAGGATGACACTTACACACAGCGGACGACACCGACCCTGCAGTTGTGAAACTTGATGCTGAGTTAGATGAGGATGACCTGGATACAGATACAATGGAGTCGGGAGATACGAGTGAAAAAGAGGATCATCAGGATGCATTTCAGGGCTTACAGCTGGTCGTCCTATTGAGAGACGTACTGAAAGAACGTGCCGACTAGAACAAATAAGTGACTGAAGAAAAATAGTAGTTAAAAGAGAGGAAATTGTAAAATAAAGAGAAAGTTGTTTATGGAGCATAGAGTTTAATGTGGAGTTTTCGTCATTGTATGTGTATAATAAATATTAAAAAAATATGTGTACGACCTATATATGAAGACTCGCTTAAAATGTGATTTTTGAGCTTGCCACTGACAAAATGCGGATAACCAAAAATGTTGGCGGATGACCAAAATCCCAACCTAGGTTATCCGGTGGATAACCAATATATTTTTCTTATTTCGAACGCTGATGGAGAGCGGCGGATCGCACTGACCCACCATTGATGGATGTATCCAAGTTTGGTTGGAAAATGGTATCCCAGTCCCTGATTATTGCCAAAGCTCCGTCGCACCACCTAGCATATTGAAACTAGTTGCCTGTGGCTGCAAATCGGATGCACCGTGTTCAATATAGGGAACTGCAGCTGTAGGTTAGCTTCACTCTCTTGTAGGCCTACCACCTATTGTCATTGCAAGGCTGACGAGAAATGCATGAATATCAATACATTGTATCACAATACTTCCAACGCTGATATGGATGACAAAGATGGAGAGAATAATGACGAGGAGTAATGGGTTTGAAATTGGCTTAAGTGAGCTTCACCTTTAAATTAAAGGTCGTCTGTTGAATAACAATATATCCATATGTATACATGTACATGATGTAAAGGGTTCAACAAAAGAAAGTATACCACTTTGTTTATGTCATTTTGAGTAACTTTCCATTTGTTTTTGTCCAAACAGGCTAAATAGGCATTTAGATGAATCTTTTAGGTATAATTTGATACCAAATTTTCCCCCTAACAAAAAAGATAAACCATGATTTGCACCATTTAAAGGAAAATATCCCATTTTCAAAAACCGCATTTCCAATACACAGCACGAGAAGAATAGGTCAATTGTTAACACACACATGCCGTATTTATCCCGTACTGATTACCGCGCATATCCCTCAATGCGCGGGCTAATTCAAATGTAAACTGATGCATGGGTGAAGGATTTGAATGTAAAGGAATGTTATGGATAGGGAGAACATGGACAGATTAACCAAATCTTCTCGTGCTGTGTATTGGAAATGCGACTTTTGAAAATGGGATATTTTCCTTTAAATGGTGCTAATCATGGTTTATCTTTGTTGTTAGGGGGCAAATTTGGTATCAAATTATGCCTAAAAGATTTATCTAAATGCCTATTTAGCCTGTTTGGTCAAAAAACAAATTAAAAGTTACTCAAAATGACATAAACAAAGTGGTATACCGTACTTTCTTTTGTTGAACCCTTTACATTAATATGTATTTTATTAGATATTACATGCAATTTGACATCACTCATGCTATAGTTTGTCAAAATGCATTACACACGTGAATTTCTTAAATTGAAAAGCATTTGAGAGAAATAAGGCGTAACGGAATTTATGCAAATAATGAGTTTAGGCACCCATTGGTTTTGTAATCTAGACACTATAAAGTATTAGAAAACATAAGATGGAAGCATATTTTAGATTGGAACTACTTCATACACGCTATTCCAATTGGTTGTATAAATGAACATGGTCAAATACTTGATATGACCTTTAATGACCTTTAATGGATTACTGCTACGTATAGTTGGCATGGAGCCTATACCAACATGTTATATGGGTTATCAGCTTTAATTTGATACCATACATGATATGTTTGTACATATTCGAAAAAGCAAACTTAATTTCAAACAATTGTTAAAAGTCTGAAAGGTCAAATGAGGTCATAATATTTTTTGCCCAAGTGTAGAATTTTGGCACCCGGCGGAATTTTGATCTACATACTCTAGGCTATCATATAAAGCAATAAAATCGCAGATGTAAGCCATGTCACGGTTAAGGCCAAATGTCGGCCTCTGCAACTCGACTAATAATAGGCTTTAAGCCCAAGCGTGTGTCCGTACGGAGCGACCGTGTAAACAAACAAACAAGCAAAGAACCTTTAATAAAATGCTACAACCACAGAATAATTAGATAGGTGTAGATATGGCCATGGTCTGATCCCGCTACTCTAGGAGTCGATCGCACAAATATAATGAACTGCGTCGTGCATGGGTAACTACGGTTTCAGCTACCGCCCTGCAGACAGTTAAAACACTAATATATAATATGGACATGTGGTGGGGTTGCGTTTTAATACTTTACACACACGGCTGTATTAAATATAGTTTTACCTAATATTTGGCTACATAAATGATGAGTCAACCTTAAGGCAATAGGTCGTACTCGTAAATCCATGCTAGCCTTCGACTGAAAGAACGTAGGATCGCATCGCGTGCAAAGTGTCAAAAACACATGGCGAAAATGCGCATCAAGCGGAGTCGCGATTTGGCGTTGTACTCGTATATCGCGCTCGCTCAAAGGCCATCATCTGAAGAGTGCGTAATAAATTTACTCCATGCTGTACGAATCTAATTAGTAATGAAAATGCCTAATGCCTATTGCCTTGTTGTTGTCTTATCATTTATGTTTATTCGCTCTTGTGGTAAAAAACACCATAGAACACTTTGTGGCAGAGTTTTGACACATTTGTCGTTATAAATTGTATCGCATATTTGGCTAGATATATAATGACCTTATATTAGACAGTCTGTTTCTGTTGTTGCCTTCAAGAATTTACATAAGGCATTTTTGTTTCCTAACTAATTGTTTGCTTCTTAATATGTTTATATTTTATTATTCTTATGCTATTTTGTATCTTTGTAAGTACTTTGAGCCACCGAACTCTCGGAATACAATAATTCAAACGACAAAATAACTTCAAATTATGTTTAAAAAAGCAACTGGTCTATCTCTTATCTCTGCACATCGGATAAAATAGACAACCGTGGCGTTACATCATCAATAGGGTCACAAAGAATCAGCCACAATCCAAATAACGGTGATATATAGCCTAAACAGATAAATATATGGAGGTTATTGCCATTCCAACTTGGTAAATATTAACTTTTCTAAATAATTTACGTGCAGAAAAAAGGATTTGCTTGCTTTATTTAAGCCTCTATTTACATGAAACATTAAACCGAAAATATGTGGGTTTCATGAAAAACTTTATACCCATTGTCTTTATACGTTAAACTAAAGTGCTCAACAAAAGAAAGTCATACACTTTGTTTAGGTCCTTTAAAGTAACTTCCGATTATTTTCTGACCAAACAGACTAGATAGACATTTGGATGAATCTTTCTGGCACAATTTGATACCAACATTGTCACCTAACAACAAAGATAAACCATGATTAGCACCATTAAAAGAAAATTAGTCACTTTTCAAAAGTCACATTTTCAATACACTACGCGGGAAGAAAAGACCACATGTTACCTGTTCATAATCAAATAGCCCGCTCGCTCAGGCACAACCCAACGCAGTTCTACTGTGTGATCAATATCCATTTCATTCCCGGCCATTCAAGTGCCACGCACACGCATTTTCTCGCGGCTTGCGTGCGTTGAAAATGTGACTTTTGAAAAGTGACTAATTTTCTTTAAATGGTGCTAATCATGGTTTATCTTTGTTGTTAGGTGACAACTTTGGTATCAAATTGTGCCGGAAAGATTCATCCAAATGTCTGTCTAGTCTGTCATTCACTAATTCCTGTGTATTGACACGTTTGAGCATAGTAGATCAGTTCCCCAAATGACGGGGTAAGTGGTCCATGTCAAGTAGAATCTTTTGTTAGTGTTATTTGCCCAGTTTTTCTTTAAATACATTTGAGCATAAAAAGTGTGTGTTGTATATATACAGTCATCAAAAAAGTAATTTTACAGCTAATAAATGGGCTTCTAACTCTAAAAATATATATCCTACCTAAAAGTATTAACATATAAAGATGTTGAGAAATTCATCTTCTTTAATACGAGATATTGCACGCTAGGATCGAAAGATTATTAAGAAAGTGACACTCCAAAATGTTAGGTGAAGTCCGATTTTCATTTTCACATTTCTATTTTCTACACGCGGACCCATCTACGGGTACCTTATCGATTACCTGTACTGCAATTGGGTGATGCATGCGCAGGTTGGATAGTCGGCCGTAGTGTTCCGATGGATCAATACGTCACACACACGCTACCTGTCATACGCTCCCCGTGTTAAAAAGAAAAATGTGAAAATGAAATTGTGACTCCACCTTACATTTTGGATTGTCACTTCTTCAATATTCAACCGATCCTAGCGTGCAATATCTCATATTAAAGATAATTTTTTTAACAACTGTATGATTTAATTTTTTTAACTAGAATATATATTTGTAGAGTTAAAAGTCTATTTATTACCTGTATAGTTACTTTTTTTTGATGACTGTAGAGTTATACATGGGTGATCTTATCATAGCAATTCAGTAAATATTTATCTCTGCATTAAGTTTTTATATTATGAAATATGCTAAACTGCCCCCACCTAGCCTTGTTTGCCATCCTCCCCGACCGCCAACTACAGTTGGCCTTGTTTGCCGTCCTCCCAGTCCGCCAACTACAGTTAGCCTTGTTTTGCCATCCTCCCTGACCGCCAACTATTGTTAGCCTTGTTTGCCATCCTCCCCGACCACCAACTATAGTTAGCCTTGTTTGCCATCTCCCCGACCGCCAACTACAGTTAGCCTTGTTTTGCCATCCTCCCCAACCGGCAATTACAGTTAGCCTTGTTTTGCCATCCTCCCCGACAGCCATTTACAGTTAGCCTTGTTTGCAGTCGGGAAGGATGGCAAGCACGGCGAAATGAAGTTTGTGGTCGGGAGGATGGCAAACAAGGCTAACCGTGCTTGCCATCCTTCCCGACTGCAAACTACAGTAAGCCTTATTTGCCATTCTCCCTGACCGCCAACTACAGTTAGCATTTATTTGCCATCCTTCCCAACTGCCAACTACAGTTAGCCTAATTTTGCCATCCTTCCCGACCGCCAACTATAGTTAGCGTTATTTGCCATCCTCCCCGACCGCCAACTACAGTTAGCCTGGTTTGCCATCCTCCCCGACCGCCAACTATAGTTAGCCTTGTTTGCCATCCTCCCCGACCGCCAACTATACTTAGCCTTGGTTTGCCATCCTCCCTGACCGCCAACTATAGTTCGCCTCGTTTGCCATCCTCCCTGACAGCCAACTACAGTTAGCCTTGTTTGCCATCCTCCGCGACCGCCAACTATAGTTAGCCTTGTTTGCCATCTTCTTGGACCGCCAACTACAGTTAACCTTATTTGCCATCCTCCCCGACCGCCAACTACAGTAAGCCTTGTTTTGCCATCCTCCCCGACCGCCAACTATAGTTAGCCTTGTTTGCCATCCTCTCCGACCGCCAACTATTCTTAGCCTTGGTTTGCCATCCTCCCCGACCGCAAACTATAGTTCGCCTCGTTTGCCATCCTCCCCGACCGCCAACTACAGTTAGCCGTATTTGCTATCGTCCCCGACCGGCAACCTTTAGTTAGCCTTATTTGCAATCCTCCCCTACCACCTATTACAGTTAGCCTTGTTTGCCAATCTCCCCGACCGCCAACTATAGTTAGCCTTGTTTGCCATCCTCCCCGACCGCCAACTACAGTTAGCCTGGTTTGCCATCCTCCCTGACCGGCAATTACAGTTAGCCTTGTTTTGCCATCCTCCCCGACAGCCAACTACAGTTAGCCTTGTTTGCAAATCTCCCCGACCGCCAACTATAGTTAGCCTTGTTTGCCATCCTCCCCGACCGCCAACTACAGTTAGCCTGGTTTGCCATCCTTCCCGACCACCAACTATAGTTAACCTTGTTTTGCCATCCTCCCCTATCCTCAACCACAGTTACCCTTGTTTTGCCATCCTCCCCGACCGCCAACTATAGTTAGCCTTGTTAGCCGTCCTCCCCGACCGCCAACTATACTTAGCCTTGGTTTGCCATCCTCCCCGACCGCAAACTATAGTTCGCCTCGTTTGCCATCCTCCCCGACCGCCAACTACAGTTAGCCGTGTTTGCCATCCTACCATTTAGCCTAAATTTGCCATCCTTCCCGACCGCCAACTATAGTTAGCGTTATTTGCCATCCTCCCCGACCGCCAACTACAGTTAGCCTGGTTTGCCATCCTCCCCGAGCGCCAACTATAATAGTTAGCCTTGTTTGCCATCCTCCTCGACCGCCAACTATAGTTCGCCTCGTTTGCCATCCTCCCCAACCGGCAATTACAGTTAGCCTTGTTTTGCCATCCTCCCCGACAGCCAATTACAGTTAGCCTTGTTTTGCCATCCTCCCCGAAAGCCAACTACAGTTAGCCTTGTTTGCCATTGCCCGACCGCCAACTATAGTTAGCCTTGGTTTGCCATCCTCCTCGACCGCCACCTATTTACCCTTGTTATGCCATCATCCCTTCTGCCAACTATAATTAGCCTTGATTTGTCATCCTCCCCGAACACCAACTATAGTTAGTCATAGTTTGCCATCGCCATGACCGCCAACTACAGTTAGCCTTATTTTGCCATCCTCCCCGAACACCAACAACAGTTACCCTTATTTGCCATCCTCCCCGACCCACAACTACAGTTAGCCTTTTATTTGAAATATAATTAACCTTGTTTTGCCATCCTCCCCGACCATCAACTATAGTTAGTCATAGTTTACCATCCTCCCCGACCGCCAACTATAGTTAGCCTTGTTTGACCATCCTCCCCGACCGTCAACTAGTTAGCTTTGTTTTGCCATCTTTCCCGACCGCCAACTCCAGTTAGCCTTGTTTGCCATCCTTCCCGACCGCCAACTATAATTAACCTTGTTTTGCCATCCTCCCCGACCACCAACTACGGTATAGTTAGTCACAGTTTACCATCCTCCCCGACCGCTAACTATAGTTAACCTCGTTTGTCATCCTCCCCGACCGCCACTATAATTAACCTTGTTTTGCCATCCTCCCCGACCACCAACTACGGTATAGTTAGTCACAGTTTACCATCCTCCCCGACCGCTCACTATAGTTAACCTCGTTTGTCATCCTCCCCGACCGCCACTATAATTAACCTTGTTTTGCCATCCTCCCCGACCGCCACTATAATTAACCTTGTTTGCCATCCTCCCCGACCGCCCACTACAGTCAACACCATTTACAGTTACCCTTGTTTTGCCATCCTCCAATACCGCCAACTAGCTGAATTTATCAATATTCACGTATATCCTTCTCGTGGTGTCAAGCATACGATGCCCTATTCAAATGTTAATCAGGCTACGAAAAACACCTGTTCTACCGTCAAACGGACCTCTCAGGTATATAGGATCGGTCGGTTGTTCGGTCGGACTTTTTTTGTGGTGTTGTTTTTTGTTTTACAACAAACATTCCGGGAATTCGAGGGAATTTCCAATCATTTTCGAATCTCCAAACAAGTTCAAAACATTTTTTTAAATTGTTCCAAAATGTTCACACATTTTTTTTTTAAACTAGAAAAAAAATTGAGAAGAATTGGTCGAGTGTGCCCGTAGATAAGGGTTGGCCTTACGGGAAAATATCATGTGCGAGGTCAGTTGGTTACAGATTTACACTTTGTCATTTGGTATAATACAGAAACACCTTCATCCACTTCTGTATTATTTGCATTTGTTGCTTTATTGTAAAACTTCTTCACTATGTATGAGTTATCGACGAAATTACAACCAAAAATGACTCATCTTAGCGTCACCCGATCTAAAAACCATGCATGTTTCAACTATCATGACTTTGATGAGTGGAATAATGGGTATTTAGATTGAATTTTGGGTTGAATAAGTTGCCATATATGAGTGCCGGAATTACAAACATTAGACGACCAGAGCAATCTTGTTTGAGTAGCACTAATTATTTATTATTTAACAATTCTAGAATAACAAACCACCGCCTGACTGATCATGCAAGAAAAAGGTGGTTAGGTAAATGATGTATTGTCCCTTGCTCAAAATTTAGATACAGGTAATGAACTCTACAGGGTGAATCTGTATGATTAGGACCCAAGTTCTCAGATAATTGTCCTTGAAATAAGAGTAATAATTGGGGGGGGAAATATTGAGGATTTCATATGAATGGTAAACTTCTCTTTCACAAGAATTTTAAATGTTCCAATTGCAGTTTGCGCACGGAATAGGATTGGTAAAAACTGTAGTTTTTAATTACCGTAAGAGAAAGCTTCACAATCCTTTCTGTCAATAGCTTCATTATAAGGCAAAAGAAAATATGTTGTGTTGCCCTCAAGTGCCAAAAATTTAAATTCGGGTCGGTCGGTCGGATTTTGTTTTCTTCTTTTTTCTTTTTGTAAAAATATTTTTCAATTTTTTTATTTAAATTTTTTTTAAATTTTTTTTTTTGGCTGAAAAATATATGGTTTATGTCAAGATAAAATTGGTATATGCCCATACGTCAATTTAACTAATGTTTCTGGTGTGACAATAGTCTAAAAACATTTATTTAGTCTTATTTATTCATTTCAAGCAAGAAATAGTAACATTTCGACACTTTTAATCAAATTTAAATCTAAAAAAAAATAATAATAATGCGACCCTAGTTTTTACGATTTTAGGGTCGGTCGCTTAGGGCAACACAACTTATTTTTTTGGCCTAAGATCAGAGTCAATTCGTCAGTGGTATTACATAGTGATACATGGTCGATGATGATACATAGTGACTATGGTCAATTTTGGTCGTGTTTGTGATGTATAACCTATTGATTTGAAATATCGTTTTCTTAATAATTTGTTTACAAAGTCCCAAAGCCAAAATTGATTCGTTAATTGATAATGAAAACATTGATTTGGTGTTCAAAAAAACAAATACACATTTTGATGATGTAGTGACGTACACAGTATACGTGACTATGTTATACCACCGACGTATTATCACTTATTTGTCCGATAAATATGAATCATACATTTTTTTAAGGTTTTCTTCTACTCTGGCGTGAAAAGACTAATTATGCAGTCACATCTGCACGTGATTACGATAAAACCTGTAAAACCGTACAACTGTGATCAAGAGTGAAGTCAGCATTATTACAAGTGTACTTCTCCAAATATTTCGAACCAACCAACCTATAAGCATCTGATTTACAAATATTTTGATAATGGCTACATGTTGTTAATGATTTTATCAAATGGGGTTTAATCATTCTAAGTCACCCTGTACAAACTCTATTATGTCCCATCCAACCGTAACACATGCGCATTATCATTGTGTTACCATGGTGACTGAAATTTAGATTTAAATAGGTCTCGTTATGGTGTATGAACAACTTAAGTTTGAAATAAATACCTCTGGCTTTATGGTGTATGATCATTTGTTAACCTAGGTATATAGATATCATTTCACCATGATAACAATATCAATTGGATTTTCTTTTTAAATAGTTGAGGGGGAGGTCAGTCACAAATTCATTCAGGTGCATTATACTACATGACTGTAACAGAATCTCTAGTCTAAACATATTGATAGGCCTATACTGTTTTTAAAATTGAGTAAATCCATGTATTATGAAACTACAAGAGATTTTTGATCAAATAAGAAATTAAACTGTTTCTGAAAATATAATTGTGAGTAAATGTCACAGTGACTCTTTGGAGGAAAAGTAAACATGATATTGAGGGGGAAAGTAAACATGATATTGAAAGGTGGAAATCTTTAGGCTGTGGGTAACCAAGTGTTTAAATTGTACAAAACGTCTAATTGTGAGCACAGCGGTGGATACAAACGTGATCTAAATTTAGGGGGACTTATTTTTTGTGTAAAACTTTGTAACATGAACTAAAAGGTTTGGTCACTTAACTCACAATACATTTTTGTAGGAATCCAAATGTCCGTAGCTGTAAAAAGGTGATTCCTTATTCCAAAGAATAAACTTTGCTAGCATGTCCTGTTTGGATCAATTTATGTTCATTGTTCATTGTGTTATCATTCATGAAACGGATTGTTTTAATCGGACATTTAAAATAATCGGACATTTTAATACAATCATTTTAAACGACAACCTACCTTGTCACTACCTGTGAAAGTACAGTTTTACAGTTCGGAAAACCTAATTCTGTACAGCATGTCCCCAAAAAATTTAGCTAGCTGCTCCGTATTTAGAGATAGTAAGCTAAATATACGTGACCTTAATTGGTGAAATTGTGAAACCAATCAGATGGCAACTTTCTGCAATACAAATCTTTTAATAGCCATTGCAGTAACCTGTTATTGAAAATGTACAAAAACAGAGCAACTGTTATAGTACGGTTTGTAAAGGACCTAGAATGGCATTATCGTTACAGATTTCACAAAACGGCCATATTCGCTACAAAGGTTATCATGAATATATGGAATAAGATTTTCTCAAGACGCAATTTTATTTTGTTTATCTTGGTCCTTTTTTGGCCCAAAAACGCCTTTTTTGGTGTAAAATAACAAAATCAACATTTTCATTATTTGAATACGATACAATTTGTTTATCGCTCCTTAAAACGGTGAAAATGTTGTGACATGTTGTATATTTAATTGGAAACCAAAGAAAACGGAATTGTTTGATAGTCAGACATTGTTTTAAGCCAAAAATGTGTGTTTTTAGGTGAAAAACTAACTTTTTCTTTTTTCATGTTTTGAAGTAGTTGCAGACATCACGTAACTTCTAAAGTGGCTTTATTCTACAGATAAAGCTTCAGAAAAATGTTGGTGGCAATAAATCGGGTGTTATTAATGCCAAAACAACTCAAAAAACGTAAAAAAACGTAAATATTGGATTATTTTTATTTTTTTAAATTTAAATATTCCATTTTTATGGTGTTTTTACACAATAAACACATTTTTACGCCCGAGTTTTCTTACAGACATTAACGTGTAATAGAGGTTACAGAATATATAAGCGAATCAATTTTTGGTATTGTTTCCTAACTTTTGGAACAATAAATTGAAAATGTATAATTGATAAATAATCAGTAATAATGAGAAAAAACACATTATTCTCAAAAATACATGAAATAATAAGTTTCAATCACCCAAATACATGAAATAATAAGTTTCAATCACCCAAGTGTTGTACAAGTATTTGTGTATGTGTAGTGCACTAAAATCTCAAAACGCAAAAATTCACGTCCATTGCTATATAACAATTTTATATAAAAACATATTTTTAAGCCAAAATAAATGCTTTTTTACATTTTTATTGTTCTCATCGTAAAATGACATTGAGCAATCTGCATACTGTTTTAGTTCACACGGCAAACGTCTAATTACAACAAATTACACACAAAAATGCGATTCAAAATGTCTAAAGTATCATATTTGTAGATGTAAATGTCTTCATTTTAAGTGGGGAAATCGACCATTTTAAACTAAATTGTTATGGTCATCATGTGATTATTGTTAATAATATGACGGATTAGTTATCGAAATTATTATGAAAAGGTTCATTGACACGTGTAATGTCATTATATAAATGGTTTAACAAAATCAAGTAATTGCTTTCCAGGTTTTAGGGGAAAAACAATGACAAATTTGATTCTGCTTTCGAAGATTTTGTTTAACACCAGGCAGTTATATAATATATATTTTTTATTTTGAACCACAAACTACAAGTAGAAATGTTTATTCTGAAAGGTAATGTTGTGTAAGACACTTGTCTGAAGCCCCTATACATTTGCTGCCTACGGTCAGGCATCGTGAGCTTCATAAAACCAGACGGATTGATATCGTATTGGATACATCGCAGTTATCAAGGAATCAGCCAGAGAAAAGAGAGAGAGCGGTGTTAGAGTAAAGGTAGGCCGAAGAGCCAAGGCACCAGCAGAGTGGAACGATTTCCTTCGAAATTCAAACAACAAGCAGGAACTATTTTCACTCCTTTCAGAGATAGTTCGTGAGGAATCGTTTCCGGATAACAAAGAGATTAACATCACACACGGGAAAGCAGTCATATATAAATGTACTCCAATGACAGAACGTAAGACGATTCGTATACTAAGGCAGTAGCGGCATGTCAGGATGCAAATTACCCTAGACCAACTGCTTAAGGTGTGGGATGGACCTCCAAGAACATGCGCAGGAGGACACCAGTGTTGATGACCCGACCCAAAGATGCCAAAGGCTTGATTAGAGCTCACCAAGTAGTGCGGATGCAGGAGCAAACACGGTTGCATCTTTTGCAAATGTGCAAAAAGGGAAAGCTACCTTGTTCGAAACTCTGCCGCTGCATCTATCAGATCCCACATTGAAGCTCAAGGAATTATTATTATGTCATTTAAAGATTGTTCTGACGTCATATACGAATCCTATGCACATGAGCAATGTCTCTAACAGCAACTTACGGCATGATTGTATAAATAAATGTGAATAGTCTTGAAATATATGCATTAATTTACTCGTTAACATTTGCAATATGAAGCCGAGATACGACTAGTTTAAGATGTGATTCTGCTATTATGTGTACTGTTTTTGACCATGAAAATTTGATAATTTCTTAATTACTAAACTGTCTACAACTTTCAAAAAAAATTGTGCATTCAGGGATTTACTTTGTAGATCATATAGAGTAAAATCTTTAAAAATGATTTTTTTTTCCCCCAAATATGCAAATATTAGCCGAATTATGGGTCAACATTTTTGCGTCTTGAGAAATTCTTGTATCTTATATCCATACCAATATGTGTGCCAGAAATGGCCGTTTTGTGAAGTTTGGAACGATAAAATCCTTTACAAACCCCGCTATCAGAGCGCCCTGATACTCTGCCGGTGATTCCTTTGATATTAGATGAAAGACTGAAATAAAGAAATGGTTTTTGACCTGTTACAAATAATGAAAGTGTCTCAGAAGGTTATTTATTTATTTTTCTAAAACATTTCATAGTTATTATTTACACTTTTTAATCCCCTATGATGAAGATAAATTTCCTGAGTAAGTCATTGTAAAGAATAAAACGTCAAAACCTTGAACCTTGATGAAGTCAGTACGATGCGCAAATGCAATACAGGGTGTCCCAAAAAAACTGTGCACGTGTTTACCCAACTTATTGACAACCAAGTTCTAAAATTTAGTGCTACATTTCGTCGCTGTTCTGACATACCGGCACATCACAACAGAATTAAGTAAAGTGATGTGCCGGTATGTCAGAACAGCGACGATTTGTATACATATTGAGAGAATAAACGCCTGGCCGTTTATTTCATCTGATTTGGTTTTGTCAATTTTGAGATATGACCAATTAGCTAAAGCTACATAAAATCGACGTTGTGCCACTTTACAGTTTGCAATGAATAGAAAGGTTTACTCCGGAGATACAAATCTTCCACCTGTTCGAGTAGTCTTACCAATTTTATGCAATCATATTTTTTTGTATTGCGATTGAATAGGTTTAAATAATAGAATGAGTATCTGTGTAGTCAAACAGAACTGAATATTTTACAAATTTAAACCGAATGCCTCCCCCTCCCCAAATGTGTCAAGACGGATTGATGCCCATTGGAAGAACAAGCTAGTATCGGTTTATTATTATATTATTATTATTCATGGTATAGCTCATTTTGATGCTTATGAGCATTCTTTCTGTAAACGTGGCACAACATCGATTTTAGGTAATCTTTAGTTAATTGATCATATCTCAGGATTGACAAAACCAAATCAGATAATAATATAATAATCAGTATTTATACAGATGAAATAAATGGCATCTGGAAGCTAAGCGTTAATTCTTTCAATATGTATAAAGAACTTACACCATCGTTTGTGCTATAAGTTCACGCTTCACAATGTACTTGTTTTGTTGAGTTGGTCCCTGATGAAGGGTGGTCTATCCACTTGAAACGTCGGCCTTCTCTCGTTATTGATGATTTTTAGTGCACAGCAATTTGTATATGCTTGTCTCAGTGCACAATCGTGTTTTAATGGTATTTGGGTTTTTTTAATGCACAGCAATTCTCATAGCATGCTTTAGTATATACCGTGACACGTGTCAGGAAAATCAACTTATGATACTTAAACTGTAATTCTTACTCTTTTCTCACAGACAATTTCGAGCACGTAGGTCATTTTTATCATTACATTTCAGCACTGTGAATACCGTGATCTCAGGGCACTGGTTAGGGAATAAAATGTTACAATGGCGGGAAATTTGAAAGACAAGTTTATGGTATGCATTAAGATACATGCGTTAACAGTGTAAATATTGGTGCTTGATTTATTATGCTGATTCTTGTCAATTTTCAGTTCCCAGAGACCATGATGTTTATAGTACTGAAATTACATGATAAAAATGACCCACATGTTTGAAATTTTCCGTGAGAAAGGAGTAAGACTTACAGTTTAAGTATCATAAGTTTATTTTATTGACACATGTCGGCGTGTCACGGTTCAGAGATTTTCAATGGTTGCAGGTATTTATTGAATGCCCCTCGTATAAAAACCCACATATGAGAACTGGTTTTCCCTTGAGCGATGCATTCCACGTATGGGCATGTCCTTACCATATAATATGGTAGAGATAAGACTGTTTGAATGAATCCAATTTTTAGCTCAATATGGCATTTCGAGGCAGGTTTTCGACTACTTTTGGAGAATTTTAAATTGAACGCATTGCTCGATTTTAAACATGATTCTGGCATCATATCAAATATTTTGCCAGACTTTAAAATGACACCTGTCCTGTTAAATTTCCATGTATATGAAGGGGAAATATGGGCCGTATCTGGTTTCATTTTAAATAGGAGGGTTTATTATATAACATTACATTTCGAGCTAAGCACGTTTACTAATACCGGACAAAGACTGGAATTGGTTATTCAAATGCATTTGTTTTGGGATTATTTCATTTAGTTGTACCTAGGAATGTAATAGTTATAATCTTTCGATGGGTATTTGCGATTATGTGCTATTAAACCAACCCAATGTCACGATAGGCTTTTCTTGTCTTATCAAAAGAGATCAGATACATTAAGTCCGGTCCAAATCAGAGCATGTCTTAAATTTTACCCCTGTATAGGTCAATGATCCCTAGTGTAAATGCCACATTTGTTTGCTGAACCATATGTGCATGGACCCAAGGAATCTTTTGACCGATTATGATGGTCATCAGTCGTTTTCTCTGCGACAAGAAGCATTTTATTAGTAAAAAGATTAAACATTAACATTTTTACCCCTAGTGACCCTTGATAAACTTTGACCCGGTAACGATTATTTGCTTTTTTTCTTGACTTATCAAACTACATACTATAAAATAATTCCGATCCAAATCGGAGCATGTATTAAGTTTTACCCCTGTATAGGTCAATGACCACTAGGGACCTCATATGACATGTCAATTTTAATCGCTGAAGACCCTATCTGAGCTGAGACCAAAGGAATCTTTTGACCAATTGTGACGGTCATCGGGCATTTTCTCATAGACAAGAAGCATTTTAAGTTAAAGAAGTGAAAATTAACATGTTGACCCCTAGTCACCCCCAGATTAATTTCGATTTTAAAAAACCGAACTATTATAATTTATGTGCGTACGGTTATGAGGAATTTGTTGACCGATTCTGACGATCCTAGGTTATTTCAATAAATTGCAAGGTTTTTTTAGTGAAAATCACGTTTTGACCCCTATTGACCACTGTATGACCTTTGACCCCAAGGTCATGATTGACATTTTTTCTTGTATTATCAAATGACATAAGATGCAACAAGTCCGATCAAAATCAAAGCACGTCTTCAATTTTACCCTTGAATAGGTCAATGACCCCTAGTGACCCCATATAACATTTCACTTTTATTCGCTAAAGACCTTATATGTGCATGCACCTAAGGTATCTTTTGCCCAGTTATGACGGTCACCAATCATTTCCTCTGCGCTACGAAGCTTAAGTGATCAGATTGAAAATTAACGTTTTGACTCATAGTTACCTTTTCTTGACCTTTGAACCGGTGGTGATAATTAATATTTTACTTGCCATATCATACTACATACTATAAACGTAGGTAGGCGATGCTACTCACCAAGTCTGGTGATTGTAGACCCTATATGCATACGTTCCTAATGAAACTTTTGACTGATCAGTCAATGTCATCAGTCAATTCCTCTCGGACAAGTAACATTTTAAGTGAAATGGTAAAAATACACAATTTGACCTCTAGTGACCCCTTAATAACTTTTGACCTTGTTGTAATGGTCGACTTGTTTTCTTGGCTTATCAAAATAAACAAGATGAAACAAGTCCAATGTAAAGTATCAATTACCCCTAGTGACCCCAAATGACATGCCGCCTTTATAATCGCTGGATACCCTAAAGCACATAATCATAAGGAATCATTTGAAGAAAGAAAGAAAGAAAGAAAGAAAGAAAGAAAGAAAGAAAGAAAGAAAGAAAGAAAGAAAGAAAGAAAGAAAGAAAGAAAGAAAGAAAGAAAGAAAGAAAGAAAGAAAGAAAGAAAGAAAGAAAGAAAGGTAAGAAAAAAAGGTACGAAACGGAAGGATCACATCATATTGGCTTGCTGCGCGAAGCCAATATAAAACAGTTCCACGATTGTTTGAAAAAAAACAAGGTAATTAGGGAGAATAGGTTGGCTGTGGCTGCCTCTATGATGACAGGCACGGTGAAAACACATAGCAGCTTCCGTCTTTTAAACGGCGTTTCTTTTCCTCGAACTCTTTATTTCCTGATACTCTTAATGAACGGTAAACCCCAGTTATAACAGACCTGCAATGTAGAAAGCTAGCTCAAAACATACATGCCAAGCTCACGTCCGGATATTAATTGATATGATGATTGCTTGAACAGAATCAGACCAGAGCTAGACCAGCATTTGAGGACCAACCAAAACGGCTTCAGGGTAGGAAGGACGACGGCGGGCCACCGGCCACATACTGGCACTGAGGAGGCTCATAGAAGGAGTTAAGGCCAACAATCTAACAGCAGTAATCACCTACATTGATTTAAGAAACAACACATACCAAATACCCAATTGTATGGTGATCTCCCAAAATAAGCCAGAAGAATCAGAATACGAGACGGACAAGGTTTGCTGGTCACTGTTACTGAAGTGAAGAGCCAGTCTCCAGAGTGGTGCACTGCACTCCCAAACATGGTAAAAGATAGCCGGGAAGATCTGCTCTGACATTCATTGACTTACTCAAGCAAGATACAGGATTAGAGACAAGTAACATAAAGACAGCAATGGAGGACCGAAAAGTGTGGAGAGCCATCGTAAATTGGGGACACCACCCGAGTTAAGCAAGTAAGCAAGCATGATTGTTTAATAATGAATATTTATTTGCATCTTTGGCTGAATAAACTTTAACCTTGTTTTGATATTATAAGAAGCTACACACATTTGTTGTTACCTTGATTTTTTCAAGGTATTGTATCTGTACTGTTTCTTTCTTCCTCTTCTTTCTTTACCTTGATTTTTTCAAAAAATAGAGGTATTGTATCTCTGCTCTTTCTTTCATCTTCATCTTATGGCAACATATCTACACAATGCCTCTTCTCCTACAGTTTACACGCTACAATCACCAGATTTGGTCAGTACCTGACCTTCATATAGGGTCTTCACAGTTTGGGTCAAAGGTCACTAGGGGTCAAAACTTAAAACGCTCTTACAATTTATTGAAATGACCTACAATCGTCAGAATCGGTCAACATATTCATTTTTACCGTATGCATATATAATAGTTAGGTTTTTAAAGTGAAAAATTATTTGGGGTCACTAGGGGTCAAAATGTTATTTTTTTCTTCTTTCACTTAAATTGCATCTTGTCTCAGAGGAAATGACTAATGTCCGTCAGAATTGGTCAAAAGATTCCTTTGGTCTATGCACATATAGGGTCTTCAACGATTAAAGGTGACATGGAGTCAGTAGGGGTCATTAACCTACACAGGGGTAAAACTTAATACATGCTCCGATTTAGATCGGACTTGTTTCATAGTATGTGGTGACAAGACAAGGAAAAAGTTAATAATCACTACCGGGTCAAAGGTCAAAAGGGGTCACTAGGGGTCGAAACGTTTATTTTCAACCTGTTCACATAAAATGCTTCTTGTCGCAGAGAAAATGACTGATGACCGTCATAATTGGTCAAAAGATTTCTTGGATCCATGCATATATAGGGTCTTCCACTATTTAAATTGACATGTCATTTGGGGTCACTAGGGGTCAATGAACTTTACAGGGTAAAGTTTAAGAAATGCTTTGATTTGGACTGGACTTGTTTCATCTTGTTTGTTTAGGTAAAACAAGAAAAAAAGTTAATCATCATGACCAGGTCAAAGGTCACGAAGGGGTCACTAGGGGTCAAAATGTAAATTTTCAACCCGTTCACTTAAAATATAAGAAGGGATCACTAGGGGTCAACATTTAAATCTTCAATTTATTCACTTAAAATGCTTCTTGTCTCAGAGGAAATAACTGGTGACCGTTAGAATTGGTCAAAAGATTCTTAGGATCCATGCACATATAGATTGTTCAGCGATTAAAAGTGACATTTCTTATGGGGTCACAAGGAGTCATGGACCTATACACAGGTAAAATGTAAGACATGCTCCGATTTTGGTCGGACTTGATGCATCTTATCTCTTTTGATAAGACAAGAAGAAAAGTGAATCATGACATTTGCCCAGGAACGAGAGAACAAATCAAGGTGGCTTGGTCTTTGACCGGAGCAAGATCTAGTTAACCCTACTTTATAGGTGCTTCGACCTTGGTCGTTGTTAATTTAATTATGGATAACAATATTACAAAGCAGGTGATCGTAATCCCAATCGTTTGCAATCGTCAATAAGTTGGTCAGGAACATGGAATCTAGTAGACCCCTTTCCAGAATATAAAGAAAACATACAAAGCTCAAATTGCATTTTCAAGTAGAAACGTCCCTGCAAGCGCAGCATGACTTTAAACTATCTATATATTAATATTATATTGCGCCGCTGGTTGAAGATCCCCTTAGTCACATGGCTCATGTAATTGTCTTATTGTTGGCATTGATGAATTGCACGCGATCGACATATTCTTTTCAAGGGAAAACAAAATCACGTCGTCAACAATAGACTCACTCAACGTTGGCAACTGACTGAATACTGTTTGCCTGATGTCATGGCATATGACCCAGCAAAACTATTGTGTCTGTCAACTTGCTGTATTACAACTACAAACTATTGTGTTTGTGAACTAACTCTAATTGAACCACAAAATTGCTTTACCTCTTTTTATAATCAGTTTCTATAAATAAATACTGTAACTATTTGTTTGGGTTTTTTTGTTTTTTTATTTTATTTTATTTTATTTTGGGGGAATTGTTTTGCAAAAGCAATTTTTCACGTGCAGCAAATTTTGGTAAAACTTCTCGCGTTATCGATTTTGGATTTTTACCTGTTGTGTTGATAAAAGGTCTACATTAACACATCTTTAAAATGTAAGTTTGATTGATACCTGATTTAATAGAATATTGTCGTAGCTATTATGAAACTTTCCAACGATGAATTATAAGGGAAGCTTAAGTGAAGTGTCAACCCATATTGGCGCAAAATTTATCAAGCACTGTAACCTTTAAACTATAAATGTGATGTTCATAAAAATATACATATTTTGTAATGAAATGAGTCAGAGAATCCATTTTTGTTATTAAATTTCACTAAAAATCACTTTTTTGGCGCCAACAATTTTCAGACGACCTAGCAAAATCTATTTTTGGTAAAAAAATCCAAAATGTAACAAAAGTTGGCCCTTTTAAACGATACAGGGAAGTTATTGACGTGAATGGTGGACACTATTGTCTAGTCATGTATGAAATAAACTAATTTTAATTTTAATTTTAAATAAGGACTAGCTAAAGAAACAAAAGACTTTCTTTTAATTAAAAATAAAGACAATTGAAACTAAATTTAAACAGCACTGGAGACATTTTTGTAACTTTCTTGCATAAGATTTTGAAAAGTGCCACTTTTTCTGAAAACATCATTTTAGTGAAATGTGAATGTTTTGGAAGAAGTAAACGTGCTATTAAAAAAGAAAAACTTTCGATGGATAGCCAAGCGTTTTTCCTTTTCATAAAAATTTCGGTTTTTCAAAAAAACTATGTGTGTGTTATGCAAACAAACGTGATCAAATGTTAGGGGACTTACTTTGTTGAACCCTTTATAAACTCGTAACCAAGGACGGTATTACATCACCGTAGTTAGTGCGCGGTTTACAAAAGGTTCACTGTATTCGGCATACGCACTTATAATGTACATAAAACAAATTTGCATTATTCCGTAAAAGTTCATAATCGCTACAATGTACCAGCCGACTCCTCGTGGTCTAATATGGTTACAAATTGAAGTCAAAGGAAACCTGTTTCGAAAACTCGGTGTGGCATAATTTAATAATATCAAAGTTATTTTCATGATTGCTTTCCAACAAATAACTGCAGCAAAAGAAAATTCGCTGGGCTTATTGGTAACGAAACAAACAATCGCGTATGTCCATAGTAGTGAATTATAAATACATGTACATCCACAACATGATCAATGGGGGATCCATTTGCTTCTTTTTCAACATACTAATAAAGCGTAGTGTAACATGCAGATAAGTTATCATCAAATGTTTTATCACCAATTTAACTAATCATTTTTTGGGTTTGGACGTTTTATGAATAATTAAGGAAAATTGAATTTCAAAACAATTGGTTATGCATCACAAAAACGACCAAAGTTTAACATACGTCACTAAGTAATACTGATACCAGCCACCGACAAAAGGTCACTATGTAATACCCGTTCATACGTCACTATGTAATACCATCTACACATTGTGAACGATTTAAGTCATTTATGTAAATGTAACCTCTTCATTTATGTCAATGTAATAGCTGTGAGGTTTTTCTGCGATACATTGATGGGCGGTAGAAAAGTTTAATATTTCCAGTCTTTTATTAGAGCGTCGTGTATGAAACTAAGCAGTGGTCGATAATTTGTCAATCATAATGCTAATTGTGATTGAATATTCATTTATGCAAATGTAACGTAAGGTAGGCCAGTAGAAGAGTTTTATTTCCAGTACCCTATCTGACGAACACGCCCAAAAGTTCATCAACTCCATGAATATTTATTTTCGTTTGCTGCTTAATGGAGACTATTATACACCTATGAAATTATTAAAAAAAAGCAATACTCTGCAACATGGTGATTTTTCCCACAAAATCATCTTCCAAGCGATAACATCAAGAGTGCTCATCTAAAAAGGGTGAAATTAGGGCTACGAAGATGACTGCCATCCTCCCCGACCGCCACCTACAGTTAGCCTTGTTTGCCATCCTCCCCGACCGCCACCTACAGTTAGCCTTGTTTGACATCCTCCCCGACCGCCACCTACAGTTAGCCTTGTTTGCCATCCTCCCCGACCGCCACCTACAGTTAGCCTTGTTTGCCATCCTCCCCGAACGCCACCTATAACAGTTAGCCTTGTTTGCCATCCTCCCCGACCGCCACCTACAGTTAGCCTTGCTTGACATCCTCCCCGAAAGAAAAAAATATTCCCGTACTACAACTTCTTTTTGACTCACACTGTACATTCCGTAGGTATTATGTTCAAAATGTATTGTACATGTATATCATTTTTAACCATGACTTTTTTCAATTCTTTACAGTGAGATTGTGTGGATGACTCAACTTGAATTTATGCCAAAATATGACTACTATTTTGTACCAAAGATATCGTCTCTCTTTTCACTGTAGTCGTCAAAGCTACACTTCACTGAACAAACAATTATTGTATATACTTATGACTACAAAATAGTACTGGTACATTCACACGATGTGTTGCAGTCTTCAGATTGATTGATAGTCATGCATTTCGGGTGCACTAGAGAGTTTTATGTTGAAAGTCAGTCTCCCTGTGATTTAACCATTGACATTATTGTTTACTTAAAAATTAAAACGCTTTAAATACAGACGTTCATTCGAAGTTGTAACATTTAATGGGCTACATTTTATTTTTTAACCAATGTGTCCATTCAGAAGCACTCTTTGTCAAATAACTATTCATGCTGGTCACCGCTCGTTAATTTTCATGAATAGAGGTCATTTTTGAGGGCTTGTATAATATATTGACTAACTTATCTTTTAGGCGACGAACAAATCCCTGTTTTTGAAAATGTTTTCATTTTTCTTTTCTTTTTCAAAAAATTCCCGATTTTTTGAAAAGGAGAAAATATGTGTTTTTTTCGTCGCGTTAGTGTATTTTTGTAATCCTCCACGTTGTATATAGGCTCACATGGAGGTAGGCATATTTCATTTATACCATACCTATCATTGGCGGAGCCAGGGGGGGGCCTGGGGGGCACGTGCCCCCCGGGTCTCTGGCACCCAAAAAAAAAAAGGAGAAGAAAAAGAAAGAAAAAGGAGAAGAAAAAAGAAAGAAAAAGGAAGAAAGAAAAGAGAAATAGTAGAGGGTATATATAGTTCTTTATTTGTTACATAGTAAGTTTCCATGCCCCATCCCTTGTTTTGTACGTTCCCGGCACGGATCCCGGCATATCAAGGCAATAATGGCGTAGCCAGAGGGTTAAGAAGGGGCCGACCGCTCCTTCTCCCCTGTCACCCAATTTTGCCATTATCGCCTCAATTTTGATAAGAGAAATCATAGTTAAATTATGACGTTCAAATACAAAGATAGCATTTTTCGTTGTATGGGCCCCTTCACCAAAAAATGAATTCATTGCCAATTAAGAAGATAGTTTGAAGCCAAAATATACCTCAATCCTAGCAAAACCGGGTAAAATAGCAAAACATTTAACAATAAAAGCAGTGTCATAAGGCCAAAATATATCTCAAATATGGCAAATAAGTATAAAGAAGCCAGGGGTTTTCGTAAAAAAATAAAAATAAAATGTGACATTTTAATAGAAGCAACAATGTATCTCAATCTTGGCAAAATTAATGTAAAGAAGTCAATTTTGCGTGGTTGGTATCTCAATCGCGGCACAATTTATGTAAAATAGCCCCAAAAAAATCGCGCGCTACGCGCGCACGTGACATGAACGTTCACTTTAATTTTGAAATATAATTTTAAGACAAAATGTATCTCGATCATGACCAAATTAGTTAGTGTTGAAAAGCCAATATTTCACGCGTTTTGCTCATGTGCCTCGAAATATTTGCTTTAGTTTTGAAGCTTGTATCAGCGAAAATTGGCAAAATATGTAGAATAGCAAACAAAATTAATTGCGCGCTACGCACGCCCATGCCCCAAACGATAAGACTTGGGACCATGACCAGTCCTTGTTGTCCGTTTCGGGAGAGCCCGAGGGCCCTGGTGGGTGGATGTTTTAGAACCTCAAAATATTTACATTTCTTTTTAGAAGCTTGTTATCAGCAAAAGAAGTCGCTCAATTATGACAAAATTAGTGTAAAATATGCAATTTTGCGCGCTAAGCTCGCATGAACCGTGACATTACATTTAGCTTTATAACAAATTAGTATCAAATGTTGTGCGCTACGCGCTAATGTGACTTCAAACATTAACTTTATCTTTATGAAACTTTTATGAAGGCAAGCCTCAATCATTGCAAACTGTAAAATAGCACATTTTTTGCGCGCTACGCGCGCCTGTTACGGTATCGGGTCACTTTTTGTTCTTTACTTCGTCAATTTATAGGTATCTGATTAATAATAATTTTAAAAATATATGATTTTGATTTGCAGCTTTAGTTTTCTTTTAAATTGAGATTTTGATATTCATAAAACGTACAAAAAAGAAGATAGAATTACCCGAAAGAAAATGTTTTTATTGCCAGTAATGTAGCAAATATATATATAGAATATATTAGTATAATTATGCTCAACTTCTTTCGTGCATTGATAAAAAACAAAATATTTATTAGAAATGAAGAGGTGGCTTTTCGATAAAATTTTGGTCAAAAGTATACACCAGATCGCACCAAATGAGTTCCAAAATTGAATTTTTTTCTACTTCGGAGTGGGGCACATCCCCCCTCAGGCACCCCCCTGTCCGAGCATAGCTCGGAGGGCAGTGCTGCGCACTGCTTGGATGGTACCTTACAAAATTCAGTTTTTGGGGCCACCCATTAACTTTTCTGGATCCGAGCCTGAGTGCCCCCCGGATAAAATAATCCTGGCTACGCCTATGCCTATGTTTAGAGTTGAGGTACTATTTACCAATTTATATGTGAATGGTTTAAAAGAAAACCTACTTTTTTCTCTGTCATATACGGTGGGTTATTACCAAACTTTTTTCTTTGCAAATTGGGCATTAAAAATTGTCAAATTTCATATAATGAAATTACCTATCAAAACAAGAATGCATGCTGAAAATATAATGTTATCAAAGGAATGTGACACGCATACCCTGTACGTGTCCAGCAACCATTATGTTTTCTCTCTATACACACGCGATTCTAGCTCGATAGTTATATTTCCAACATTATAATGAACAATGTTGTGGTTGCTGGATAATATTATGTTCTAACTACTGGCCATTTCCAGCCGTGACAGACGGGACAAAATGAATCTACTTTTTTTATTTTAAAGGCCTGTACAAAAAAATCATCTTTAAAGTTTAACCTTTTAATTCAAGTATAAAATCAATAAAAAGACTCTATATTTTAATTTAAAACACAATCCAAGAAACTAGAGGATTCTGTGGCTGTACAGCGACCAAATGAAATCAGCGTGACAGACGGGACGCAAATTACACTCATTTTTAAAATAAAAAAATTGAACAAAAAATGCTATCTGTTCTCCTATGAAATTTTAAGTTTTTCTCTTTTACTGTTATTTACTTATATAAATAATCAGAAAACGCATGATTTTTTAATTCAAAACATGGAACTGAAAAAACCTGGCTCATTAAAGTTGTGACAGACGGGACCGTTACAGACGGACACTTTTGACACGTTTTTGTAGTGATTTTAAGACCATGCAGTGCTAAGTTGGTCAAACATAATTTATGGCATTTTTTTTAGACTCCACATTAGCATGATTAGTAAACAAATGTCACATCAGTATAACATGACCTTAGTCATCATAAGAGGCATCTTTTGGGATGTGAGTCAGTCTCCAACAAGCACTATCCCAGTTTCCCTGAAAAATGCTAAAAATCAAGATTTTGCCACGTTTTGTGGCCCTGATGGAAATATATTTGCTCAAATAAGGGTAGACAAACTTTTTCTTGGCCAATTTTTTATATCTAATCTGAATGTGGAGTCGGAAACACACAAATCCTGACTTAAACATTTCACCCATTCATTTGTACAGGCAAAAGTTCTGAAAATTGAAATTATGGATACAGACCACATTTGTGATATTTTCATTAACATTGTCATACCATCATTGTCATACCAATTTAATATAAACTTTAAGAATGTTCATTTGTTTGTTCAATCAGTGCAAAATAACTCCTTTTAACCTTTCATAGTAACAGATGAAAGGCAATTTACACTTTTGACATCATTGATGGGTATTTTTATTATACTTTCTAGGTAAGGTCAACTTGAAAGAAAATAGGAATTTAATTTTGAACCATAAATAATATCCCTTCATGTAAAAAATACACAACTATTTCATGTTTTTTGTGACAGACGGGACATTTTCAACATGCTTTATTTTAAAATATCTTATAATAAAATAATTTTTCATCTTTTGGGTTAAATTTTATCTTGTGATGGAAAGGAAAGGTATCATACTTCTTATTCAACCAAAAATAATTATCTTTCGAACATCAGAACTGTAGCAGAAGGGCGCAGAGGGGAACTAAAATGTACATCACAAAATGTTGAAGAAAAAAACTATATTTCCCATTTTCTCAAACTTTAACCCTTTGACCCATAAAAATAAAACCGAATGCAGCAGAAGAAAACCAAAAACAGTTTCTGAAAGCTTGATTAGTCTACTTTCACATAAAGTATGTTTCAATGGTAAAGAAATTACTTTCAAAATTCGTGAATGTGCAATCCTTACCTGGAAATGGCCTACTATTAACGCTAAGCTTTTAGTGACGACATTGCACTGTTTTCTGATGAAGTGTCGCATGCACAATCACTACTCAACAGAGTGGATACTTCAGCATGTTCAGTGGGTAAAGTAAGGCTCAAAAAGTGTATGTCCTACAACCCGAAGCAAGTACCTGTAATAACCACAAACGAAGGCATGTGCCTTGATAAAGTGCATGACTTCAAATACATTGGAGCCTGGATGAATAGAACTGAAAAGGACATTTAAATACGCAAAGCAGGTGCATGGAGAGCTTATGGGAAACTTAGTCAATAATGGAAGGCTAAATCACTACCCAGAATGCTTAAAGAAAGACTGTTCATAGCTACAGTAGAATCAGTCCTCCTCTACCCAGCCAACACGTTTGCATGGGCCCCATGTGGGACCTTTATGGGCCACTTGGGCGGCCCACATGGGACCCTTAATATTTTGGCCACTTTGTCCGAATGGGGCCATGCGAGTTGGCCCCCATGGGTCCCATCTGGGCAGGCCCTCATGGGACCCTTACTATTTTTGTCACTTTGTCCGAAAGGGGCCCATGCGAGTTGGCCCCCATGGGTCCAATGGGGGATTTACATGGGTTAAATTAGAGCCAAATCAGGGTTTTAAATGGGCTTGCCCTATGGGCAGTCTATTATTAGGTAATTGATAATTGAATTATTTACATACCCGAATAAATGAGTGGCAATCGGAAGAACAATTCAGTCATTTGGCTTTCTATTAACATTCTCCAACAAAATTGTTCATGTGAACAATTTTGTGTGAAGTAATGTTCTTCCTTGCCATTAAATTATAAAATAGTGCATGATGTGGATCGAATCATTTATTAAAATTTATAAATATGAAATCCATAGTGTTACGAAACCAATATAACCAAGCTCAGTGCGCATGCGTGGAATTGCCCCGATATAACCCATGTGGGTCCCATGTGGTCAGCCCATATGGGACCCTGATAGGTTTACCCAAACGTAGCCCATTATGGCCCTTGTAAAACCCACATGGGGTCCATGTGGTCAGCCTATATGGGACCTGATAGGTTTACCCAAACGTAGCCTATTATGACCCTTGTAAAACCCATATGGGACCCATGTGGTGAGCCTATATGGAACCCTGATAGAATTACTTAAGCGTAGCCCATTATGGCCCTTGTAAAACCCACATGGGCCCATGTGGTCAGCCTTTATGGGACCCTGATAGGTTTACCCAAACGTAGCCCATTATGGCCCTTGTAAAACCCATATGGGACCCATGTGGTCAGCCCGCACATAGCCCTTGCCTTAGTCATTAGCCCTGATTGCCCACATGTATCCCACATGGACCCCGTGCATACGTGTTGCTTTGGCTGGGTATAATGGATGTGAGGCATGGACAGTCACCCCAAACGAATGTTACACTAGCATGCTAAGAACCATTTTAAAATCAACTGGAGACAGCATGTGACAAATAGTCTCGGATAAGATCAGAGAACGTAGAGCAACATATTAGAGGCCTAATGAGCTTGTCTCCAAACTCATACACTGGATTCCGAAACATGGAGTAAGAAAGCGTGGTAGACCAGCCCTAACCTATATACATTGACCAGCTAAAGTGTGACACAGAATTGAAGGTAGAAGAAATCAAGACAGCTATGTTGGAAAGAAAGATTTGGAGACGCATCGTGGTTCTAAAAAAATCGTAAGTCAAGTAAGTCATGTTTCTACATTATATGACCCACGTCTGTAACAGTTTTGACTATTTATCACTTTTATCACTTATGGCACATTCACTTTATTTCTATGATAAAACCTAGGATCTGTAGATCTAGATATAATCCCCAATATGGCAGTCAAAATGTTAAAATAACTGAAAACAGTAATTATTTACTGTACGTGCTACATTAATAATTGCCAAATAATTATAGCTATAGCTTATATTCCACCCAGTCCAGTCAACTCATTTAATGGTATAGGGTCCAACATGACAAAATAAATGTCTACGTTTTGACAAAAGCTCACAAATGTTGACAGTGAGGTTTTATGTTTTTAGAAAAATACTTAATTAATTAATTTTGGCCGCGCAGGCGACAACTTGGATAATGCCTGCTGATTGGCTATGCTAATTTCGAGTCAAAATTACCTCCCCCATTAGTTGAAAAAGTACGATGTTCATTACGTCATTGAGTTGATATGGAGTCAACTGGCCACGACCGGTCGTTTCCAGTCAAGCGATCTCTTGATTGATAGCCCTTATCTCAAATAGGTTAAAATCAAGTGAGTATCCTTACTGTTGCATTGTGGAATTTAAAAGTGCTAACATGTGCCCCCTTTTATATCCCACGGTGCATCAGAAAAGGATAATCAATTGATGTTTACCTATTTGCGATAAGGGACCGCTCATTATTTCCACCGGAGGGGAGGGGGGGGGGCGGGAGAAAAGAGGGGGGTCACATGGTTTTGGTCAAGCAAAAAGGGGGGGGTCATATGATTTTAGATTATCGGAAGGGGGGTCATATGGTTTTGCATTTTCAAAAGTCAAAAATCTACGCGCGCAATTATTGGATCACAAGTCTTGTCGGTTCATTTTCATTTCTCGCCCCCCAATATGAATTTCCTAGCTACGCCACTGTAATTTGCAACAATAATTACAACAATGCAACATTTTGATCCATACTGAATTAAATTTTGCTTCAATATTGGCTCATTTGTAATGGCATATTCCAATGACAAGCAAACACAACTTTACACTCTTGTGTCCAAAAATATAAAATTAAAAAAACCAACAACAAAACTTCCTGCGCCAGCAAACTTTTTGTTTCTTTTGTGGTCAAACTGGACAAATCTAAAATCTCCAGCCTTTGATATCTTGCCAACTTCATGGGCATTTAAAAACAAGCATCATTGATTACTATTCACATTTCTATCAAAACTTCAAGCTCATTTGATTATGTGCAGTGGCGACTGTTACCTTTATAAAGTTTTTCATTTTGTATACAGGACGGGACACAGGAAGATCAGATGAATACAATTATTGACTGATAATGACTAATCATAACTAGTTAACTACAATACTTATTTATGTCTATTACAGCTAAAACTCCAGAGTACCAATGATGAAAACAGACTAAACAACCAATGCACTCACAGTTGATTTCTTTCAACTTGTGATTATAGTCCACTTTAAACTTTAAATACTCATGCATAAAAGGAAGAAAAAAAACCAAAACAGGTTTGTCTCAGAAGGCTACAATTGGCATTTCAGGGCATAACTTTTAAAATAGTTTTTTTAGGTTTGTGAGACTTTTAAAGTCAAATTGGGGCCAAAAAGTTTTGATTTTTTTTTAGGTCATTCATGGTCACAAAAAGAAAGTGGCCTGTATAAAATGAAGAAAAAAGGAATATTTGTACTACATTTCGCATAGCTTTTTTTCCGGGAAAATAAACCCCACCGCATTTCGCATAGGTTTTTATTTTTCCAGTTTCCTCTGAGACAAACTTGTTTTTTTATTTGGCGTATTAAAGTTGAGTGAAATCCGAAAATGTTCATTCAGGTCTATTTGACCGTGACATATTTTTGTTAATATCCTGTTTCATAAAATCTATGAAATCACAGGGAAAATAATTTTTAACATCTGCGATAGAAAAAATGATTTTTTGTTGTTGTTGTTGTGTATGCAAATCTGCAAATATATCCATGTTCACCTCTAACATGGATAGAGGTTGTGGCAAATTGGCAAGGGTTTCCATGCTTGGACTATCGTTGTTGAAATAAACTTCCTTTACTGCAGGTGACACTGCCTAATCAAGGAATGTTGTTAATGCATTTCTGCTTCTTTTTTGCTTCCTTCTGGTAGTTTTCTTTTTGTTTTCTTTAACCCTTCTGCTTTTACCTGCTTTTGCTGGTTGAACCATAATTTTGTTTATCAGTACTTGAATCTTGAATGCAAAATAACTTAACTTTTACTTTCTTTTTCAAGAGTGAAAGTGAATTTCCTAGAGTATTTCACTCCCAGTATAGTTTACAGAATTGCTGTACTAGTATGTATGAAGTACAACATATCTTAATGCTGGAATATTGTTGGCAAAACTATGTACCTATCACATAATAGTATGTAGTAGTTTTGAATGTTGATTGATGATTCATGTAGTATGGGACTCTCTGTTGTTTTGATGTATAGATATATCAAATGAAAGTAAAATATTGACCAAATGTTTTTGTTGCAAACACATAATGCCTTTGTGTACACCAACATGAAGTTTTTCTAGTGTGAAGTTCATATGATATGACTGTATGGACTGTATGCAAATCGGTGAAAAGGCTGGAGTATATAATATTTTATTCCATATTTGTATAAAACAAGCAAGATAAAAACATATCAAGGTTTTGTGGTGGGGGTCATATGGTTTTGGTAAATCACACAGGGGGGGGGGGGTCATATGGTTTTTATGTGATAGAAAGGGGGTCATATACTTTTCTGAGGTGGTTTGCCTTTGGCTCCCGCCCCCCCCCCCCCCCCTCCGGTGGAAATAATGAGCGGTCCCTAAGGTGTGGAAGGTTTTGAATATGACGTAAAACTCGTCATACGAGGGGCATTCAATAAATACCTGCAACCATTGAAAATCTCTGAGCCGTGACATTTGTCAATAAAGTAAACTTATGAGACTTAAACTGTAAGTCTTACCCCTTTCTCACGGAAAATTCCAAACATATGGGTCATTTTTATCATGTAATTTCAGTACTATAAACATCAAGGTCTCTGGGCACTGAAAATCGACAAGAATCAGCATTATAAATCAAGCGCCAAAATTAAAACTGTTAATACACGTATCGTAATGCATGCCATAAACTTGTCTTTCAAAATTCCCGCCATTGTAACAATTAATTCCCTAACCAGTGCCCTGAGATCACGGTATTCACAGTGCTGAAATGTAATGAAAAAATGACCTACATTTGCGAAATTTTCCGTGAGAAAAGAGTAAGACTTACAGTTGAAGTATCATAAGTTTATTTACTGACACGTGTCACGGTTCAGAGATTTTCAATGGTTGCAGGTATTTATTGAATGCCCCTTGTAAGAGCGACCCGAATCGCGAAGCGACCTTAGTATGTCTTTGGATATTTTCAATTATTATCTAATGCTTTACAACAAATGGCCGCATAGCCGAATTCGCACATTTATATAATATAAGTGGCTTACAGCATTTCTCCACACAGCTTCAAACGAACAATAGCATGAAATATGGGATAATGTTTCGATTCAAAAATCATAAGCTGATGATAAAGTAAAAAACATTTCGTTTCTCCAATCTCTAAAACCGTTTAAATTAACCATTTGTTAGTTTTAAAAAAGTTGTGACTACAATTTCAGTTGACTCTTTTTACATGACAATTTAAACCTAAACATGCTATTACTTAGTGGTTTGTAACTTAATATCGGTAGAAGTATATGATATGGTACCACTTGGTTGAATGATTCACTTTACTATTGTTGTGATTTAACTCTTGTATATACTTACCACGGCATTCCAGCAGAATTGGGCTACTACTTCTTTTACCCCTGAGGCACTTGGTGTCATGCAAACACATTCACATAGGCCTAGTAGTAGGTAGTGAACTTTTTTGCAAACCTAAGTTACACAATATTAATAATGCAAACTTTGTGGTTGAAAAACACGCAATACCTGATCTATCAATTATCGTAACAAGGATCACAGCCCCTGGATTGGATTCAATGAATGTCATAGCTAATGAACAAGAACAATCCCGGATCCCCGTCACGGTTGATGGTTATCATTACCGCCGCCCTCTTAGGGTTTACTGTCAACCCTTTTTTTATGAAATTTATCAAACACTGTAACTTTTACACTAATAACGTAATGCACATAAAAGTATACAATTTTTCAAATTAAATGAGTCGGAGAATCCATTTTTGGTATTAGATTTAACAAAAAAACACCTCAATGATTACATCAACAACCCGTAGGGTTTAGGAGGACCAACATTACCATATGGTTGTTTGTTTGTTTGTTTGTTGGGGTTTTGGTTTGTTTTTGTTATCAAAAGCCATCTCGGAAAGGTTAACTTTTTCGAGCTCTCCCGTTATCGAAATCAGTCTAATTACAACGCCAGCCGGCCCAGAGTCGATCCTCGGCGCTGGCGAAGTGTAATTTGACCCGTATTCCTCCCCTGATCATTAATGTTATTGTCAAAACACACCCGATAAGTTCAGGATTAATTAAAGGGACATTAAGTGGTGTTGAAAATTTTAAATGTTTAAAAAGTTACTTCAGAATTCAAGATGAACATCAAAAATTGCTATTATTGTTGTTTCTACTAACAAAAACACAGCAAAACTTGATTAAAACAATATCATCGCTATTTATTGAAAAACGCCCTCTATGCAAATAATGGTTCACGTTATGTATCACGCGTACTGCAGTGGGATACTGTCGGACGTAAAATGCTCGTCCCGGCTGTACGAGCATTTTTGAATCGACGTTTTCTTGTACAAAGAGGGCTGATTTTTCTTAATCCTTATAGGTGTAAGTTCATACATGTAATACAATTATAAAAAGATACTAATCCCAGTTTTTATCATAATTGAGGGCGCAGCCTCCAACACATCTCTTAGTGCCCCTTTCACATATTTCTTCATGTTCATCCTAACATCTCTATGAAGAACATTGTTTCGCACTCTTGTAGTGGGTATTTATGTTTATATTTACAAGTTAATATTTTTTTACATGACAAAGGAAGAGCTAATGAAAAAAGCAATGACAACAGTTTGGTTTTGCCATTCCTAAATACATTATTTATATGAACAGGGCATAATATACAAATGCTCGATAAAAAGGACCGGACAAATGCCGGTTGTTGCCTGTTTCCCCAGCCAATAAACGGCGCGTTGTAAATACCGTGCACTGTGTTTGTTTAACATGTTTAAGTTGCAACAAGACCGCCTTGTTATATGTAATGATTAAGAAGAAAAAATTATGATTGATATAGTAATTTAAAATCAATTGGAAATTAATAAAAAATACATTAAAAAAGATGCTTTAATAAAGATGGGCAGTTTGTTGATTAATTTATAATCATATATTCATGTTTTAACTTTGAATCCAAACTAAATATTTCTAAATCAAACATAACTTACCACCAACTGCAGTTACAGCTAATAGAATAAAGCATATAAAATGCCATCTATCGCCTCCGTCCATATTCCTCCTCTCACTTAGCCAATAACATAGATATTCAATAATTATTGTTTCTATTCCAAGTGTATAATTTAGTACATAAGTCCGTTAACTGCGGGCAACAAAAACAGCACGATAACTCTCCCTCATGCAACGTCGCACAAAACTATCTTCCTCAGCTATGAACACAGTACTCTAATATAAATAAAAGATATAAAGAATGCACATGAACAATTAAAGAGTTCATGTTTAATGGGGCCCATCTTCCTAAAATGGGCAATTGGGTGATAGGCAACACTGGAAAAACAACTTTTTGTTCAGTCTCTCTCGAATTCAATGCCCCCGTTATCATGGTTATGAAAATGGGCTGTGCACAACATGGTATTCTCAATGAAAAGATTTGAAACTAACTACGTGATATTCACTGTCTTCGTGTGGCAATAAATTCTTTTTGTTTGCAGAAGTATTTTGATTTCTTGAATTATTTGTTTAAAGCGAAATACTCATTTTTCTGATTATAATTACATACAAAACAACTATAATTACATACAAAACAATTTGATTTGCAGTTATAATTCATTACATTGACTAATATTATAAATGATTCAAAACCTCATGATTATACGCAATACGTGCGAACCAATCAAATGCCGTTCTTTACTAGTGCTCACAAATAATAAGAACAGGTCACTGATGCTGCAACAGTCGCTGGTCGAAACAGGTCGCGGCACCTACAGTGCAACAGAGCATACATTTCCAAATATTGAATTATAAATATAGTGCCTCCTGATTGTTGTACAACAATGAACATTTCAATCCTAAGTATGTGTATCATATATAATTAAAACAGCTTTGTTTTAAAGTACTATTTCGTGTCCTTTTATGATTATCAGCATTGTTACATTTCTTATTAAACCTGATTTCGGATTGGCCAATACTTGATTATTCATACACGCTAATCCAACCAGCTACTGCCTACTTCCTTTCATGGCCTTGACTATTTAAACATTTCTTTTTTATTTAGACTTAGTGCAGGCCTTTAACACGATACCTGTTTGTACACCCATGCATGTCAGCACACGGTCACCTAAAGTAACATACACCATTATGACTGCACACTGGCGAATTGCATTTCAAATTTCATGTAGCGCGAATTTTAAACCACTAGTCCCTTAGCATGGACATGTCCTTGAATATTCCTTCCATTGTTTGCGTGCATGGCTGCACAAGTATTAATAGACTTTTGCCAAGTCTGTGTACAGTTGTATGAAATAGTGGTTACATGTGGTTTTTTCTCTTTTTAAATATAATAAATGTTTGGAGAATGATATTTTAAATACTAAAGGGATATTGAATTATCTGCTCAAACCATTCTTTTAAGCACATCTTTACCTTTAATTTGATACCATGCAAGTCTGGTTTGGATACGCAGTATTACTTAATAATTTCAACGAGTTTGGTCATTAATTAAGCTTAATTAAGAAAGGTTTTTTTGTTTTTGTTAAAACTAAAGATAAATATGAACTTTTTCTCAGACAGTATTGTTGGCAATGATGGGAACTTCCTTTCCTGTAACTTTGGTGTTAATAGCATTTAGAGTTTTTGCTGGAAATTCCAAAAAGCAAAATGTTAATGTATTTCTTTATAATATGCTAATCATATGCAAATAAGGTCAAACCTTTTTTTCTCTATGACATTAAATCACCAAGCTGTATTCTATAATATGATATTGTCTCCTTGTCTTACATTATGTTAGTTTTTGAATTAGAGCGTAATTTCAATAACATGCACTTTTGGAAATTTATGCTCTGTTGCACTGTAGTACTCCGGCTAGCTCGAAGTAACTACATCGCTGGTAGTCGTAAGGTGTTTCAGTCATTGTGTCGTTCTGGATAATGGCTGCTGATTGGTTATGCTAATTTCGACGCAAAATAACCTCCCTCCATTGGCTTAAAAAGTATTGTGTTTATTACGTTATGAGCGACCGATTGTTCGAGTTCAAATCTCTCTACTTGGTTAAAACAAATGGATCAGATGAAATACACATAACCCATAAATTACCTCTATTTAGCCTTCAGTTATCGTTTTGATATCTCTATTAGTATTAGTCTATTTGACAATAGGCCTATGGATCCACAAATTAATTTGTCATTTATTTTCAATAATTGTTGAATTAAAACATACTTAGCACACAGTGTGCTACCTACAACTAATAATAAGGCATGTCTGTGTGATTTCCGGCAATCATCAATATTGCTACGAATAATAGTTTGAAAATAATAACCATGCCTTATTTTAAGATTTCGACATTTATTAGGCAAGCGCGTTTGTTTGACAAATATATGAATAGAATTTAGATACCACACATGTCACATACACGATGAACTGTATTGTCTCCCTCCAGAGGTCGTCATACCCTACCAAATAACCTGTGTTATTTGCCGATACAGGCTGGTGGCTTTCGTCTACAGAGATGTAGGCCTATACATGTAGTATAAGTTTGTGGAATATTTTATTCCAAAATGATTTATTTTTTTAATAAACATCATAACAGATAAATAACGTATAAGTGACGTCTGTTACTAGCAAATAAGTATAGTATTGTTCATTTTCATTGTTTGATTTATACTTGGAAACTAATATTTATCACTTTCAAATATCCCGTTGAATACTATATAGGACTATACACCATTACGTCGTTGTTTTTCTGTGACGGACACCATGCGTGTCATAATAATTACCATGCATTTGCAGACTGACTGACTTCCCTAGCCATCAATTGTAGAATCGTGAACAGATATACCAATTCGCTAATGTAGATTAACCCTTTCAACACGGCTATTACTTTTACCATATTAAAAACAGATTTATCAGAAACCTTTCCCAACTTTTTTCCTATACCAATATTATAGACATGTTTATTTTCATGGTGATTCCAAATATGGTGCTGAAATTTAACAATTTTTACATTTTGTGAACTTTTGGAATGTGGTCTGCACGCGCCAGCCGCGTGGAAAGTGTTAAAAATAGCTAAACCTTGCAGATTATCAAATATTTAGATATCACTAAAAGCTATCAGTTCACCACGGCAATATATTTGAAAAAACAAATTGCTTATGGAAGAGTTTTAGTCATAATAAGAAATTCCAAACTGTTTTCCCATACTCTTAATACCAAGGGAAATGATGCACACTTGGGTTCAATTTAGTCCGACTCAACCTGTATACTAAAATATAATATAATCGATACACACCAGTAGCCCGTAGAACCAACAAAAAATCACTAACAGAGAAATGATAGTTTAAAAAAATAATATATAATGGTAAAAGGTCATGTTCAATAAAGCATGATAACTATAGTACTGTAGTATACGAGTTTCTTTACACAATTTAGCAATAAATATACCTACCATATAGCTATATATTACAAGTGAATGGTTACAACGAGGTATAATACTATTCTGTTAGAACGTGTGTGTGGATAAAATATTTGCAAATTATAGCATCGTTTCCGTATCAGCCACGAACCACCGTGATTGAAATTGGTAAAAAAGACTAATATTGCTGCCTTTGTCTAAAAACATTTTGTATTATCTTTAGATATAAACTTATTGCATTCTTAGAGGGAAAGATAAAACGAAAGGAATCTTTAGACATTTTAAAAGTGGGTAAATGCCCTTTAAATGTTTATTCCACAAATGTCACTATTTAGGTACAAATTTATTGAGCACTGAGCAACACCAGCATGCTTCATTTTCATCACATGACCACCTGATTTCTGCCACTAGTGTCTACTGGTTACCATTGACATTACAGTACAATGAAAGGCTATAATGTGGTCAAACGAGGGTCTTTAAGAAAATTCTCCTGCAAGTAGTACAAATGATGTGACTTCAATTCAGTCCTCTCTTGTTTTTCTTAAAGACCCTTAATTCAGTCTTCTCTTGTTTTTCTTAAAGACCCTTTATCCGGGCTCTTTATCTTTGGAATAACACGTTTGTATGTTTTAGTTGGGATTCAACTTCTTATTCATATATTTGGCCAAGTTATGCCTATCTCTACCATGTATTAGAAGGTGGAAGTCCAGACGACCCCCAGCTGTTAATTACTTCAGCACATGCTTGGCACTGTTTGTTTTGGTGGAAAAGCCCTGTTGGTACTGTAGTGGCGCTATTAGCATGCTGGGGTAGGCCCTAGGTCAAGAAATCATTTAGGTATTGACTCGAAATATTCAAATTTGCCTTCCAAAGTTAAATGATCGATTTCATTCACATGTTGCGTCATCAAAACAAAATGTGATAAAGCTTATCGTGAATAACGAGTAGGGAGATGTTACTGGACATCTTTGGGGGACATTTGAAAATAACGTATCACGAATATTTTGTTAAACTATCAAGGTCAACCTGAAAGAACCAAACTTGATCTCACTGGGATTTCAGAATAATCCAGTTTCCGGCAGCATGGTGCTAAGCATTGGTTTCCAGTTTCCAATACGATTTATTCCGTTAAAATAAACTACCGGGTTCTAAATTGTCGGTTCCTTTCATCTATGCTTAGCACCAGGCTGCTTGAAATGAGATTCATTTCAGAATCGAGAGAGGACAGGGAAAGGACAATTTCACCACAGATATCAAACATGTTGTTTACTATTCAGGTAAAGAAAGTACAAGTACAGAAGAGAACATGTAGTCGCATTTGTTGCTATAACTCTCGAATTGCCAAATGTGTGCTTGGGTATAATCATACAGTCCCACCAACTGCTCTGAAGAAGACGATATACTCTCCTTCTACAAAGACATGTCAGACGCACTTAGCAGCATTCCTCAACACATCGTAGTCTTGATCTGCGGTGATTTTAATGCCAAACTAGGATCAGATGTCGCTAAGTTTTCCTTCCATGACCTCACCAACCGGAACGGGACACATCTTTGTAACTTTATAAATTAATTCAATTTGATTGTTAGCAACACATCTTTTAGGAAGCCCCAACGCAAGCTGTGGACTTTCAAGTACCCAGACTCAGCTTTATGTACGCGACGACCTACCCAGGGGTTGATTGCTGATCTGACCAACTTCTTGTATCACGCATGAGGTTGAAACTACAAGATGTAAGAAGAATAAAACGCCACAAAAGTAAGCCAGCCAGAATTGATATAACTGATATCACTATTAAATAAACCAATACCTTGAAACTGACCCAGAAGAGTCTTCACTCGAAAATCAAATGCAGGAGATAAAGAAGTTAGTGACAAAAAACAGCACAGAATTCAATACTCAAGTGCGTAAGAAGAAACCCTGGATCACAGAGCAAGTTTCAATCAGCAGACCAACGCCGAAAGATCACAACGAAGGGTCTGGAAAATAAGAACAACCTCAATGAGTACCGGGAGCTTAACAGGAAAGTCCAACTACAACATAGAAAAGACAAAACAACTTTCGTCACCCAAATTTGGTTTGAAGTTGGAAAAACAGCACAGCCAACAACACCAAGGATTTGTACAAAGATATCTATCTACTGACTTAATGTCTTGAAGGTTGCCGATGGTAAACATATACGTCTTACGGGAGATTACGAAATCGAAGTCGTTTGGAAATAGTACTGCCTAAAGCTTTGTGCATCACCCGATGATATCCAAGTGGATGACAACACGATCACCACATTGACATATCTGAGCCTGATATTCTAAAGAGTGAAGAGCTATGAAGAAATTAAAGAATGGTATAAATATCCTGGAGCTGATAATATTCCCGCATAACTTCTATGGGAAAGTGATACGGAGGGTATTGAAGTGATCCACAGAATATGCACCAAGATGTGGAGAACAACAGAGTGGCCAACGGACAGGAAAAAACACAGTCTTCCTCCCTTTTCCAAATAAAGGGGACAGTGTGCCAACAACCACGCGATAGCCTTAATTTTCCATACCAGTAATGTCCCACTCCATATCATTGCAGAAAGGATCCGACAACACGTGGAGAAGGCGTTACCACCAGAACAGACAGGCTTCACAAAAGGGCACGATACAATAAATCAAATATGTAACCTGAGAAACCTGATAGAGAAGAACTTGGAATTTCCTACGGTACATTAATAACTCGAAGGCATTTGACGGTGTTCAACATTCAAAGCTATAATAAGATCATGTGCAACAGACTGCAATACTTTGGGCATATTGCTAGAAGAGAAATGTGATAATTCAAGGAGCTATCGATGGAATTCGTAAATGTGGCGGAGCTTAAATTTATGAAAAAAGATAAACGTCTATTTGTTGTGTTTTCCATGTCGAGGTTTTGTTGGCCTGGCATTGACATACATGGGTGACTGTTGATTACCACCGGCGCTACCTTCATCACCTGCAACTTCGTATGTAGGCTGATTATCATGTGAAGAGTTATTCAAATCTTCGTACATTGACCCTTGCTCGTTCTCGATGTATTGCTGAAGTCCACTGGAATCAGGTTGCTGGTATGCGTGTTCTTTCTCGCGAGATTTCATATTGAGTTCCTAGTATTTATCTCCTCCTGCTGCTACAGCTCCTTGATTGGTTGGTTTAGGTGCCCTAATAAAATATAAAATAATAATTATACTCGACAACGCTCGATGATAATTCAAATCTCATTCGGGGTGGGGACTGTATCGACTGTTACGTATCTTGTTGATGAATCTATTATGATATTGTTTAATTAAGAAAACACTTTCTCCGGTAGGTTTTTAGGAAGTCACAACAATCCTGGTAATTGCTGGTGTACGTTTGGATTGACATTATTCCATGACAATTTGAAATTTCCCGTTTCCTTATTCAGTGTCCACAACGTTTACGGATTAAATGTATTTAATGCTTTTGTGCTCAAAAAGCACATTTCATGTGTATCTTGATAATCACTAATAAGGGCTTTAATCAAAAATAAGAGAGAAGCAAAGATGAAAAAATTGTTGATTAAATTCGCGGTGCTGTGCACGATGCACGTTAAGATATACGACGGCGTGGTACATGGATTGGCGTGGATATAATCGAACTATCGAAAATGTTAAAATGACGTCATAATAAATCGGACCTTCAAACAGCCGTGAAGGATCCATACCCTAACAAGTTACGGTGACCCGAGGTCAGTTTTCAGATCAAATCGTTGCATTGTGGGAATGCAAGATGGCGCCGCCCATGATTCACAACGACAATCGCTAATAGCTGCATTTTTTTTGCTTTTATCCAAAATATAATTACTGTATACATTTCAATGTCCTTACAAATTACCATAATCCCAAAAATGCTATCCAATGTTTTCCAACTAAAATATGCCATATACATTCAGAAAACAGTAACGCAACTGTGACATTTGATTGCTGTGCTACTATGACAATAGTCACTCGATCTGTTTCTGTTTCACCGTGTATGTTTTGCAGCACCGAGAATTAATAGTTCAGTAGAAACACACTCTATATTACAATTCCGGAAAGTTTAAGAATGTCTTACCTTGATTCCATTTGGGTGTCACTCGTCTTGCCTTTAAATTTAAATAACGCAAGTAATAATATAATTAAAAAATTGAAATGATAAATATTGAATCATCGTACATGTACCCAAAATTACAATACCAGGATGTTTAACTTCAGTAGGCTACTGTAACTACGACTTACGTCAACCTTCGATTCGAAAATAACACTCGTGACCCATTATGATGATAGCCTATACATAGTCGTGGTCACCCTATAACTGTATGGGTATTACTATGCATTCGATAGAAATACAATTTACTTGTAGCGGTGGTTAGTAACCCATATTCACCAACTTGGAAGTCGAGACATAAATTGCCCGCTTAGAAGCGCTATTAATTCGCTCTGGTAAACCTATTGTTATCAATACTACGAGAGGATTACCAAGTGCATATATTTAAATTCGGGGCTAACTGCATGGGTAAGTTTCCATTATGTTGCAAATTACATCTACGCTCATGCGTGCAAACTGCTCAATCGGCGTTGCAATATTGTACAGCCGGTTAGTTGCACACGAGAATTATGTCATGTATAGCAACCAGCTTGGATGGAAGCAAGGCGAATATTTAAATTGGTTGACGGTTTTTAGGGCATCAATTTATAGCGCTGCTAAGCGGGCCTTGTAACCTAATGATTCTATTTTTTGCATTATATTATAGATACATATTTTAATATGTATCTATAAAAAACAGTGGACGGTTAACTTAAAACGAGGAAAAATAAATAGAAATGGCTAACTGTAATGTATGGGAGTTCAGATATTATTTTAATATTTTGCGAATGCCTTCTTCATTCAGTTCAGAGGAAATCATGTGAGATTTTACAATATAACTAATTTATGGACTATATCTCCTTTTAGAAAACTCTTATTTATTGCTTGGTTATCGTTTAATACTTTCGTTGACGCTTATAATTATGTTTTCGAATTAATTTAAGAAATAAAATATTTGAAGAAAAGAAAAAATACAAGAAAATCCAAACAAAACGAGAAAACCCGATTTTACATTTCAAAACCTTGTTTTATCCCAATTTGCTTTCATCATGTTCATATTAAAATTGCAATTTTTATACAGAGTAAAATAATTATTTAGAAAAACATTAAAACGCTCAGGATATATGGACTACCCTATAGCAAATTACATAAACATCCGATAAACAATTATCGATTAGTAGGTGTAAATACTGCAATTTCATTGGTTAACACGTATGAAATCTGATCCATATCGTTTTAACAAGGAAGTCAAACCACACGATATCATTATTCCATATCGCCAATTAACCGCGTTACCAGCATTTACGCGATATGGTCGGTAAGATGTTACGTGTAAAGCGATTGGTTTGAGTCTGTGGAAGAGTTGCTTAAAATACGTCAAGTAAATAATAAACAAATCAAATGGCGGATGATTTAAACGCAAGTGAGTCGATTTCTGTTACATTCTGAGGCCGAAATAGACCGCAAAAAGGTCTAATTCACGCCTAAAAATAAATGATCTGCATATAACCGGACATGTTTTTCGCGATGATTTTATGGACAGAGGTGACGGCGCAGAGCCCGTTAAAGGGTTGTTAAATTCGGGGGATTTTACAGAGGTAGGAATTTCGAAGGGAAGATAATTTAGCGCCTTGTTTGCAGTGAGTTTCGTTTTCCGGGAGTGCTTAAATACCATTTGTTATTGGGGCCTTCGGGCTAAACGATAAATTCGTTATCCCCTGCATGTTCACACAATACGGACAAATACCTATCATGTGATATGACATGCCAAACCATAGGTATTGGTCCGTATTGTGTGAACTTGCAGGGGATAACTAAAAATAATACCAAAATCCGAATCTTCCTTTAGAATTACCTGTGAGTTGAATATTCCGAATGAGGAATCATTTCGAAATAAGTATACGTGATAACCATGTGGTCTTATCTAATAATACCAAATCAAGGTGTGTTTCATCTGAATTACCTGAATTCAATAGTCTATTGTAACGAATAACGACCACGGTGTTGAATGCAAGTGAAGCGACCAGTAGCAGAGACAAGATGACGAGGAAGGCGACGTAGATAGTATCGTTGCAAATTACTTCTGTAATAATATCGTGATAAACAACATTTTTAAACGAGATCTTCCAGTGTTCAATTAAGAAGATGATAATAGATCAAGTTTTCTTACAATCTGTGATAATAAAATAGAATCGTACACAAGTAAACCGATTATTTTTTATTATCAAGGACTAATGTAAGTCAGGTAGTACGCCCTTAATCTAATTTATCGTATTTTATGAATGAAATTAAAAATCAGTCAGAATTAAAGAAAATATCAACAGAAGAAACTGTCTCATGTTGCTTTACTTCGAGTTCGACTCAAGTGTGTTGTAACCAAGCTAAATAAAAAAAGTACAATTCCACAAGATAATTTCAAACGTTCAATATATCACAGTCGGGATTTCTCAAAAAGATACATCGGTGTATGTTAGCTCATTATTGACTCTTGGTTCAATGGTTAGTATACTTAATTATTACACCTCATACATATTTATAAGGGTATCCTCTTCTTTGTTTGGTTCATTTTTAACCAAGTCGTATAAATAAAAAAAAACCTACCGAATGTTTGTTTATGTTTATCATGTTTATGAACTACCACACATGCGAGAGTTTTGACTACTTCCCCGCTGATACAGTCGCCCGAAACAACGCGAGAGCCTACGTAAATATAGAACCGCGACGTTACCTACGAGGTTGAAAATTTCACAACAAACATGGCGTCGTCTGCTAAACCTGTGCCGACAAGATTCGCTCAATTAACTGACTCAGATTTGGGAATCCTTTTGGATAACAAAGATGCTCCAGCTTCCAAGCAAGTGATACAGAAAGCTGCAAAGGTGTTCCGTAATTATTGTGAAGAAAAGGGTTTATGTTTCAACGACATAATTCTTCTTCCAGTGCCGGACTTGTGTCCATTTCTCACTCACTACTAGCTACGCGGAGCTCCGCATAGCTGATGGCGATTTGTACGCCAAGAAATCATTGCAAAGCCTGCGGTATGGACTTCAACGTTTCTTCGAAAGAGAAAGAGGACTCGATATCGTTAATGATCCCGACTTTAAGGAAGCTAATAATATGTTCAAATCGGTTTGTGTTGAGCTGAAGAAATCCGGCAAAGTGCACCGTTCAACACAAGTCACCCATTCAGCCTGACGATATGAAGAAACTACGCGCGTCAACAGCACTGGATCAGAGCACTCCTCGCGGATTACAGAATAAAGTATTCGTGGACATAATGGTCTTTTTCTGCAATAGGGGTCGTGAAAACCTGCGTGAGATGTTGAAGGATGATTTCATCGTTGAAGTTGATGCCAGAGGGGAGAAATTTGTGACATTTCGCCGGGAAAAAATGACTAAAAACCACCGTGATAATGACGATGAGCAGAGCCAGGGAGGCCTGATGTATGCTACACCGCTTCGTCCTGAAACCTGCCCAGTGATTTCGTTTGAGAAATACCATACACATCTGAATTCTAACTGTGATGCTTTTTGGCAAAAGCCAAAAGATCCCAAAAGAGCTGTCGGCAACACCGTATGGTATGAGAGTTCACCAGTAGAGAAGAACACTCTCTACAATAAAACAAGAGATATCTCCATCGAGGCTGGGTGTTCCAAGTTGTACACAAATCATTGTTTACGTGCATCCAATTTAACAGCTTTAGACACCGCTGGATTCGAGGCTCGTGATATCATGAGTGTATCGGGCCATCACTCTGAAGCTAGCATTAGGAGTTATAGCAGAACCTCGCACGAAAAGAAGCGTATGATGAGCCACACACTTTCAGACATGCTCACGTCGGAAGACCGGGAACCCAGTATGGTCGCGCAACCTCCGTGTGGTAGTAGGCCTAGGCCTAGCGCTGGGCCTAGTGTTCAGGTCGCCACAGTTCCTGCCGCGGTAGGAAGGCGTAGCTCTCCACCACGTTCACCGCCGGGCTTCTTATCCTTGTCTCAACAAGATGGTATACTGCGTGAGTTAAATATCTCTCCTGTATCTGGCAGAGATATCAACATCGGTGTTGGAATTTCACGTCAAGCCATTTTCAACATTCAAAACTGTGTTGTCAACATTCACCACAACTCTTAAAAGCCTAGGCTTAACATGAGTTTTGTAAATGAGTTCATGAATTTTTGAACTGTTGGATTTTCTCATCTATTTGAACTGTTACTGGATTTTTCACCTAGTTAAGCGTGTTGGATTTTTAAATAAAGTGCGGTTTGTACACTTAACATTGTTGGAGTTTGGAACTTGTTATTATGAATTGGATTTAACATTTTGATGACTTTTGAACGCATCATGAGACGATCTCTACAGGATTGAAAGTGAGTAAGTAAATTCATAAATTTATATTTTCTATTTTCACTGTAGATTGATTTGTCAATGAAATATGTATGAGGTGTAATAACACAAATTCAACATGGTTTATTTCGGGAAAGTAGTGCAAACTACTGGTCCCTTGGGGTTAGATGACTGGTGACTACCTCCCTCCGCTCCTCAAACCATGTTGTATTTGTTAATTATCTCCCACAGCGTAGTTGTTGTCTGCTCTCGTGTTCTTTAATAGCCTTATGTACATATCAGTTGTATAACGCACTATACGACCCCCGGGAGGCGAATCGGTTGGTTTATTTAATCATGTACAAAAAATAAAATTGCCCCCGGGAGAGGTGCGTCATGGGCACGTTATTTACCACCACAATCTTGACGCAGGGCACGTCATGTGCAGCCTTTGGTCCGTCACAATATTGACAAATGGGTGCGTCAATGTCAGTCAATTCACCTGGGTGCGTCTTACTCACCACCAACCAGGCTTTATTTTTTGATATATGTAACTCCCGAAGTGCAAAACCACTATTACCTTACTCTCACCACGTGTTCAGTACACAAAATTGACTGCGTAAAATCAACCGATCGCCATTATAACCTTTTAAATACCCGTAGGCAATACCCCGGGAAATGGTACTTACTATTATGGGACTGGTATGTGCTGTTCTTGAAGAAAACATTTTACACTCTTTAGTCTTTTATATATTGCAATCCAGTTCAGTAACAATAATGTATGACGGTGGGGTGCGTCATTTGAGACAGTCATGGTCCGTCAAAATCAATCAATGGTGCGTCACAAAATTGACTAAGGGTACCGTCATTGTATGGCAAAATGCCGTCACATTTGTGACACAGGGGTGCGTCATAATACATGATAAAGTGACGCACCTCGGTAAAGTGACGCACCATTCCTTTGGGTCGTATAGTACGTCATACAACTGACATGTGCATTACTCAAGACATATTAGCATGAGGGTAATTTATGTCCCCATGCGTTCTGAACTCATGCAACAATTTGAACTCAACGGTTTAGGCTAATTTTATGTGCCATGGTGTTATACCAATAACATAATTGTTGTCGCAGATTGCCTGGTGTTTTAAGTCGCTTGAGTGCATGGATTATGAAACACAAATCGCTCACAATCACTTAATATGATATATGACAGCATATCTGAGATCATGAGCGGTCTTCACTGGCTTTCCATCCGCCAAAGAATAGCATTCAAGATCAACCTGCTCACTTACAAGTGTCTCAATGGACTTGCGCCTTCATATTTGTCGGACCTTATCACTCGCTACACTCCTAGTCGGTCACTCCGCTCTTCTTCCCAGAACTTGATCAAACCCCCTTCACTTCGACCACGTACTGCCTACGGACGCCGATCCTTCATAGAGGCCACTCATACAGAATGGAACAATTTACCTATGCATGTCAGGGCTGCATCTTCTATGGACATTTTTAAGAAAAAATTGAAAACTCATCTTTTTACGCAGTAGTACCTTTTTACGCAGTAGTTATTGTCTATGTAGATAATGGGAGACAATTTTATCGGACTCTTTTATATATACATGTTTATGCTTTTTAACCATACTTATACTGCCTTTTGTGTGCTAAATTGCTCTTTTTATTATGTATTGTGCAATAGTAATGCTGCTACTTTGGTATTTTTAACTTTGTAAAGCGCCCTGAGACCTTGGTTACGGGCGCTTAATAAGAACTGTTTATTATTATTAATAGATCGAACTACAAGTTGGATTGAAGTCGACTGCAGCGATTCAGGACTGACATGACCTGTTCCGATTTTGGCAAGTCGCCCCCGACTAATTGCATTCGATAAATGACGTAACATCAGGAACGACATGGGTCGTTTAGCAATCTCAGTATGAACTCAGCATTAAAGGACGATGAAGGATTTTATAGGTAGGGATAGGTTAAGTGATGACTAAAGTCTACTTGTTCTAAACATAGTAAAAACAAGCAGAAACTGAGGTCTATAAGTGTTAAGATCGCTTTTGCGTTCCTTTAGCCGCGACCGCTCTGTCCTATTCATGTTTTTCTCACATGAGATTTCATAAACTATTCTGGTGTTTGATCTGGATTCCGCTTTTCTTTTGGATGGACTAAGATTTTTGCGAAGTGTGATTTGTAGTTTCATAGCCCCGGTGAAAATGTGTTTCTTAAACACTCTATACCGATACGCCTTCTCAGACAAGCCTTCCACGCTTACCATTAAAACGACAACTGATTGAAAATCTGCCCTCTATCGGCGTGAGTCGCCCTACACCAACAGGGCCCGAGCAGAAGGTTGCCAGTATGAGTCGAAACGGAGCTAGGTAGTATAAGTATGAATTTATTGGATTCGTCAAAAGAACAATTGATTCCATGTTCATGGACAATCCTGATGAATCTATATAAAGTATGCTATTCAAATTGAACTTAAATTAAAACTGACTTAAACTTGAAAAATGTAAATAGTAGATAGACTTGTAATAGTTTTTGTATGCGAAGTTATATCACTGTAAAGCAGTTTTACTTACTTGGAATAGGCCTGCCGGTGTTGCGAGTAGTGACCGCAGCAGTGGTAGGTATTACCGCGCCTGTTTAATATCAATAGAGTGAATAAAAAGTATTACCGCAACTGTCATGCCTGTGCAATATCGATAAAGTTGTCTTGAGTTAAGTAGTATGATAAGCCTAGATAGTCGATAGACTTGTATAGTTTATTTGGCCATCACGAGACAGTGACGTTACTGCGTATTATACTAATTGCAGCACATAACGCGCACGCACGCCTACTTGAGGCGCTGGCGTATACACACGAGCGTTGAAAGACGGAAGGTACATACGCGTGCGTAAAAGCTTCGCCTATCAAGTTACGTCACTGTCCAGAGGAAGACGAAGAGAGTATAGTGGCTTTTGAATTACAAGGTTCTACCATCATGATCATTTAAAATACTATTGATATACCTGGTACCGCAATTGTGACATCCGTTCCCATTCCCACAGCATTAGTAGCATTACACCTCAAATGCGCATCTGATGTGACTGCCAAATTCAGAGTGCAGTGTCCATCTGAGCATTCTGTTGGGGCATATACATCTGTGTTATTGACTATGAAGATGTAGCCTTCTATGTCTGCGTAACCTTTCAATGGTACATCTGGATTGGCATCTGAAGAGCAGATCGCCTTATATCCACCATACTGCACACTTACAACTGGGATGTCTGTGATGGAAGAAGGATGACGGGCCTACGTGTTTATATAGTTCTTATGAAATTAAATTTTAAGTTTGAACTTAATTAAGAAATAAATGGTAGTTATAACACAAGGCACAAACTAGATGAATACAACAATGATAAGATAATATCTGTGAAAGCTAAAAGACTTTTATTTTCACACACAAACAATGTTTAAATGTATTAAAGGTAGATGTTCTGATTTCTGGCCCGATTTTCAACTTGATGTTTTCTATTTTACATGAAAGGTCATCCTTAAAATTGTCATATTCCAAAGTTTGAGTTGCATAACTGCAATGGTTCTAATTTTAGAAGCACAAGATCATAATACATTTGCCCATTGAGTTGTACACAGACTGACTGGTGGTTAACCACCTTTGTCAGTAATTCACCACGTTTTAACCTATAATTTCTAAATGGAACATTTCTGGCCCCTAAGATTTTACAGACATAATGAGAAAACAATGGGGATTCTTTTGATATCAAAATATCTTGATGTGAAAAAAAAATCATAGCCAAAAAAAGTGATCGGAACATACACCTTTAACCAATGCGCATGCGTGTTTCCCTCCTGTTATAATATACTCACATTGCACACTTATGATAGACTCAGCACTCACTGGTTGTACAACGAGTTGTCCAGTCGACTCACATCTAATGCTACCTTGATCGAAATCAATACTGCTGACAGTGTATTCCAATGTACTGACTGTGTCAAATGTACCATCAATATAAGATGTGTTGGTCTGTGTCACTCCTGTCATTATTCTCTCTTCGAATTGGTCGTATCTCTTCTGATACCACAGTATGTCAACGATGGGTCTTGTCCCCAATGCAGTGCAGACTATGTCTGATGTTTCTCCTTCTGTCACTGTGACTGTAGTAACAGAGTTTCCATCTTGAGTCATTGACATGGAACTAGATTGCACTGTAAAATAAGACGAAGCATTGCAAGATCTGATGAAAACTTGACAAATATGTAGTCAAACAGTATAAGACTGATGTGACAAGTAAAGGGAATGCCAATTATATTGTACATTGATCATGTTGATATCAAAGTTATACTGACATTGTGATTCGATGAATACTTGACAAATATGAAGTCAGACAGTATAAGACTGATGTGACAAGTAAAGGGAATGCCAATTATATTGTACATTGATCATGTGGATATCAAAGTTATACTGACATTGTGATTCGATGAATACTTGACAAATATGTAATCAGACAGTATAATACTGATGTGACAAGTAAAGGGAATGCCAATTATATTGTACATTGATCATGTGGATATCAAAGTTATACTGACATTGTGATTCGATGAATACTTGACAAATATAAGAAATCCCCAAAACAAAAAGAGCTTATGGGGATAGATCATTTTCGGCTTATGGTCCTAAGTTGTGGAACAGCTTACCAAATAATGTACGCGATGCTCCCAATGTGAAAGCTTTTAAAAAGCTCTTAAAAACCTACCTTTTCCCAAATTAATTGCTAGTCATTGTGCATATTTTTGGTTTCTTAATTGTATATTTATATATCTGTTTTTATCATAATTGCTGATGTAATAAGTAGGTTATCATGTGTCATTATTTTGTTGCATGCTGTAACTATACTGTATTTTAGATTGTGTTTTAATGTACAGCGCATTGGTCCATGGGAAATGCGCTTTATAAGTATCTTGAAATAATAATAATAAAATAATAAAATAATATGTAGTCAGACAGTATAAAACTGATGTGACAAGTAAAGGGAATGCCAATTATATTGTGCATTGATCATGTGGATATCAAAGTTATACTGACATTGTGATTCGATGAATACTTGACAAATCTGTAGTAAGACAGTATAAGACTAATGTGACATGCAAAGGGAATGCAAATTATAATGTATATTGATATCAAGTTATACCAGCATATTGTGATTCGATGACTACTTGACAAATGTTCAGTCAGACAGTACAAGACCGATGTGAAAAAGTAAGGGGAATGCCAATTCTAATGTACAGGGTGTCTCAAAAAATCCGTGCACGTGTTTACCCAACTTATTGACCATGAACTTCTAGAATTTTGTGTAACAATTGTATACATTTTGATAGACGAAACGCTTAGCTTTCATATGCCGTTTATTTCATCTAATTTGGTTTTGTCAATCCTGAGATATGATCAATTAACTAAAGCTACCTAAAATCGACTTTGTGCCACTTTTACAGAAGAATGCTTAAGACATAAGCATTAAAACCCTCGTGTCCTCCTAAGGGAGGGTGGTCGCCGATTGCGCTAAAACGCAAAGAACAGTGACCTAGGGCGTACCGGTGATCGTTTTTACATCCCCTGCGCTCATTTTGACGAAAACACATTGAGGGTGCCACCTTACCCGGGGGTAGGGTAAGCCGTCAAAGTCCGATAATAGGGGGGTGGTTGCCACCTTACAATATTTTTAAATCGCCATTTTGAAAAATATTTGAATTGTATGGTCCTGAATAATATAGCATAGGCCTATGTTAGAAACACAATTTACCTCACTTATAAGCAAAAAACGGGTGAAATTCCGATATTTGGAACTTTTTTAGAGAATATTTCTATTTTGGCCTATATTTCACTGTCCAGCGAATACGGCGGGATTTTGAGGTCGGCCATGTTTGGTGACGGGGGTCATTATGACGTCATGCGTGGGATGTTTGTACTTGTTTTGGTATGTATGGATAGAGGGAACCTCTAGCTATACCATGGTACCCAAATAAGCATGCTCTGCATTTCGGATTGGATTTTTTAAGGGGTGGTAATAACCCACCCCCACACCACCTCCTCTCAGGAGTTACCCTTTCTATTCATTGCAAACTGTAAAGTGGCACAAAATCGATTTTAGGTAGCTTTAGTTAATTGGTCATATCTCAAGATTGACAAAACCAAATCAGATGAAATAAACGGCATATGAAAGCTAAGCGTTTACTCTATCAATATGTATACAATTGTTACTCTAAATTCCAGAAATTCATGGTCAATAAGTTGGGTAAACACGTGCACGGTGTTTTTTTGAGACACCCTGTACATTGATATCAAGTTACTTGTTATTACAAACAAGCGTTAATGAAAGAAACTTGCAAGTTTCCGAACAGTCAAAGTCGATAACGCGTTTACAATTAGATCAAACGAGGTTTCTTCTTGATATTTAGATTTATTACATTGTAATGTGCATGAGGAATGGTAAAGCATGTGAATTCACAGTAGGACTACATTATAACAATAAAATTCACAAGGGAATATTACTGTCTGGACATGTCTGACTTGAAAACGATAACTGTATAATGCCCATGTACTAATTTACCTTCAACTGCAAGTGTCACTGGGTTTGAGGTAGTACCGGTTCCAAAAAGCTCACAATAATAAACACCTTCATCCTCAACGACTGCTCCATTGATTTGCAGATTGAAATCAACACCATTATCGTTATTTGTGTCAATTACAAAGTTCGTATATTTAGGTTCTGTGGTTAATATGTCACCTCCAAGAGAAATTGTCAATGCATATCCGTCCTGGAATTCGACCCATGCCACATGTTGAGTTACTCCTGATTCTCTCCTGCATGACAGTTTGTGTGTGTTTCCCCTCAAGACGGCCTGCGTGGATGGCTCTGGTCCAATGAGATCTTGTCCATTACATCCTGAGATGATAATGATAATGACACAATTGAATACGAGAAGGTGAAGTTATTACCAATCAACCCGTGGCACATGTGTTTGTTTGTGCATTCGTTTTTTGTCTGTTTTATATTTTTGGTGTTTATTTGTTTGTGTGTTTGTTTGTTGGGGTGTTTGGTTTTTTTTATTTGTTTGTTTGTTTGTGTGATGGGTTTGTTTGTTTGTGTGTTGGGGATTGTTTGTATGTATAAAAGAAGATGACATGATTGTAAATTGTTGTATTATTTACACTAACGAATTAGAAAGAGTCGATAGGGATTGAAAGCTAGGCCAAAATAAAAAATAAACACAATTTAAGCCACACTGCAAACTAGTAGGTTTGACTCATACATGTCATACGCTGAGGGCTTAAACAATTATTCTATTAATGTTGTTCGGAGTTTCAATCAGACATCAACTTAGATTAAACAATGTCATAAAGATTAACACAGCAGGTCTAAGAGCATGTAACATTATTACAATGTAGACATTGCCTGGAAAGCACGTAACCACCGCCCAACCCACCCCTGCATACCAATACAAAAAATGACAATTTTTGTTTTTATTAACAGACTTAGTGCCGGACCACATCAACATAATCTGAAGTGCTATCAAGCTATCCTAAAGATGAATACCGTGTGAATGAAGGCTGTCAGCGCTTTATCATCTAGCCATTTTGAGAGTGGTGAACGTTTCCAATTTACAGGACACGAACCCCTGAACATCTAATTCGAACAGATTTACAAGTGAATGAGGATGAGCCTGTATGGGTAGGAATCCTGTTTTCAAAACCCTATTGCTCATGCCTCGATTTCTTACCATTTCTTTCATGATTCACGAAAATCACTCCCCAAGTTGCAATAGCAATCAATGTTGACGTGAAGTTCATTGTTTAACAATCAGCTCCGTCGGTTCCCGAGCTTGGCGTTACTAGTATGTAAATGTCTAAGCATATCTTGTATCTACTATTCCTCATTTTAGTCTTTGTTGCGCGTTATATTTATTTTGGTATTGAACTTCCTAGTTTAGGTCACATGATATGCCAGGGAAAATCCCGTAAGAGAAACAAAACAAAACAGGAAAGGGAAGCAAAGTTCATTTATTTATCTGCGTAATCATTAATTGTCTATTTGAATAAAAGCGATAAGACCTTTCTAAATGCGTTCCTGAAACCAGTGCAACTTGTCAGGTCAATTATATTACATCTTTCTTAACACTTTCCATGCGGCAATTAGTTTTTCAGAAACCTTTCCCAATTTTCAAAGTCTCATCTTAAAAAATTACAGAACCATCTTGCACGTTAAGAATGCATTTTTCATGGTGATGAAATTCAATAATTTTGACATTTTTGAAACATATGAAATGTTGGAACTGCTATCTGCAGACGCATGCCACGTAGAAAGTGTTAAAGGTCAACCAAAATGGTGATTCAATTATATTTTATTCGATGGGGTATATTTAGAAAAATATAATGCAAAAACGATTTCTTTAAATATTGTCCAGGGAAAAAGATATACATAAATCAATCATAATTGCCAGTGTTTCTTTTTTAGTGAAGGTTCTTTCAATAACAAATGTAAAAATTGACGACAGTGCGTCACTAAATAGCACGCCCTCAAACCGAACGAGCCCCCGTTCTGGAGCAGACTGTTTACACTAATATAATCCTAACTTAATCGTTTTTGTTGTTGTTGGGGCTTTTTGGGGGGGGGGTTACCAAAACAAACAAAAAGCAAAAAAAAAAAAATGTTGTAATAGAGCAGGCTTTCTAATCGTCATACAACCAAATAGCACTCAAATATTGATAAATATCGTTGATGCTATAATTGCATAATGACATTTCAGAGATTCAGAGTGACGTATAGATAACAAAATTATCGAAAACAGTGACTTTAAAAATGCACACAAGGTACACTATAGGTATGTATCATGCCAATATAAAGTAGACGGATGCAAACTAATTTTAAGATACTTAAATATTGTGTAGTTCTGTTTTGAATGATTGTATATTAATTTCCAAAGCTAAACTTCACTATGTGAAAAGACTTTTTAATCATTTGTACGTCAATATTGGTCACTATGTGATACCACTGTCGTCAATTTTTACACGGCGGCAGCATGAAGTGACGGGAGACCGTGTTCCGTCGGGTGACGAATAAGTTCGATATTTCAGTAGAGGGCGCGCTTGGGAACGAGACTTTCAATAGAGGGCAGGCATGGGAACGGAAATACGTTTACTAGGGAACGGCCTCTCGTCACAGTAATTTTCAAAATTGACAAAAATCCGATTTTCCCGATTTTCAACCATAAGATAAGTCTCTAATCTCTGAGATAATGTTAAATAATCCATCGCTGTATATTACTACAAGTCTCACATTTCACGTAAAAATTATCACACTTACCCTAAAATTTATTTAATTGGTGTAAGCTCGCCAAGAAAATGGTAGTCTCATTGCCGCCGCGGTATATAGGCTCTAAAAGGTGTGATTTTTATCTGTATTGCGAGATGTTGTGGTCAAGGGTGAGATAACATCATCGGATTAGCTGCCGCAAGTATTATAGGTACCTAGGCTGTCCTCAAGAGGTTAATTTGTATGCAAATATTTAGGGTTGAAAACCAAAAATTCAATAATTGCACAAATTGACGGGTACACGTTACCACGGTGAAGCACACCCGTTAATATCCAGCGCCCTCAAGTGAAACGGGATCTTGTTTACGGAGTTGACAGTAAACGAAAAGACAAGTTTAAAATTCACATTCACTACATTGTATGCATTTACTTTATTTAAAGCGATCACAGTGCGTCTCATTACGCGTATAGCTCCTACACGTACACGTCACATTATTAGGCGATACTAGCATAATATTACAGCTTGTACTATTCTGCCTATAGAGACCTTTCGTGTTTGAGATTAGCGGTCATCTTGATCTTAACATTTCAAGTACAGGTTGTGGATCTAATTAATGTTCCAAACACTTATGTGTTGACAGCTAATACAAAACACGCAAGGTATCTATAGAGGCCCTGCATAAATTACTCGATCGGCTCTAAAGAAATGGGTATAGGGAGCACATCAAAACTCGACCGCGCGGTAACCGCCGGTTCCGCCCGGTAACCGCCGGTTCCGCCCGGTTGGACCGCATATCATTGTTTAGAACAACAGAAACCGGCTGCAACCGCACGGAACCCCACGGAACCGGCGGTTGCCGGGCGGTCGAGTTTTGATGTGCTCCCTAAGGGCATAATGTAAGTCACAAGTATGCAAATGAGGATTATAAGATTTATTCTGATGTTATCATGGTTAAGTACTGCGTTAGATGTGTGGTAGAAAGTGACTTTGTATTCAGTGAGATCATTAGCATACTGAAGACGTCTACGCCATGAATCAACCATGCGTCATTCAGCGGAATCATGGCTTATTACATATCATTTTTATATTTTTTTAATTGACGCGGGATTTTTGAAAGTGATATAAACTCGCATGATTATGAGATGTTTTTATTAGCTTATTATAGTTTTGGTGAACAAAGTTCAGTAGTCCGTCATGATTCCGGTGAACTACGTCATATGCAGTACCTCTGTGGCGATTCAGTCTTCAATCATCTGCACTTTATCGACATCTTTCGGCCACATCTCCATTGTCCCTTGATCAATTTCCATTTGTCTCAGTTCCACATCTCGCCATATATTGAGCAAAATATAAATTACCTATGTTATAATTTATGAACTATTCAGGGTTTACCGCATTTAATTATTCGACTACTATACAATTAAATTTAGTTTATTATTTTGCAATAGAACCACTAGTGTTAGGCGTAGTAACCGTGGTTTCCGGTAGTGGCAGTCAATCATGCACCTGTTTAGAATCAATAGAGAAATTAAAAAGTAAGGTGTAAAATAATTGAACAAGCATGTAGATTTACTTTGAGAATAATATAGGAAAATAGATGGGTTATTATTTAGAAACAATTGATTAATTTAATTAATCAATCAGTACCAAATTTACTCTCAATGCGGTCAATAGTTATATCAGGCCTTACATATTTTGGGTCTGGATGAAAATATCTTGCAGTATTTCCTCACACAAACATACCTGGTATTGCAATTGTGACATCTGTTCCCATGCCCACAGCATTAGTAGCATTACACCTTACATCTGTATTGAACTTGACTTCCAAATTCAGAGTGCACTGTCCATCAAAGCATTCTGTTGGGGCATATTTATCTGTGTTATTGACTATGAAGATGTAGCCTTCCATGTCTGCATAACCTTTCAATGGTACCACTGGAATGGCATCTGAATAACAGATGGCCTGATCTCCTCCATACTGCACAATCACTATTGGGAAGTCTACACAGACAAGAACAACCGCATATGTTATTGTTTTAATACAAATTTAACGTTTAAATGAACATGGAAGGGAATCAACAACTTTATACTAATAAACTCATTATACAGAACACGTTGCATTTCAATCTCTAGCAATACTTACAGGGGCGTAACAGAGGTTGGTTGTCAGGGGGGGCACAGCCCAAAAAATTCCTGGTTAGAATAATTCCTTCCCGGAAGTTTTCGTAAAAGGTTGCCCCAATTTTTTTCCAGTCAGTCACCTCGTGAATTTCACCGTAAGTGTGGGGGGGGGGGGGGGTCAAAAAATTAGCACGGTCCCAAATTTTCGCACGGTCACAAAATTACGCAAGGTCACAAATTTCGCACGGTCACAAAATTTCGCACGGTCAAAACATTTCGCAGTAAAAAAATTCAAAAACAGTCAACAATTTGTTGACTGTTGTGCTTTTTGTGCTGCGAAATTTTCTTTCTTTTTTTCTTTCTTTCCCCTTTTTTCTCATTTTCCTTTTTCTTTTTACTCCCTTTTTCCTTTCTCTCTCTCTTTTCTTTCCCTTTCCCCCTTCTTTTCCTCTTTTCCCTTCCCCCATTTTTCCTGGTGGGTAGGTTTGAATTTCCTGCTGAGCACCTTCAGGGGGGCACTGTGCCCCCCTGCCCCCCACGGCTGTTACGCCACTGAATACTTACATTGCCCATTCATAGATGCAGATCTTGATGCTGCCACTTCTTGTCCAGTTGTCTCACATCTAATACTCCCCCTGTCATAGGTCCTGCTTGCAGTGTATTGCAGTGTACTGATTGAATCAAATGTACCATCAACATTAGATGTTTCTGTCTGTGTCACACCTGTCATGATTCTCGTTTCTGATCCCCCATCTTGTTGATGATACCACCATATCTCAACAACTGGTCGAGCTCCTAATGCTGTGCAAGTTATAATTGATGACATGCTTTTTGTCAATGTTACTTCTGTAACTGCAATGTCATCTTGTTTCATTTCCATTGAGCTGGCTCGTACTGAAATAGAAAAATATAGATGCGTGATAATTAAAACTAATTGCAGGGTTAACCAATGCCCTGTATGATATTCTTGTTCAAATCAACAAAATACTGAGATACCATCCAGGGAAGTTGACTGTGCATCTGTTAAAGGTAGATGACCCGATCACATTTTCATAACACAGATTTTTCTCAAACATATGGAGATTTTCATATCATATGAAAGATCATATTTTTCTGATTAACATACTGAAATTTGACGGTCCAAATCAGTATGATTACGAAGAAATCGGTGAAATAACATCGAATTACCGCGAAAAGTGGTTAACCACCAATATAGTTTGTGTACAACTCAATGGGCATATTTTACGGCATCTTGTGCGTCTAAAATAAGAACCATTAGAGTTATGCAACTCAAACTTTGGAATACGATTTTTTTTGAGGATGAGACCTTTCATGTCGAATAGAAAACTTCAAGTTGAAAATCGTAACATCTACCTTTAAAGGTGTATGTTCCGATGATTTATATAGATTTCTTTTCTTCTTCACATCAACATATTTTGATTTCAAAAGAAACCCATATTTTTCTCATTATTTCTGTAAAATCTTAGGCGCAAGATATATGTTCCGTTTAGACCAGGGTTGGGCAACCATTTTGAATGAATGGGATAGATATATAAGGCGTGAACAACTGACTGGGCCGCACCTAACCACATTTTCTAGCAATGACCTGCTGTTGATTTCAAACCTTTGATTCCGAAGACTTTCAAGCAATAGGTGTGTGTGCTTTATCTTCACAAAAAAATTATCTTAATACAGTACAGATGACAATTAATGGGGAAAATAGACCTAACTGACAGCATTGAATGAGCTAGCTCGTTTTTTTGTGATAATGTGAAATAGATTGATTTGTTCTCTTTTTTTCTTAAGACATCTCGCGGGCCAGAAAAACCACTGGCGGGCCGTAGGTTGCCCACCCCTTGTTAAGACGTTATAGACCAAAGTGCAGTTAATTACTGCGAAAGGTGGTTAACCACACAGCCAGTTTGTGTTCTATTCAAAAGGCAATTGTCTAATTAATTAGATCCATTGGAGTTATGCAACTCAAACTCATGAATTCAACTACTTTAAAGGCATATTATGTGATCTTTTCCAGATAGCGCCCTCTATTCATTTTTTTTTTAGAAAGTAGATTTTCTTGCAGATTTACATTTCTGATCATAAAACATACATACATTCCAAGTTACAGAGCGATACGATTCCTAATTACCTCAAAATCATGGTTTTAGAGTGAATTTAGAGTAAAAATTTTATTTTCACTCTAAAATCATGATTTTGAAGTAATTAAGAATCGTATCGCCCTGTAACTTGGAATGTATGTACGATTTATGATCAGAAATGTAAATCTGCAAGAAAATCTTCTTTCAATTTTTTTTTCGATGTTGAGGGCGTTCCCTGGAAAGATCACATAATATACCTTTAAGGATGACCCTTCATGTAGAATATAAAACATCAAGTTGTAAATCGGGCCAGAAATCGTAACACCTAACTTTTTTAAAAAGTAATGTTAAAACATCTGAATATTTTTACTTTGAATTACAAAGATGACACTGAAAATAAAATGAAAAGTTAAATGATATTGATACACTGTTCAATTACCTTCAACTGTAAGTGCCACTGTATCTGAGGAGGTACTTGTTGCAAAAAGCTGACATAAATAAACACCTTCATCCTCAACTGCTGCATCAGTGATTTCAAGATTGAAATCAATACCATTATCATTATTGGTACCAATTGCAAAGTTTGAATATTTCGGCTCTGAGTTCAGTACATAACTTCCAAGAGAAATCGTAACTGGGAATCCCCCTACATCTTCAAGCCATGTCACACCTTCAGTTACTCCTGATCCCCTGCTGCATGATAATGTATGTGTGGTTCCCATGACAACAGCCTGTGTAGGTGGAGTTGGTCCAATGAGGTCTCGTCCATTATTCGGGCCATTACCATCTAATAATAAATACAGTTTAAAAACAATTGCATGACGATATCAATATTATTTACATACTCAACGGGTTTTGTGCCAAGGGCGGTGTTTCAAAAACTGAATTTTACATTCGTGTATTATGTTTATGTATTCTACCAATACCATCATGTATACTATATATAAAGATGCTGTTATGTACCATTAAAACAATAGTGTATTGTAAAAATCGCAGAATACAGTGAGGGTGCAAAACCCACGTCCATTTTGCCATCCTTCCGTTACCGACATCATTAACATATTGTATAAACAATAGATAGCTGCAAGAAATGTGCTTGGAAATAAAAGGTATAATTACAGTTACATGATTATTTTATTTAACAATACAGTTTTTGTGTTACATGTGTTTGAAGAATGAAAATTGTTTGTGAATGTCCTTCCGTTACCATGGAATTGCCCTACTCAAGGCATAGACGCCCTATCACGAAATGGACGCCCTAAAAAAATGCCAAAGCCGTCCAAAAAAGCGTGTTAAAGTCTGCTCTATAATTATATTAAAGGTTGATGTTCCGATCGCTTTAGCTTTTTTGCCCATCAACATATTTGGATGTTGAAGAAACCACATAATTCTCTTATTATTTCTGTAAAATGTTTGGCGCAAGATATGTTCCATTTCGACGTTATAGGCCAAAATGCAGTGAATTACTGCCAAAGGTGGTTAACCACTTGGCTAGTTTGTTTACTTCTCATTGGGCAAATTTCGTGTTACCTTGTGCTTCTAAAATAAGAACCATTGAAGTTATGCAACTCAAACTTTGGAATACGACTATTTTAAGGATGACCTTTCATGCAGAATAAATATATTGAAAATCGAGCCCGCCATCGGAACATTTATATTTAAATATTGTGATACCAATTATGAATGAAAACTTTCAGGGATCTTGAAATGTGTTTTCTGTGGTGGTTTTAAAGGAAAATTTGCTTGAGCGAACCAAATTAAATCTTTAATTATAGTGTTTAAATATAAGCTTAATTTAAGGACTCGTATACGGAACTGAAGTGAAAATAATTTGCATTTGATACTTGCAGAATCAATATAATGAACATACTCATCCAAACAAATAAAAGAAGGATTAAAGATCTAACTATCCAGAAAGGTGAGAACTAGCAACTTGTAAAAATGTATTTCTACACCAATGTTAAAAAAAGAATCAAGCAATAACTGTTACTTAGTATAACTCTAGGTTACGTTATTCTCAAATAGTTTAAAGATATAAGCGTTATAAAATACAATGTTCAATGTACAGGGTGTCCCAAAAGTTTCGAAACCATTTCAAAGATTTGTATCTCTCTTGAAATTAGTCGCAGTCCTTTTTGAGGCCCCTCAATATAAAACACACGCTGAAATGTTTGGCCACAATAACTCGCAATACCATAAAATTCGATTTATTGTCCACTGTATAAGTTGAAACACTGAGGGAAAAAAGAGGGAAATATTGCAATAATAGAACATACCGCCAATTGTTGTGCCTTTACCCGATGTTGTAGGTTCCGGAGTGGTTGTGATCACTGCGCCTGTTTGCCATGGTATTCAATGGTACGAAGCAACAATAAAAAATGCGAGGAGAGAAAGAATTTGGGTAAGTTGAGGGCTCGGAATTAGTAATAAGGACCTTTTGGCCATTGAGCCCCAATACATTCAGGTACTATAAAGGGCCTTTTCAACATATTCAAACTATTTAATATTTTCAAAATCATCTTCCAAAATTAACCTTGTTTAATTTTATTATAAAATGTAGACAACAAAAAGCAACACATTTTGAATGTTTACTTATTCAACAAGGCTCAGATACATTATGACGGTGAAATGGAATTGAAAAAAATGGGTTTTAACAGGGGTGATTACAATTTGACTTGATCCTTCAAAGTGAATACTTTGTGCGCAGTTATCAAACAAAACGTTTTTAAAGCTTTAACAGTTTTCTGAGGTGTGAGTATTTATCATCATTTAAATTCTAAAATAATGACAAAATTTCATAAAAAATAATGACAATGAGTCCGGTGAAGAAAAATATTCCTTTGTTGCTATTACAATTTGCAACTTTGGCAATGTTTATTGAATAATCTGTTATTGTTCAAATCCCCATGCGGTTCCCAAAAGCATTGTTTTTAAAATTATACTATTTAACCTTAAAAATTTCGACCAGAAATAAAAGAATTTTATATTCATAAATGTTATTAAACAGAAACTAATGTTATTAAACAGCAATAAGGATATTCCTCTATAATCAAAAAAGTACTTCTTCTAGATTTAAACGAGAATTAGGATTGTAATTAAAATTCTGTTATCCCTCCACGAATTGAATCGAGCAAATTAAAGAATTTCTTATTTCAAAATCTTAACAGAAACCTTTCATTGTATAATTAACACATTTGTTATTGAAAGAACCTCCCATTTAAGAAAATAAATAAAAAGATAATGTTTAAAAAAGTTAAGATTTGAAGAAATTGACTCTGAGCTGAATCGTTCAGAATGTTTGCAAAGTCAATAAATGTTCATGTCCATTTTCAAGGTTAAGATATAACAGCGTCAATTTGAAAGAATAAGGCATATGTTTGGGAAAGTGTCCCAAAATTGCTATTCAAAATCAATAACAGGAATAGAAGGGTCATTAAAAAAGGTCGAACACTCTTTTAGATATTGCACATTGTTTGTATATACTTTTTTAAAGCCAGTCCACAGAAAAGCAAGTATTTTCCTAAATTGACAATACTGATAATAGTTTTTATTAAAATAGTTTTATCTAATTCAACTTTACAAAAACAATTTACATGTATTTAATTCACCATGCGAAAGACAAAACCAATCTCTATTACTGATTGCAAAAGACATTCAATAACAAGATCGCATTTACACACTACTGATAATATTTTTAATTTTGTCTGACATTCAACAAAACATATGATTTAACAGTCCAATCCCTTCAACTCCGTCCCAAAAAACAAGATATATTCAAGATAACAACCAAAAACACCATATTTTATGGGCGAACGGACCTCTCAGGTACATAAGTAGGATCTGTTTGGTTCAAAGTTTTAAAAAATACAAAAAAATACCAGGGTTTTATTCATTGTCTTTTAGGGGAACTTGTCTTACTGTTTCTTCAAACACCTTCTAAATTCAAATGAGACTTTGACGTTACAATTCTAATATCGTTGTACCTGTAACAATCCCTTGGTTCTTCCAAGTAGAACAAATGTTCAAATTGACCAACTTTATAAAAAGATTAAAAACGAAAAAAGAAACCATGCATGCCAATTGTCAATTACATAAACACGTGTGCATATGTGTTAAAAGCGGTTTTCAATTTAAACCTATAATAATAGCTGAAAGTGTTTTAGACCCCTCTCTATCAATTACCCATGACAACAGAATCAAGGCCTTTGGAGGTTAGTTGGAACATGAGGTTAGTTGGAACATGATGTTAGTTGGAACATGATGTTAGTTGGAACATTGAGATTTCTTTGTAAATTGTACAGGCCCCACTAGCTGCCATCCACCATAGGAAGCTGCTAACAGGAACACTTGGTAGTATTTCATAAATTGATTATATGCCTGAATGGAATATCAATGTTTTAACTAACCTCCTGTTCCCACTAACTTCCATATCCCCTAGTACTGTGATAAGTTGGTGACACTGACATCACTCTCTGGAGAAAGCTTAATGAAACGATCGTGGGATTTAAGGGGATACGATGGTCGGAAATAATTAATTAAAGTGATGATGGTATGGGATGCATGAGTGATTCTATTGAGAAATAATGTGATCAATAGAAAGTTTGAACCTTTGTCTTTTAAACAAACACATTAGGATTTCTAAGTGTGAAATATGACGTCATAGGCCTTAAAGTAAGCACACTTTGGACACTGCTAAATCAGTTATTTGGCGGGGAAACTTGAATTGTTTGTATGAAACACGCGGTAAGAGCATTGCATAACATGACACCAGAAGCAGGTAAATCCCGATTTTTTGCATATTCATGATATCTAGACAATAAATGTAACCCCTGTGTAATTTGAAATATGTAGTATAAGTGGAAAAAGCAAGGAGAAGCAATTGAATAAAAAGTATACAAATATTAGTGTTTCAAATAGCCTATTTTCATTGAAAAATGCCCAGTCATTCAGTCAACGAATAATTAATGTTGCGGGGGAAAAGTATTTAAAAAATAGGGGAAATCCAAGAAATTAACCAGTTTAATAGAATCACTCACATGACTCATGCATCCCATACCATATCACTTAAATTACTTTTTGACGGATCCTCGTATGAAGTTATTTTACTATAGATCAAAGTAGACTGAATGTTTAAAATGATGATAATTGTACATTATAACCTTAATTTGTATTCAAAATGGCATAGAAATTCAACTATTTCATTTGAAGGAAGAAGCCAACCACAATAGTTTTGTTGTTGTTTGATTGAGTTTCTTTAAAAAAATCATGGGACTTTGAAAAGCTAACTGTATAAAGAAAAATAGGGCTGACTCATCTGAAACAATAAAATACCAGGTCTAACAGAATAATTCTGATCAACTTGTCACCATATTATGTTTGTTCCATCTAAAGAGGAGAGTTTAAGTCAGCTCAGCTCAGGTGGTTTTAGAGCTATTGTATTTTATTTTGAATGTTAAAATAAACTACATGTATATAATTATTGTAAAGTATCAGGAAAACAAATAACCTGCAAAATATATAAATTTAGGGTAATGTAATTTGTAAAGCTGAAAATATGTAAAATATTTATGATATACATGAACCTACCTGGTATGGCGACCGTGGTATCGAACCCTGTCCCTATACTATTGGTAGCATTACACCTCACATCCGTATTGAACTTGACTTCCAAATTTAGAGTGCACTGTCCGTCTGAACATTCTGTTGGGGCATATTCATCTGTGTCATTGACTATAAAGATGTAGCCTTCCATGTCTGCGTAACCTTTCAATGGTACATCTGGGTTGGCATTTGATGAACAGATTGCCTTGTCTCCTCCATACTGCACAGACACATCTGGAGGGTCTACACAGAAAACAACCACAAATGTCATTGTTACACATTGGACGATGAAAAATAAAGAAAATAACTTGTGAATAAATTTGTATTTATTCATGAAAATGAACTTATGAGTAGTGATATATTCCGGAAGTTCTATACCTCTGAATTTGTATAAGCTCTGCCGTTTGCGGTAAAGCACTTTGTTCAATGGCTAGTCTAACCATAAACGGTCGTCAATAATTATTTATGAATATGTATACAAAATAAATTCATCCTGTGTTTTTTGTGTGTTTTGTTGCAACAGATAGGGGAGATCGGGGAGTGTTCGCCCCATTTTCATTTGAAGAGGTCTCGTCTAGAGACGCCAATTTTAAAGATTGAATGGACCTATTGATATCATGTGAAAGATTGATATCGTTGCTACATACGATCATGATAAGTTCGCCCTAGGCTCAGAATTAGGCTACACAAAGTACCATAATATCCAATACATATAGATTCGTAATTCTTCGTTATTTTATTCCAAAATTAAATTTAGGGGTCCAAAATATAGGGATGGGGCACTTTTGCGGAACATACTCGTTCAGAATTTAAAATTAATAAGAAATACCACATTTTGAAATATGTTCCTCTAATATTTGTGTTCCTCCATTCCTGATAACTATTTCCATAATAATTATTACCCTGTAAGAGGAAAATTAGAATTTTGAAATTATGCAAAATCATAACTATACACATGGAAAAAAGTATCGCACCACTTTTTTTTCTTTGAAAAGTGCAAATGTGGCCTCGAATTTTGCCACCATGGTGTGATATTAAGGATCATTTGTTTGCGTAAGCTGTCCAACAAAATGTTGTGCAATAAAAGGGCCACATTTGAGTTTGTGACGTAATCGATGTAATGGTTTTTCAAGGCCAAGGGGAAAATGCATGATGTTGCAAGCAGTATGTTGCAAGCTGGCCACATTAACGTGACAGATCACAGTAATATGTTCGTCAACTTATCATCCAAACACCAGTTTTGCCACGCAAAAGTGAATTTTCTTCAATTTTCTATTTGCCAATTTCTGCCGTTTTAGCCTATATTATTCAGAAATGGGTAGAAATCCTGCAACTGCAAAACGATTTTGCACAAGACACTTACACTGCAGTATCATCTTGAGATATCTATATAGTAGGGCCTATATAACATGAACCTTTATTGATCAAAAAATTAAAAACTAAAAGTGTTCATGATTTTTTTTTTTAAACGATCCTAGAGAGGTGTCTTTAGATGGCGTGATTTGGTGCAAATTCGGCAGATTTTACCAAAAACTAAAGTTTCGATGTTAAAACGGCGTCATTGAAACCGAGCACAGATTATTTCATTACATTTCATGTGCTCTTTGACATTCGGCAATATGCCTAATTGGAGAGTGATTGTTGCATTGAATTAGTTAATGAAAAGCATACATCCTTTACATAGTGACAATAAAACTTAAATCGGAATTATTGCTACGAGAAAATAAGATATTTTACAAGAAAATGATGACAGTATTTTTATGTTGTAAAATTACCTTCAACTATAAGCGTCACTTTATCCGAGTGGGTATTGGTAGCGAAAAGCTCACATAAATAAACACCTTCATCCTCGACCGCAATTTGGTTGATTTTGAGATTGAAATCCACCCCATTATTATTATTTGTGTCAATTTTGAAATTTTTATATTTAAGTCCTGTTGCTACTATTTTACTTCTAAGAGAAATTGTTATCGGAAACTGCGAGCTATAGTCAGTCCATGCCACATCTTTAGTAATTCCTGACCCTCTGCTGCATGAGAGTGTGTGTGTCTTCCCTATCAAGACAGCCTGCAGGGGTGGACTTGGTCCGATGAGATCCTGTCCATTACATCCTGAAACAATGATGATAAATAAATAAGGAATTCATGAATAATCATCCAAAGGCATATTATATTAATCAAGATAAAATGATTGTACAAAACAGTGTTTATATTTATATATCGCTATCACTTTTAAAACTTCAATAAAAATAAGCACAAGCTATGCTGTAAAACCTAACACGTGTACCGGGACGTGTACCTTTCGTTCACAATTAACAAATGCTCATATTTTTAAGTTTAATTTAGTTTTATTCACAAATATACAAAAACAAGTAAACCACCTACCCGTAATATAAAATAAATTATAAAAGTATGTGTTGTTGTATTTATTAGGTAGGCCTATAGCAAACTAAAATGTCAAATACGTGGGAAATTCAACAATACATGTGTCATTTTAAAGAACTTGGCAACATCAATTTGGTGGATTCTGGTGCTGTTGTCATTTGAAATTTTAAAAGTAGTCTCAAACTGGCCACGAAATGCCATTTTGTATCGATTGTTGTCAACGTGTGAACGTCTTTATTTTAATAACCATGTCCTTAAAATGATTAAAAACATATTAATCATCCCACTCGTCACATGTTTATCAGCTGATGGAAAAGCAGAATTTATTCCATATTTGTACACCAGGTTCCTGGAAATGCACTATGTTCACACAAATTCAAATCCTCAACAAAAATGCATTACTACAGCGTGTCCTAAAAAACTGGATCCATAAACAGGAGAGCATATACCTGAAAAGTAGAAACCGTAACTGCTTCATATTTAGGGATATGAAAGTAAATATAGATGACCTTAATTGATGAAATTGTAAGACCAATCCGATGTCCACTTTTGGAAATACAAATATTCGAATAGAACGTGGTCAGAACCCGTTAATGAAAATAAAGCACCTTCAAAATAAGAGGCAGGTTTGTTGTTGAACAACCTATAGTGCCAATTATATTTTTATTTGATTCCTTACCATTTCTTTCATGAATCAGGAATATCACTCCCCAAGTTGCAACAACAATCAAAGTTGACGTTAGATTCATTGTTTTAAACATTGCATCGATCCGCCCCGCGTCAGATCCTTAGCTTGTCTTAGAGCTAATAACTTCTTTGTTAGCCGATCGATTTGGCTGATCGATGTGCTTTATAATTATTTTTGGTATTGAACTTCCTCTTTTAGGTCGCACAGGTAAATCCCGTAAGGAAAACAAATCAGCGCCAAGTGGGCAAAGTTCATGTTCGTATCCGTAGTCATTAATTACAGGGTGTCCCTGAAAAGGTGCACATATTTGACGTCATTATCCTCATTGATCACTATTTGGCTGTAATCTTTATAGAATCTAAGAGATTCTTAATTTGGCTTTCCGTTTATTTGATTGTGTTAACTTTTCTCAGTTTAAAACTATGTTAGATCTTCAACATGTACAACGAGCACTCAAAATGTGCCACTTTTAGAAAAATAAGATTTGTGGTGAATGTCATTTTCATCATTAAACATTTCGTATTTGGATTTGGTGTTCATACGAGTATCAAGATAACTAAATAAGCTTTCATATGTATTTTGTTTTGTCGAGTTTGCTTGAATATATCCAGAGATATATATGCTTGTTTGACCATGAGCAAACAATATCAAATAATGTGCCAGTTTGAAAGAAATCATACTTGCGTGTCTTTGAATAAGTTCATCTGGATTGTTTGTAGATATAATATTAATATTTCTTTATGTACAAATCCAAAAGAAGTGAAAGATGTTACTTACTATTTAATGACGTTTCACTACCACGCTGGTAGCTTCATCAGACTGGCAACTCTGATTCCTGCTCACTGGTTTTTATAGCTAAACTACGATGGGCTCCAGTAGCTATAAAAACCCAGTGAGCAGGAATCAGAGTTGCCAGTCTGATGAAGCTACCAGCGTGGTAGTGACCAGCCACAATCAAGGAAAATAATAGTTGGCACACTTGACGCAACTCATTACAACTATCCCTGTGCTCGCAATTGAGATCACACTTGGGACATAGCACTGTTTAATAGAAAGCAAAAGTCTCCCCCCTTTCTTATATCCTTCCCCATCCCCCATCAATCAATGTTGGGGGAACTGCCAAGGCTTCTGATAATATGACTCGGATCAACATTGCCTCCGGGGAGAGGGGCGGGTTTTTTCCCATAATTAGGACAAAGTGTGCCAACCTTATTTTCCTTGATTGCAGGATATATAATTATGGGTAACGTGGAACATTCCAGTCCTTCTCATAGAGCTTCTCTTGATGACCAGGTAGTGAAACGTCATTTAACAGCGAGTAACATCTTTCACTTCTTTTGGATTTGTACACAAAGAAATCTCAATATTATATCATACTTGCGAAAATTTGCTGTTATCCTTAAGGGAAGTGTCAACGCTGTCGCAGCATTTGAAAAGCGTGGAACTCCGCTTAATTTCCCACCAAATGACCATGCGCCTTTTCCTGACTCAAACTTACCATGAAACTACAATTTTATATCACCTAAAAGAACTGGAAAATCGCTTCCGATTAGTAACTGATGATGGTAATTATAGAATACAAATAAAAGTATAAAATATCAGAGAAATATGAAAATTCAGTTTTTTGAAACAAGTACCGGGTTGACAGTTGACACTGTCATATTATGCGACAGGCGATTCCTGTCACGATTTACCTAAATTTGCAATTCGTATTAGTTTAACCAAGGAGTTATCATAACTCCTTGGTTTAACAAGTAATCGCGAACGCGAATACCCATCGAAAAATTACATTCCTAGATACAACTAATATAAATTCAATAATCCCAAAACCAATGGAGTTGGCCACTCCACTCTATTAAGTGTCCATTCCTTTCCTTTTTGAAAGGTATAATAACAGTTCTTGAACTTGGCGGGTAATTTTAAATTAGTCATGCGTTTAGCTCGAAATTTCATTTATACACCTCAATTTTGATGCGAAATGGTAGAAAAGGGATTGTCATAGGCAATAATTTATAATATTTACGTTTGCTTGTATCGGCCAAGGATGTTTTATGCGCGAGTTTGAACAGTTGAATCTCACTGTGGTCACTTTTTCTGTTGTCTTTTTTGTTGTTGTAACAAATGACGATGTTTTATCAGTTAAACATTGGAAATTTAATTCATACTGCAGGGTGTATCAAACAAAATAAAACTATATTTATGACGGTGTTATACTGTTATACTTGTCAACACCCCTGGACCATGACCAGCTCACATCCCGTGCAAAGCCCAATTAATAATGATAATATTCTGAAAATCTGCGATTAATCCAATGAAAAATAAGACCGCTAGGATAATTTGCATAAACCATGTCATTTACTAGTCTGTACAATGGGATTTACACATTCAATCCAAAAAATGACATGGATTACATTTCAATACTTTACATTCATAAACATTGTAAATCATCTATCAATAACAGTAGAAAAGATTAGTTTGGTGTTCCTCTTAATTCTGGCACAAATCATTATTAGCTACATAATCCACACATATGATGCATGAATATTTCTGTGCAATGTTCAATGTTGCTCAGTGTTCTCGTGAGAAATCCTCAGTAGGAAAGCATGTAGGAAAGTTGTGGTACATGTAGGAAAGCACCAATCATGTAAATAGTGCGTTGAAACGAATCAGAAGGGCATGGAAAACCATTCATGAACAGGTGACAGTGACAAATGAGACAAAACAAACGGCCTTCGAAGCTCATATGAACGTCAATTAGTAAATACTGATTATTAAAAGAGAAAGATTACTCTTTCCACAACTGCCCTTTTTCCTTAAAAGTGGCACAACCCGTTGTAAGTACTCATAATTGATCAAGCATATCGTTGGATTGGGAAAAGCAATTACAATCAAACTAATGGCATTCGAAAGCCAACTAAATTATCTTTAAGATTCTATAAATATTACAGACCAATACTGAGTAATCAATGAGGGCAATGACATTGAACACGTGCACTCTTTTTTAGGGACACCCTGTATCTGTTTGCTTTTTAACATGTTTAAGGTATCAATAACCCACAGGGGGCAGTGGAAATGCGTTGAATTTCGTATTTCCCCCCTGATTGATCCGGCCAAATTTCTTTCAGTGATCATGGTGATCGAAACATTTTGATTGCAGCTTAGAGTCGGTGCGTAGTCCATATTTGCAGACGGAATATTTGTTTAAGAACAACATTGGTGACAACAAAACATTACCAGACAAATAAAATGCTAAGGTTCCTCAAAACTTTGTGATAACATTTTATGAACTTTGGCCACTGTACCATTTTAGTACCACAGTAAATGGACTATCTTCCAATTGAGTTGAAATCTTAATCTGATCATTGACACACGGTGGCGGCACCAGCATCATTTTTTTTTTGGAGAGGGAAGGGGGGGGGGGGGGGGGCAGGGCAAGACAAAATCGGGGGGTAGGGGAGACAACCTTTTGGGGGTCACTTTAAGTGATCGATCTAAGAAGATATTTGAGTTTAATTCACAACAAATAATTCAGCCACACAAACAAGGTTTTACGTACAGTTTCTCATTGTCTTTTAATAGGATAGGAAGTCAATTTACAAACATAAATAGTAATCATTCATTGAACAGTGGTGGATACAGATTGAAAAGTTATAATTTCTTCTTGAAAAATTACCCTTTTTCTTGTATGGTCGATTTTAGACTCAGAAAACACCCCTTATTACGCTGGGTTTTTTTATGTCACACATGCTAACATAGTTGAATGCAAAATGTCACTTCTGAAACAATTTGAAACAGTCAACTTATAATATCTTTGCTAGCTTACACTGAAAAGAGTTGTAATTCTTTCTTTTATATTAAATTTATTTCTTTTGTGACAAAGACTAAGGGGGCTGTCATTTTCTTTAGTAGGGAGCGGTGGGCGGCCATAGTTTTTCACACAGAAAATAGGAGGGTCAAAACAAAAATTTCAGTTAATTTGTTCTACCTTTGTCCACCCTTATTTTTTCCTTCCACATCCACTGTTTCCCCAATAGTCAATAATCATAATTAAATATAAGTATAAGATTTGTGTGTATATGTGTTGGGGGGGCATCATAACAATAATCAACATCCAAGCAGTGGAGGTCATAGAAAGTATACATTTTAGCCAGTGATCCACCAGTACCAAGTGGCGGGGTATTATCTAGGGTAGTTCTGGGTTTGTCAAACTGTTGTTGTCATCAGCAGGTAAACCAGGTTCTATGTTGATGATATTTATTGTTGGAATGCAGGGCTGCCCAAAGTAATTTCTTCCACAGAAACATGAGGTTTCCTTGAAGCAGGAAATCCCATTGAATCATCAATTTCCTCATAGTTAAAAATGATGTATTGTACCTAATTCTTACGATAAGGCAATGAAAAAACAACCCTGTTCTACGTGCTTTACAGGCCTCTGGTAGGGTCAGTCTGGGGGGTGTACAGACTGTAACAAAAAAGGTTATACAATCGCAATTTTATTTTTAATTCAATGTTAAAATCATGCAATGTTAAAATCTCTTACACTCTGTGTTAAGTTACGTTTTGGCTTCCAGAATCATTTTATTTGGTCTTTTTAACTACTTGCATTTAAAAGTTATGTCCAATCTAAGTTGTCTAGAAATCTGGTTGGGCCACTTTCACAATAATATCATACAATCTTGCTTGTATAAATTAAATGGTTAGGGTATCATGCAAGGAACATTATAGAGAACAATATAATTCTTTTTTACAAATAGTTTTATTTCATTTGAATAAATATATTCATAAAATAAATGAATTATATTTGTAAAGACCTAACCTTCTTTTTTGTTAACTTTTTTTTGTTACAGCCTGTATGTAGTTTGTATGTATTTTCTTGTTTGCTTTCAAATACATTGTGAAAGTATTGGTACATTTTTGATAATTTTGAAAATGTGAAAATTAAAACAAACACATATTTGAAAATTGTGCAACATTTTGCGCCGTTTCCCTGGTACTCCTCCTAACACACTGTCATGCACATTAATCAACTTTTGATAGAAAAATAATTTAGCTATCAGATATCATTATCATGTGTCTCCTAGGCTAAACGAGACATCCGGTGACTTTAACGAGTCTGCGTTATTTTCATTGTCTTTTGTTTCGCCACCGTCTGCATCTTCTGATTCTTCTCCTATAGTAGCCAGTGATCCACCAGTACCGGGTAACGGGGTATTATCTAGAGTGGCGCCCTCACTTTCAATAATCATCTCCGGTATATCTGGGTTTGTCAAACTGTCCGAGTCGTCTTCAGGTAAACTGGGTTTCTTGGTTACTTCTTCAAGGTCTTCTCCATCCTCTGTAGGTGTATCTAGGTGGGAATGAGTAGAAAGAGAAATGAGAAGATTTTTAACTAATATAATCACAAATAAACCTTACTCTATATAATATATATGGGGGCGAGTCAGAATTATTTGGAACAAAGTTTGCCGAAGATTTTTATTTTCATTGATGATAATAACATTGGTGATATTACTTGATGTGACGTATGGTCGGTGGTATTACGTAGTGATGTATGGTCGGTGGTATTACGTAGTGATGTATGGTTGGTGGTATTACATAGTGACGTATGGTTGGTGGTATTAGCGATGTATATGTATGGTTAAGTTGGTTGAATAACATAGTGAAAATATAACATTGATTTTGTGTCATCATCATCATCATCATCATCATCATCATCATCATCATCATCCTTCGGCTGCAGAGCAGGCGACCACAAGTTTTCTCCATGCACAGTAGTCTTTAGCAAGAGTGAGTTGGTATGGAAATGCTAATTACAATATATTAACAATTTACCATAGTGACACACACACTACAGAGTGACCCAATAAAAAGTTTACCCAAAATGAGAGTGATATTTTTCCACTTCCTGTAATTTGATATCTGTGTTTTTTATTTTATTATAAAGAATGGGTAATTGAGCATCTACCCTGAAAAAAATATTTATTTTGGTTTGGTGGTTTTCAAGATATGGTCCATTGAACATTACTTCAGCAAAACAGACTTGTCCACGGAGCTTCACAAACCAGGTTTGGAACCGGCAAAAATTGAGTTTTGATGTCTCACTTGTGTTCAATCATGCCTTTGCTCCAAGGACAAGTCTGTTTTGTTAAAGCAATGTTCAATAGACCATATCTTGAAAACCACTCAACCAAAATTAATAATTTTTTTAGGGTAGATGCTCCATTACCCATTCTTTATAATAAAATAAAAAACACAGATATCAAATTACAGGAAGTGGAAAAATATCACTTTCATTTTGGGTAAACTTTTTATTGGGTCACCCTGTAGTGTGTGTGTCATTATGGTAAATTGTTAATATATTGTAATTAGCATTTCCATACCAACTCACTCTTGCTAAAGACTGCTGATTGGCATGCTAATTTTAGTATTTATACAATACAGTGCGGAACTAATCATTCTTCTTTGGGACAATTTGAGCGCGAAGATTTACAAAAGAACCATTAAAATGGAAAATAATTGATTCCAATTATATCAACAATAAAAATGTCTCTAAACAAACAAAAACAAACTAACTGTTTCCTTTGTTGCAAATTCTAACTAGCCTGATGTTGGTGTTGGTCAAAACAAGAGTCAATATTAGTTTCATAACAAATTACAGGTACTTCATAATAACTTAGCTAGGATAATTCTATCAGCTGATATTAGAACACCAACAAATGATATGATGGATATACTTAAATGGGTAAAACTTGATAAAAGATGGCATAATCACCTAACTCTTATTGTTGTTTGAGAAATTTTAGTCCATCATACATATCTACCCAATTTGAATTTGTTCATAACAGCCATTCACATCTTACAAGAAATCATACCAGTAATACATTGGCTGTGCCAAAATTTAAATCCAATTCAGGCTTGCGCACATTTCACGTTAGGGCAGCATATGCCTGGAATAGCCTACCATCAGCAGTCAGAATTGAACTGGAGAACATGACCGTGCATCAATTTAAGTCTAAGATTAATGAACTTTAATTGTGGGCAAAGTACTTCTTAATTATATTATTTATATTATGTTTGATTCATGTATTATGTGTAAATATTTGAACATTTCTTTGTAAATACTGTACTATTTTCTGTATGATGAGGGCCTGCTTGGAAAGCAGTGCTTGACACTGAAGCTGTTTACCCTCAATAAAGAAAGAGTAAACAAACAAACAATATCAACTTAATTTACCAATGAATGTTTTGTGATGTCATTTTACAGTTATTTTCATTCATGTATCCACATTAATTAAGAATGCACTACAATACTAATAAGTATGGATCATTGGTAAAAGTGACTTCAGGCCCGTAGCCAGCCCTTTTAATTAGGGAGTTCGATTTTAAGATAAAATATTGAATGTTCTGAAAGACTACTGAATGGTCGCACAGCAATTGAAAATTAGAGGCCTATTAGAAGGCATTTGGTGCACCATTTTAACATAGATTTACAACTTTTAGATTCAATATATTTATTGCAAAAAGGGAACGAAACGAACCATGATAGCAACGTCATTTGATTTATCTACAATAATGCTACTTTTATACTTGTTGAACGAACAAACCTACTAAAAGACAAGGGGATTTATGTTCTCCCCCCCCCCCCTTTCTGGTTACGCCATTGCGAACTTGTTTCATCAACACTCTCTCAAACCATATGAGACATGTCCGTCCGCCTGAACGCTCAAGCGATGCTGGGCATCCCTAGATCTGTGTTGATTGCTGGTAAACTGTATACATTGGATGGCGGACGGACAAGGTGGTGGGGGTCAGAGTCCTGGGCATCGGATGGCTGACGAGGGGTTTAGAATGTGATTGTGGGGAGGTTTTCTCTTTCTTACTTCTTTGTTTATCATTTTAAACTTCCTAGATCTCCTTTTCTTTCCTTTTGGGCCACATTAATCACTTTCTCTTTCCCTCACCATTTTTGGGGGTAAAATTTAGAATTTAGGGGGTCGATCGATTTCATGATCATAATTGATGATAAACAGGCAATTTCCTTTTTCCTCTTTTGATTTCCACTAGAATAGATATCAACTGTTGGTGATGTTGGCGGACGGACCTGTCAAGTAGGGTCGGTCGGGTGGGGTTCTTCTTAGTCTTTAGCGATATCAGAAAAATTCGATAATCGAAAATCGATAGATCAATATCGAGATTAATCGATTAATCACCAATTATCCACTTCAGAAAAATTATCAAAACGTTGCCGACAGGTACTTTGAAGTGCCGCGATATGCTCAATTATTTTGAGGCATCAATCACTTCGCGGCATCAATCACTTCGCGTCAATGATTTTAAAGAACTGCCACAGACAATGAAAATTATTGGGGCTAAACAAACTAAAGGCTAGGCCTATCTATATTATTGTAAACATCGTAAAATAAATCTGTTATTGACTGGTGAAAAGCTGTCACTTTATACGCATCAATTAAAGAAAGAGAAGTGCCGATCTTTGTGTTGTTTATCAATCATTACACTTTCCATCTCACTCCATCGATCTCCCGACCAAACTTCAGCCCATATTATTTTGTTGACTTACCCCCAAAAAATGATTAAAAACATCGTCTCAGTTAAAAACAATCCCACGAAAGCCAGCTGCTAAAGTCATAATAAATCACTGAGTAATATTCCATGTAATGTATAAACAGAAACCATGCAACGGCCTTTTTACAACCACATGTACTACTGAACCCCTTTGATTATTTATAGAGAACATTGACCTCTCCCCTCACACAAGCCAGCCCACCTAGTTTCCCAGAAGAAAACCACTATTTGGAAACTTTTTTCGTTTTCGTTTTTTCTTTCTTTTTTTAAACCTAAAATGTCACAAAAATCTGCACAAATCAGGAACTTGTTTAAACAAAATCAACAGATTTTTGGCCAAAAACGGCTTATTTTACATGATTTTAGAAAAATAAATTCTAAAACATAAAAAAATAATTCTTGAAAAACGCAAAAAGTGGGTCGGTCGGGCCTGTAAAACAGGGTGTTGTTTTTTCCTAGCCTAATTTAGAAATATTTGAACCTGTCTCACCTTTCATTTGTTCTGATTGCACTTGTTCTGTTTCTGGTTCTGGTTCAGGTATTGGTTCTTCTTTGACTGGTAATAATGGCTCTAGAGGCTCTACTATGTGTTTGACATCAAGACTACCGAGTGGTCCCTGAGAAAATATACAATAGCATAAAATGATAAGATTATTGTTCTGGTTTTGGTTTTAGTTCTGGTTCTTCTTTGACTGGTAATAACGGCTCCAGAGGCTCTACTATTAGGGAATGGGCATTGATGGAAGTCATAAGCTTGTTATGTATTTGCGGTAATGTACATGTACAGGTGGGTTTTGGGGTCCAAAATGTCGCCATTTTTATTTATTTTTGTCCTGAAAGCACTATCCAAGTACACTGTTATTGTTTTTATATGATTTTACAATATTACAGATGATTCTGAACAAGTTTAGTATTGTTTTATCCATTTCCTGCAAAAATCAATATTTGTGTGTTACCCCCGGAATGGCTAGGGTCAGCGGTACACATTGCCTGGCACAGTCAGGGTTCAAAGGGTTAGGGTTTTAGAACAGAAATTGTAGCGATTTATATTGCAGTGTGCAACCTGACTTTAGACGTGAAGGTGTTTTCATTTCAGTGGCTATGGACTGAAGAATGGGGATGTGGGTAAAAGGGAGACAAAATAAATTTGGTCCACAGCCACGCAAGTTTGAACCTGGGGTCGCCTAACTAGCAGGTGAGTGAGTCCACCATCACACCACGAGCGATGAGGAGTATTGCAGCATAGACTGGGTCCCCGCATCCCTCTATATGGCCGCCATCTTTAAAAATGGCGGACCAAAACAGGGACTGGGAAAATTGTACGTCCAAAAAGTGTGCCACGACAACTTTGCATATATGAATATGCATACCAGTACTGAGCATGCGCATTTGTACACAGCAACAACAGAAATACCACCCGATTGGTCCAATTCAAAGGCAGTGCATCGAACGATCGTCACGCTGCGCCCCGGGGAGGCATGATCGTGCGTCCTATCGCGTGAAACTACCGGCGCACTGTGGCGTGATGGTGCGTGAAAAAGCTCATGATTATTCACGAGTTTATCAGCGCACGCTTTTAGAACTGTATTTTTTCCAGTGCTCCAGACATTTGAGCACCCTTGCAGGGGCCGTGTGGAAAATAGGAAGACATGAGGATCGAGTCTAATTGCAGCATGGGATAGACCTTGTGTGCACGTGCAAACAGGTGCTGCTGGCCACATGATTTGTATAGGCGTAGTAGGGTTAGGGTTATTATATAGAAGAGAAGACAATAATCATACCTGTTTCTGTAGCTCTACTACACTGACACCCAACGTCTGTGCTATACTAGCTGCTGGGAATAAAGCTTGTAAACACCTATCCATATATGGTATCAAGTCATAGGCAGCTACCTCACACATACTGGTAAACAACTCAGATTCCTTCTGATTGAATGTGCTCTCTTCAGCTCTGTGGGTGGGGAACAAGTCAAAGTACTTGATTGGTAGATTGTATTTCAATGATAAATGACATTGGTTCTTTGTGCCATTTCATTGAAAAATTCAGGAAAAAAAATCCATTTTAAGATTTACAACAATAATTACGCCTTACATTTTGCTCCATTCCACAACTCAAATATATTTTTAAAAAAGCTGATCTAAATGAAATTCTTTCATGACATGAAAAATCCAGTTAGGTGTAATATAAAACAAATGATGAATGTTTTTAACTCATGCGGTGGTATAAATATTTTCATTTAGTGAAATCTGGAATGGAATTCTATCAAACTCTGCTATACCTCCGTGAATAGACCTTCCATTTATAATGTCTTCAAAATAGTTGTACCATTCCACTCATTTATAATAATTATTTGTAAAAAGGTATTCTTAAAAGATGATTCTTACAGAACTTGGTAATTAGGAATGATCCATTAATGCTCCCATGGGTGTGAACTTACCTATGATAGGCTACTATCGCTTGTATTAGTTTCTCCAATGCTTCCTGTAACACCATAGCCACATCACAAGCCAACGCTACTGGTGCGCATAGTCTCAGCTCATTGAAGGCACTCAGGACGTTGTTACAGAATCCAGCTAGTGGGGGATGATCCATTAATGCTAGCGGGGGTGCTAGATTTGTGTCACCCTGTAAGTGATTGTTGTAAAATGTTAATATCAGTCACATTGTGTGCAATACATATTTGCAGTTTGCACTATGCTAAAACAAAACAACATAAACACTATAAGCTGTATAGAGGAATAACCTCAATTCAGGTGGTTCCCATCATTCTATCACATGACCTGTCCTACAAGTCAGGTGGTTCCCATCATTCTATCACATGACCTGCCCAACAAGTCAGGTGGTTCCCATCATTCTATCACATGACCTGCCCAACAGGTCAGGTGGTTCCCATCATTCTATCACATGACCTGCTCAACAAGTCAGGTGGTTCCCATCATTCTAACACATGACCTGCCCAACAAGTCAGGTGGTTCCCATCATTCTATCACATGACCTGCCCAACAATCAGTCACCTTACAAAGGCAAACAGTTGGAAGCAACTAATCCATACCATGCTCACGATACATCATTTTCTGTGCTTTTCATTCTTCAAATCTTCACTCTTCAAATTAAAATTTGTGAATATATCTATTTCTTAATAAATCTGTGTAAAACCTTAAATAAATAAAAATTGGCAAAGTGCAAAATATAAATCCACAAATATTTGTTCTTCAAATGGCAATCTTAAGATAAGAGTAATGATGTGTGCCAAATAGCTTGAACTTAATGCCCTGTCAACAGTTGGAAACAATTTTTAAGTTTTAGTTGTTGTTTTAGGTATTTGGTGTAGCTTCAACATTTCTTCTATCTCAGTACTAACCTGTAACGTTGCTGCAGAGACAGTGGTAGAAGAATACAATGAGGGTGTCGCTATTAATGTATAGGATTGCATGGACTGGTCTAATACTAACCTGTAACGTTGCTGCTGAGACGGTTGTAGAAGAATACAATGAGGGTGTAGCTATTAATGTATAGGATTGCATGGACTGATCTAATCTGTTGAAAGAAGAAGACAAAATCACATTCACTTTTCAGATTGAGATTTAAATGCTTAGGACAGAGAAATTCACATTGTATACAGAAAATCAATAACACAGCAAAATTAATAAATGCGTGCTTGGAACATAATTCAACCTAATTGCAAAAAGTGAGTACCGTCATCCGTTTTATTGGATTTGTACACAACGAACGTCTCTTAAATAATGCTAATTACAATCCAGATGAACTTATTCAATAATGTGTATCTCTTCTTTACACAAAATTGGGAACAATCAATGCACTTTGTAACTGTAGGATTATGATATAGCTTACATCAACATCGGCATGAGCAAGGAGGGAATTCACCCGTATCGCATCGCAAAATGCGATGCAAAATTGAGTAATTGCGCGTCAATTCTAAACCTTGCATCGCAAAATGAGTGATGCATAATTGCTCTACATAAATCAATGATGAGACTTGCCTATCTACGTAAACAGTAAACAATATTCCTGGTATATTATTTTTACCATGTTACGCAATTGCAGTAAATGAACAGTAATCTTGAAGACCAGTGGATGTAAATTTATCAATAAAATGGCGGCGCAGAGTGATGAATGAAAACAAACTTTCTTTGACGTAAAAAAAGTCAAAATACGCCAGAAATTAATTGGAATATAATCAAAATTATAAAACTTCTCTGCAAGGAATAACTTGAAGAATTAATATGTTGCAATGCAGGGAAGAAAATCGGACTAAAAGTAAGCTTATTTACTTTTAAAATTATGTTATAGGAGGTGTTGCTTTATACATGTTCAGGAGCAAGAGCACTTACAAGCTGTTGATAGATATGTTTTTGGCCCTTGAACATGTTGTTAACAGACTGCCCAAAAGTAATACATACAAAGTATTACTTCAACATGCTGAAGGGGACGTATGGAGATATAAATTGTTGACAGAACAGCGATGTTATGATGATTATGTGCCGGTCACAACAATTTTTACGAGTTTTGTGTAGTCGCGTTTACCAGTATTATGTCCACTTCTACTTTACACTTGTGCAAATCCTATTTTATATGATCGTTATTTACTGTTTGCTGTGCATATGTTTACTGACATTTTGTACTACTTATATATTGTTCTTAATATTTTACATTCTTTTATTCACTGTAGTGTGCTTGATTCTGTGTAGTTTTTTTGGCTTGTATTATGAACTATATTGATAGTTATTGATAGTTTTCTTTTTAATGTATTTTTCTAGCGCCCAGGGACTCAGGTTCTGGGTGCTATATAAATATGTTATTATTATTATTATTATCAATCGGTCTCACCTTTTTGAAGCTTCTGCAATTGTTGTTGTAAATCCATGCAACGCTGCCCTCTGGAAATGCGGCGCTAGCAAGCCACGGAAATCCGCTCCGACCCGGCTGAATGATAACCCAAAGTACATGCACTGACCTAGAAGAGAGTCTAGCCGACCACCGACACCTTTCTGTAGATCTGCTTCCAAGATGTGCAGAAACTGAGACACCTGAATATTGACATAAAATAAATTGTACTCATACTTAATATCAATATACACAAAAAATGAATAAATAATATATGGACTCTGACAAACTAGTGTGAATTAAATTAACAAAGACCTTAAAAATACACAGAAAAAGGGTGTACCTTTTCCCAGGGGTTTCTTACTAACTGCTGTAGGTTAAAAGGGAAGAGTTGTTAAGAAATAGCAGCTTGGTTATTCATGGTGGTATGTGGTACATACCTATCTATACTTCTTTCAAATGCAAGTGCCATCCTTAATCTCAATAAACCTTTTCACACTGGCCTGATGATCAATCTTTAGACAATTAATCGTCACTATTAGGCCACAGAAAAAACAACCTGTTCTACGGGCCTTTAACTGGGCAGGGTCGGTCGGTTAGGTGTTTTGGGTTCTAAATTTTTTTGGAATTTTCTTTCAAATTTCTTTCAAATTTCAACAACAACAACAACAAAATCAAAAATAATTAAATTTCAACAATTTCTAAATTTCAACAATTTTTACATTAAAAAAAATCAAATATCAAAAAATCTCAACAAATAATTCAAAACATTTTGTTTGCAAATTGGTCGGTTGGGCAGGTAAAACATATTTTGTTTATTGTGGCCTACGTGGGCACTAATTCAGCCATTTCAAAACATCAAAGACATTTCATCAATCAGCGGTCATTGCATTCACACAGAGAAGTGGCCCTTCTTCTGTGATCGATCATCATAGCGACTGTTATTATTATCAAAGATTGATCGTCGGCCCAGTATGATAAGGCTTCATATCATCACAGTAACCTCACCTTTTGCACAACCCATCCATGAAACAGCGCCGATTCAATGGTCCCTGTGTCTTCGTGGCTAGACGATAGGATGGGATCATCATCAGAGAAGATTGCCCTGTACTGTGTGATGATGTCAAACAAATGTACACGACTAGCTTCTATAACCTTGCTGATGTGGTAGTAGGCTGAATGGGATACAGAATTATGCATAATTATTACAGTGCGGCCATATAGAGGGACGCGGGGACCCAGTCTAGCTAGACGATAGGATGGGATCATCATCAGAGAAGATTGCCCTGTACTGTGTGATGATGTCAAACAAATGTACATGACTAGCTTCTATAACCTTGCTGATGTGGTAGTAGGCTGAATGGGAACCAGAAGTATGCATAATTATTACAGTGCGGCCAAATAGAGGGACACGGGGACCCAGTCTAGCTAGACGATAGGATAGGATCATAATTAGAGAAGATTGCCCTGTACTGTGTGATGATGTGATGATTAACAAGTTTGCTAACACCCGCAGTGAAAATCGGCGAACCCGCGAATCTTGAACAACGAATCAAAACAAAACGCGCACTGCGTGATTTGAACGGCGCACTTGCGGAGTGCAGTGGACACATTCAATGCACTCCGCGTATTTGTAATTCCTGCTTCCTGATTGGTTCAACACTACATAGAGTGTATGAATGTCAAACAAATGTACACGACTAGCTTCTATAACCTTGCTGATGTGGTAGTAGGCTGAATGGGATACAGAATTATGCATAATTATTACAGTGCAGGGGTACAATACAACAGTACCGATATAAGACTGATAGTGATCAATAAGAAATAAAGCTATACTGTGCCTGAAGATTGGGGAAGTGAGTAGCCTGCACCTGCAAACTGCACCTTATAATGTTTTATTTGATCGTGCAGGGATATAAAATGTAACTTATATGTTTTGCAGGGTTCTAGCTACGGTGGGCAGCACTAGGCGGGGCCGCCTGGCACTGACAATATCCGCCCGGGACTTGGGGTCAAAATGGCTGGGCGCCGGGCACTCTAAAAAAAAAATTAAAAAAATATGTAAATTTATTTATTTTATTTTTTTGGTTGATTTTTTAACAATTTGTGGATAAAAACATTAAACTGCCTCATAAAACAAGAAATTATGTGGCAGGCAGGAACCCTCAAAGTGCATTAAAAAACCCTAAAAAGACATTAAGAAGGCCTCTGGATCCCATGCCATGATCTACTGCACTTCGTTCGCTACACTTTCTCCGTTTGCCGTCAGTAAATTTACCCGGCACTAAAATGGTCCTGGCTAGAACCCTGATGTTTCGAAGAAAAAAAATTGTCCTTACAATGGTCCTATGCTATACCATTGGGCATTCTCTTTTATTTGAACCATAATTGTCAATCCATGAGTGACAGGAATCAAGTTTCAGTAAAAAGACACATTTGTCTTTCTTATAAATCAGATATAGGTCAATATATGCGTATGTGTTGTTTCGAGAGAAATCAGACAAATCAATGCACGCGCGCTGATGTTGATGTGTAAATAATGGCACGACCCCGCAGGGGAGTGCTATTGTGAGCATATCAATGATTTTTCTGATTTTTCGATAAATAAAACATACGCATGTATTGACCTAATTCATACACGACACTAACAAATCAAAATTCACAATTTGAACATAATTTTGATCTATGTAATAACGAATAAAACAAGTTTTCTAACACCCACAGCGAAAATCGGCGAACCGGCGATGCCTGAATAACGAATCAAAAACAAAGTGTGTGGTGCGCGCAATGAACGGCGCACACGCGAAGTGCATTAGACACTTTTAATGCACTCCTCATATTTTAGTTTCTTATTTTATGATTGGTTCGAAACTACTAAGAGTGTATGAATGAAGGTCAAACCGCCCTCACACACATACATTTCAAGAAGAACAGATGTTCAAGATTAACTAAAGTTACACTCACCATCATCCCCTGGTATCCCTTTAAGTATTCCCTGAAACCACGCATCCCTGGCCTGCAAGAACTTGATTCTCAACTCTGACTCAGTAAACAGATCCATCCTTCTGAGATAACCAATAAGACGTAGACAGGCTGGTAGCTGAATGGTGGTGCGCATCTGCTGTAAGATCTGATTCAACATCAGTTGTGTGGAGGACTTCACTTCTTTGACTATGTCCTGTAATAAGATAAACAAGATGATAATGATATTGTCCCGTACATATACAGAGATGTGATTCAGTATGGTCAAAATTTCCTGAAACGCTTTGAAATTTCCTGAAAGAATGTGCTTTCCTATTCTTTTGTGCAGGGCAGAATTTCCTGAAAACAAGAAATTTCTATCAACATTTCCTGAAAAAAGGAAATTTCCTGAAAAATCACATCTCTGCATATAACAACTCACCAAGATATACCAGTAACATTTGGGAGCACCAGCCGAGATTTGAACCCAGGACCTTGTGCATAAATGTTGAGCGTGCCAGTGTATAGACCAAAATAGGACTTCTCCATCAGGTCTATGACACTAAAACACTTATACCTTACAACATTGTTAGCAGGGCTGGATCTTGCATGAACAAAATTCTTCTGTGGTTTTCATGGTCAATTCAGAAAACCTTTACTGCTTTGATTACTAAGAATGTTCTTCCATCATTCCTTCAAAACATATCGGTTTTGACATTTGGTTTTCCAAAACAACATTCCGGGAATGGAAGGACAAGGCCCCCTACTCTTCTTACACAATGAGCTCTCTCCGACAACCACTTGTATTACTGGTATAGAAGTGCGAATCTCTTTGCATACAACGCAAATTCACAACAAGCTCTCTCATACAGGGGAGTCAGACAAAACAGGCACTTTGTTTTGAAAGGCATTAAGATAATTTCAGGTCTGTATAATCAAAAGTCAATAACAGTGCACGAAAGATTGTGCATTTAGCTTCGATTAAAAAATAAGAAAATTTTTGAAATCGGAAATTGTTTTCTAATTTTACACCAGTGTTAATGACTTCTTTTTCAAAGCCAATCCATGCGATTGCCTAGATCACGCCATTCATCATACTATTCAAATACTGTGCACTTTATTAATTAATCAGTCATGACAATACTGCTAATTATTGCAATCCTGTGGATTGGATCAAAAAAGAGGGGTTTGCTCAAATTGATGCAACATTATAACGCAATGGTCAATTTGAAAAAATATTTTTAATTAAAGCTAAAGAATTCACACCACTAAATGGTTTGCCAAATACGTCTACATGTAAAAGGGTTGTTACAAAAAGCCCATTTTCTCACTTACAAAGCAACTGGATTTTTCAATTTGACATTTTCCTTAAATTTCATGATATCTCTGATCATTTAATCCAAACAATTATACATGCTATCCCTGAAAGTTCCGAGAAATTTTCCCCCAGAGTTGGACAACTGGTGTAGCGCCCTCATTTATTAGAAAAAGTTGAGAAATGTTACCAGAACATTTACAATCAACATGCATCCAAAAAACCTACAAAATGCATTGAAAATATTTCTTTTTGCACTGTGGTATTAGGTAATAGTCCTCAAATTAGGATTAAACTACAACTTTAATAATTTGGGAGCAATAAGTACCATTTCTTATTAATTCTATAATCACTGGGCCACAGGATGCCCAGCTCATAAAAAAAAAATTGATTGACTTCTGCAAGGACTGATATTAATTACTGGTGTGGAATCAAAATTTATCATCTCTCTAACTCCGTTCAATACACACACCAAAATCATCGCAACGTCTTTAACAAAAAAAGTGCCTGTTCTTCCTGACTCACTTTCACAACCCACCTGTATTACTGGTATAGAAGCGTGTTTCTTCTCCAATCTCTTAGCATATGACGCTAGTTCTAACGCCTCTTCATAATAGCCATTCATAACACCTACCTGTATTACTGGTATAGAAGCGTGTTTCTTCTCCAATCTCTTAGCATATGACGCCAGTTCTAACGCCTCTTCATAATAGCCATTCCTAACACAAGTGTCCATCAGCTGTGGTACTTCGAGAATCTCAAGTAGCTGGGTGTGTTTGGCTAGCGTCAATGTATTCATACGTCGACTGAAATATACATAAGAAGAAAATAATGGCAAGTGTTATGAGTACCTCCTGATAATCGAAGGGTTTTGGGTTCGAGTCCCACTGAGGACAAAAAATGTGTAGTAACCTTGGGCAAGACACTATCACACTTGCCTCTCTCCACCCAGGTGTTAAAATGGGAAGCTGTTTGCGGGTAATAACATCTGATAGGAATGTCCATAATTATCAATCAATAGATAAAATACAGCTACCTAAGTGAAGCAAACTGATTCTGATGTATCCTATAGTGATACTGATAGCTGGTTACTGAAATGCAATTATGAAGAGCTTTGTTCATATTATTTGGAAAGGCGCTAAATAAAGACCGACATGTACTACATGCTGCAGATTTGTCTTGCATGGTTTTGGTGACCCGTTGCTCTGCGAGGTAAGTGTTAAGCTGTATGTTATCACTTCATATAAGACAATACCAATGGTTTAAAGGGGCATTGAGATATATGTAATGGAGTGCGCCCTCAAGTTTCCTGGAAATCAGGTTTTTTGCACATATACTATCTATTATACGATACGTTGTCAGTTGTAGTTGTTGTACAAGAGAGTTGTATTAGAGTTCCAAGTAGCCGAGTAATAAAGTAATAGAAGCAGAGTGAATAGTTGTAGTTTGTTGAAGAGCTCAACAGTTTTATATTATAATTCAGGGTTCTTACATACTTTATCTAAGTGAAACAATTCATTTTTTCCAAATTTCCTTTTTTTCTGCAATCTCTCAGTGCCCCTTTTTACTCACGATTAAATCAGGGTACAAATATTCAATATGTGCGTAATGTGCAGGCTTGAAACTATAGGACTTCCATGGTGGAGGACCTGGCTTAGATTCAGGCTTCCAACCCCCCCCCCCCCCCCATTTGGCCTCTGTGTCACAAACTACCACTTGGATGTATGGAGTTCAAGAAGAAAAGTAGCATTTCATTGTTGCTTTTTCCAGGATTTTTTATATTTAAATAAAATGTTACTAAAGTTGCTTACCACGACAAAAACACCTTATTTTACGGGCAAATGAACCTTTCAGGTGGGTCAGACAGCCTTTTCCCAAAAAAATGTTGTGGAAATGTTCATACATTTTCTACAATATTTAAAATTTTTAAAAATATGGAAGTAAATATACCCCAGCTTACCTTGCACTGATCTGCTGTGCTTCCTTCATGAATCCATTACATTTATCAGCAAACATCGGCAGCTTATCTAACATGCTGTTCACATGCTGTTCTACTAGGTTGAACTGAGAAGAAATCAATATTAAGAGAATATTATTAGAAAGAGACTCCAGTGTTGTTGAAATAAGGATACATAAGGGAAAAGTGTACTTTAGGTCCCAGATTCTGGACTGTACTATTATAGTTCAATCAGTTCCAAATTGGCGAGAAATATTTTTAATATTTTTTCTCTATCCGCGCGCTAAGTAATCCAAGCGTAACTATAAGCACGATTTTGGCAAACGCCATGCGAGAGTTTTGGGTGCGACGCTCTTCTGAATTCATTATGCAAAAGTAATCCAAGCGTATAAGAGCGATTTTGGCATACGCAAGCGTCACGCATACAATGACACTGCGACATTGCGCGCCATAGTGCACCATGAGAGAGTTTTGCGCGCGACGCTCTTCTGAATTAATTATTTACTGAGCTGTAAACAGGTTTCGCCAATTTGGTACGGACTGAACTATCATAGTATCGTCCTATACTGGAACAACACCCAATATCATTTGATGACTAGAATGATACTGGAAGGTCAGAGAATTTGGATTCTTGAAATTATTCTTATAAACAAAATTGTTCCAATTAACAGCAATACTATAGATTGGTTTATAGATTGGTTTATTGAAAAATACAAAATCGTGGCTTAAAAGCCAAATTGCATTGCACTTACAATATTATAAAATATATAATTGTAATCTTGGAAACTCTACAAACTGTGTCAGTTGACAGTCCCCAATATTGACTTTGAGATTATAACCAAACAAATGGTAGAAACTAATGTTGTAAATTTCCTTTTAATGAACTATCCGTTTAAACTATTAAAAAAAAAGCGTTTAAACATTTAAACATATTTTTATGCCAGTTATTTGCATTGATTTCCTGGCGATCGCGATCGTCACATTTCGTTAGTCTCCATTTTTATTTAGTCTAAATCCTCAGTCAGTCGTTTAACAATATCAATATAATGTATGTATGATAGGCCGACGTTGATTTCTACTGGGTTTTTATTTCTAGAAAAGTGATCGTAATAATTTTGACATGTATACATGTACTTGGTACAACAAGGCCGTTTCGACCGGGTTTTGGGGGGAATTTATTTCTAGAAACGTTATCGTAATAATTTTGATATTTATATTTGGTACAACAAGGCTGTAATAGTTGTATGGAATGAGAATTATGAGTAAGCTTACTAGTTTACCAAAAATTTAGTCGGACTTTTATTTGGGCTTACGTTTAACCGTTTACCGAATTCTGTAAACGTTTAAACACCCTATGAGCGTTCAAACGTTTAAACGTTAAGAACTTACAACATAGTAGAAACTATTTTGTTTTCTTCCTATTGTTTTGAATTTACCCTTCTATTGCTCATATCTTTGAAATTAAAATGAGAGTTTTCTGCAAAATGTAGTATTGCAAATACCCAATGACACCAAGTACAAAACTGAAATTGTGACATGTTTTATTCATTTTGCTTAATCGCATCACATTTGGTTCATGATAAAAAAAGGTTCTTAAAAATATTTCAATGTGAGTGAAACAACACAATTTGAAGGGGAATATAGTTGACGATTATGTTTAATCTTTGCATCTTACGTCTTCCACTATTTCCTTGGAGCAGTCTGCCGTCTCAATGAACGTCTTGTAGTTATGGAACGCCAACTCCTGCGTCTGTTCCAATATCTGTGCACGTTCTTCTGCTAATCTCTCGGGCTCTCGACCTGGAATCAGATGTACAAAACATGACATTGTTTTATTCATGGCAAATTAAATTATTTGTAGTGTATTAAAAGTATTACTATATTGCTAAGGCCTTAAGGTGTGTCCTTGGGCCAAAAAAAAGGTCTGTCTCAAATACATCTTTGCTTCTTCCCCCCCCCCCCTTTTTATTACAACAAATAGCTATGCTAAATGCGGACATTTTTTTTTTTTATTATTACTATTGTGTTTTGGCCCACTTTTCCCGCTTTTTTCCCCCTTTCAAAGCCATGTTTCCCATTTTCCCACTTTGATCCTTACTGAGTCATTACATAATAATTTCTTACCTAATTTATCTACTCCATAGGAGCTAAGTTCTGCCAAGTATAAGGCAAAGTCAGGGTTATCTCTCCATGAGTCTGTAAATAGATAGAGCAAATTCAAAATATTAAAGGTAAATGTTCCGATTGCTGGCCCGATTTTCAATTTGATGTTTTTTCCTACCTAGTCGTGCAATCTTTGGCCGATGCGTCTCTCGAGTACAGAAAATTAATAAATGACCAGGAAATAAAACGAAAGTAATTAAATCCAGAGATGTAGTACGATGTGGGCTAGGGTGTATTCACTGATGTCTACATAACCCCACACAAGCAGCTGGACATCATGTAAGTAAACCATTTTTTACCTAAAATGGTTTAAAATTCATGAATTTGCATGACTTGACGACTGACGTTGACCAGTTTTCAGCAATATATGAGGCAAACTACTTTAACTTTTGGTTATAACTTTTTTATTATTCAGCCTGCAGACATGGTTGAACCATCATTTTTTATTGTAAAGTACTTTGTTTCGATGTACTTGTATTTCATTTCCAAAGAGATACCTTTATTTTCAACATTTTATGATCATGCCTACTCTATCCATGGACTTACATGTATATAAGTCAATGATCTAGCCTAGCCTTATCAGTTCTTGCAGGTGGACAAATTGTCCAGCCCTGGCAAATTTGCCAGTGCACTGGCAAATATGCCCGCTAGTGGGCATATTTGCCAGTATTTACAGTTAATCCAAAAGTAGTGCTTCCACACAAAAATGGCATATTCTACCCTTCATATATCAATTATTTAACTCAATACCTAAATATTTTGTGTCGCTTCAAAAAAAAATTGGTTGCGTTTTGCCAGAAAAATGATGAAATGTCAGTCATTTTGTGGCAAGTGGACATTTTGCCAGTATTTCCAGTTAATCCAAAAGTAGCGCTTCCACACACAAAATGGCATCTTCTATCCTACATATATCGATAGCTGAACTTGATACCAAAATAATTTGCGTTGCTTCAAAACAAATAATGGTTACGTTTTACTAGAAAAAAGATGCAATTTCAGTCATCATTTTTGGCAAAAACCTTTTTTGAAATTTCATTTTCAAGCTTTCATTGAAAGTGCACTATTACATTACCAAACAGGTAATCCTCTACCCTTATTAATACTGATAGCTTTACTAGTAATACCTAAATATTTTGTGAAACTTCTAAAAAATAATTTGTTTTACTGGAATGGAAAATAAATTAAATTTCAGAAATTTTGCCACCACAAATCAATCATTTTTGATTTTTTGATTTTTTTTCTTCTTCAAGATTTGATTGAAATGATAATTGTTGGATATTGACATAGCAAAACTCACCTTGTTTAATGATGAGGATACCAAATACAATCTCATTCATCACATGTAGTCACAATTGTGACTGTTTGTTATATTAAAATGGATAAGATGAAGAATTTGATTGGTATTCAAAAAAATTAATTTGATATAAATAATTATTACTATTTAAATATTAATTATTATTCAAGATGTTTAATTATAGAAGTACAAACAAATAGATTAAATGTTAGTAATGTTTGGCAAAAAACACCACCCAAGCACACACCAATCCCCCACCACAAACCCCTCCCGCCCATCCCACCACAAACCCACTCAACCCCAACCACAAACCTACCCCACCTTCCCACAATGCCCTCTCCACATCCAAACCACCCCTACAACCCTCCCCACCACAAATCCCCTCCCATGCCACCACAACCCCTTTACTATCACAATCCCACCACAAACTCCCTCCCTTCCATCCCCACCACAAATCCCCTCCCCTTCCAATCCACAAACCCTCCCACTCCCATCCCCACCACAACAAACCCCTCCCTTTCCCATCACAACCCCCTATCCCCCCCCCCCCCATCCCCACCACAACCCCTCCCTTTCCCATCCCCACCACAAACCCCTACCCCTCCCATCCCCACCACAAACCCCCTCACCTCCCATTCACAAAACCCCTCCCCCACCACAAATACCTCTCTCCCACCACAAACACCCTACACACCCCACGGCCTACCCTCCCCACCCCATGCATCCACGCCACTACAACCCCCTCCCCATCACAATCCCCACCCTAAACCCCCTCCCCTTCCCAACCCCACCACAAACCCCTCCCCCCCACCACAAACACCCTACCCACCCCACCCCTAGGCCAACCCTCCCCACCCCATGCATCCATGCCACCATCCCCACCACTAACCTCTCTCCAGGGCCATCCCATCCCCATTCGTCCCACAAACCCCTCCTAACCACTAACCCCCCTCCCCAACCACAAATACCCTCCCCATCACTAACCCCTCCCAACCACAACCACAAATACCATCCCCATCACTAACCCCCTCCCAACCACAACCACAAAAACCATCCCCATCACTAACCCCAATCACAAACACCCTCCCTATACCCCCACCTCACACCAAACCCCCTATTACAAAAACTACATGGTATCGTTTGCGCCGCCATCACTACAAAAACTTTTTTACATTACATTAGTCATTTAGGACAGCACTTTTGCTTGATGCTTAATGGATGTCTCTGACACACCCCTTGCCTTGTATTTCATTGGCCACAAGTACTCATTTAGGCTAGTGGATCCACCCAGATATAGTGCTGGGAGATATCAAGCCTCTCAGTCTCAAACCCAAAATCATGACAGTCACAAAGACACAATGCAAGTTATTATGTTCTTCATTTCTTTCACATCAGAATAAACACAAACACTATAAACAGGAAATCAAACATAAACCTAATACCCCAACAGATTTTTACTCCATTGGAACAATTATTTTGGGTTTCAAACACGAAAAATAGTGAATTTATTACGCATTTTGTCTTGGTGGGAGAATTTGGCACTAAATCGGTGGGCAAATTTGGCCACCTGCAAGAACTGTTAGTGTTAGTGACTTAGGGCCGTATTCTCGTACTAAACACGCTTTTAGCTTAAACCGTATTTAAACTAAACGCGTGTCTAACTTAACGTGAGTTTATCCTTTAAACGACGTGTTTTGCTTACAATTTATTGTTGTGTTTGTTTGTTTTTTAAAAAATAAAAATAAATCATACCCACTAGTCATTTCTTTAAAGAGGAAGTATATTGCATGATGGGTAATGAGGAGTATGTTTACACTTTTAACTCTGGTAGTGCGCCCCACTAACAAACACGATTTTAAACTCTGCAAATCTCGTTCCCAGAGTGGTCCTGCGTTGATTGTATACAGGTATTTAAGGCAATACCCTCAAATAGGTCTTACATACGGAATAAAGCACACGGCAGCTATCATATTTACAATGCAAATCAACCGCAAAACAATTGATGCCTTGTGCTTTATTCTGTATGTAAGACCTATTTGAGGATATTGCCGTATTTAATTCATTGTGGCCCTAATTGGTTACAATAGATATCGACCGAATGCCTTAAAAGTTAAATACACGGTACTTTTAATGACTACACGATCCGCGCGCCAGCTTGCACCGGCCGGGCACGTTTGAGTGATCATTCAAGGCATACAGTTGGTGCGCGAGTTTAGTTAAACATGCATTAAACTACCCCCGTACCCATGTTTAAAGTTAGACACATTTCGGCGAGTTAGACGCGTGTTTAAGTAAAAACCGTTGTTAACTACGTACAAGAATACGGCCCTTAGTGTTCATGTGTTTTTTAATACTATAATAAAGGCTAGCCTAAAGTAAGGTCTGATAAAGTTATAACATTAACAATCACTCAGTCTGAGTCTAGGCCCATATTCTATCGTCAAATAGATCTCTTGATCCGAAAATTTCCGCTCATGTAACACCCGTAGTTACCACTATAACTACATAAAAATACAACAAACCAGGAAAGGAATCCTTGAACACCGCTGTAAGAATAGTCTCATCTTCCACGTCGAGCACTGATGTGGAAGTCGCCATTTGTTTTCCTTGTTTACTGTATGCCTGCCCTCAACGACGGCGATTGCTCTGATTTTAAAAAGCGTTTGGACGCAAGATAATGTACTTGATTTGGTATCTTTTTGCTATCTTCAGAAGATAGCATCGGCTACAAAAGGGGAATCGCGGCCAGTGGCGGCATGGCGTAGCCAGAGGGGGGGGGGGGGGGGGGGGGGGGGGGGGGGGGTGGGGACAAGGGGAGAGGATTCCCACCCACCCAACCCCCTATTTCACCAATATTGCTTTGCTTTCTATTACATTTTCAGACATTTATATTAACTTGTTTTTATGTGAAATGTTGAATAGAAAATCTTGGTTACAGTAGGCCTACTCATGTGTTGTCCCTTGGTGTGTGTTTGTTTCTCTGAGTAGAAGTGCTTTAGGCGTTATAAAGTCATTTGAAATAGGGGTATACATCAAGGGGCATACGTTGCATATATATGAATAGTGAAGTTTTCAAACTTTTGTAATGGTCATAGTTTCAACAACAAAATTCCAATCGTTACGGATTTGTCTCTAATTAGTCGGCAAAAGATTGAAAAACAAAGCAAATCAATCTCGCGATTGAATATTCAATCTGAAAAGAATTGTCACTAAATCCAATCGCTATAGAAGATTGAGAATCACTCCTTGTGATTGATAAAATGATTGAACATTCAAATCGCCCCCATCGCAAATAACGTCTTTTACAGAGCTCAACAGGAATTATTCGGTTCTAGCTCCGCGGCTCAAACAGCGCAAGGTCGGAATCAACATTGTAATTACGTATTGTATATATAGCCACCTATTCTCAAGGAAGAAGTGGAGAGTGCAGTAAACAAGATGAAGAAAGGAAAGGCTCCTGGTGAGGATCAATTAACATCAGACATTCTCAAGTTAGGAGGAGAAGAAACTGTAACAATCCTAACCAAACTGTTCAACAAGATCATGCAACTTGAGAAAGTGCCTACCCAGTGGAACGAATCAAAGGTTGTTATATTGTTCAAGAAAGGGGATATGAAGGACATAAAAAACTATAGACCTATCAGCCTGCTGCCTCACATGTACAAAGTCTTTACAAGAATTATTCTTGCCAGAGTTGAGAAACAGCTTGATGAAAACCAGCCCAGAGAACAAGCAGGTTTTAGAGCAGGATTCAGGACATCAGACCATCTTCAAACATTGAGCCAGGTTATAGAGAAGTCGAAAGAATATCGCTTCAATTTATGTCTCGGTTTTGTAGACTATGAGAAGGCATTTGACAGTCTAGACCACCAGTCTCTATTAAATGCGCTGGAAAAGCAGGTCAGTGATGAAAAGTACATCCGCCTAATCAAGGCAATCTATAAGGATCCAAGTGCTAGAATCCACCTGGAGAGCACCACAACCGAAGCCTTCAAAATTCTGAAAGGTGTGAGACAAGGTGATCCAATCTCCCAAAGCTATTCACTGCAAGCCATGGAGGATGTTTTCAGAAACCTGGATTGGCAAGGTATGGGAGTTATAGTCAATGGTGAACACCTTACCCATCTCAGATTTGCAGATGACATCCTACTTCTCAGCCATGAGCCCCAGAAATTGCAGAAGATGATCCGAGAACTGAGTGAAGAGAGCAACAAGGCTGGACTTAACATGAACATCAAGAAGACAAAAGTGATGATGTGCAACAAGCTGAAAGATTATGCTATAACAGTTCAAGGAAAAACCATAGAAAGAGTGGACAGTTATATATACCTGGCAAGAAGATTTCTCTGGAAAATGAAACAGCAGGGGAAGTGAACAGAAGGATACAGCTAGCATGGGTGAAGTTTGGTAAGCTCAGCTTTATCTTTCGTGATGAAGAGCTACCTTTGTCACTAAAGCGACCAATTTTCAACCAGTGTATCATCCCAGTGCTATCGTATGGCTCAGAAACATGGACAACAACTAAGAGATTGGAGAAGAAGCTAAAGTCATTGAGAGGGCAATGGAAAGGATATTGATTGGCGTTACAAGAAGGGACAGGGTGACCAACACAGATTTAAGGAAGAAAACAAAAGTGAGGGACATCATACTGGAAATAAAATCAAAAAAATGAGATGGGCTGGCCAGGAGGAAAGACAACAGATGGACTCATAAATTAACAGACTGGATCCCAGAGCATTCACCAGAGGAAGAGGCAGGCCAAACAGACGGTGGATAGACGACATCATAGAGTATGGCAACGTTACTTGGAAGAGCCTGACAGCTCAGGACAGAGTGAAATGGAAAAATTGATGAAGAGGCCTTCCTTCTGCAGTGGAGTGAAATAGGCTAGATAGATAGATAGAGATAGATATATAGCCCAAGTGCGGGTTCCAGTCATAAATGAAGCCTCCTTTTTCCAGAGACTCTAACAACTCAAAACTCAAAGCTCGCATTTGCTCGCACTGCATAAAGTTTTCTGAGGCTGAACTGCTACATACATTATGATAAGCCTTAGTGCGATGCCGAATGATGTATGTGATTGCCATACATTATTTAAAAATCTTTGGTGAGGAATGATTTTATTTATTTTATTTTTTAGTATTCAGCATATTATCACATTATAAAAAAATAGCACTAATGCACGGAATACAAATATAAACTCTATAGAACTACATATATACAGCAAAACATTTAAATGATAACATGCCAAGGATAACCATTTAAGCTAAAAGAAACTTATTTCCAAAGGGGTCCTTATATCACAATTAAGAAAAGGTATGAGTCTACTATAACTACTTTTAAAACACCACACTCACTTTAAAACATTTGAAATGTAAAACTAGACATTCATGTGATTCAAAAGGTGAGTTTTAGCATCTTTTTTAAAAAGGATTTCAGTGAAATAGATTTAACAGTGTCAGGCAGCCTATTCC